>CM077195.1:30976027-31576027 GCA_039654625.1 Rhinogobio ventralis | reverse complement strand
GACTCTTCTATTCAGACAGGGGAGCCCCGAATTTAGTCAGGAATAGTATTCTAGCCTTTAGTTAAATACAATTGTTATTTTTATTTCTTATGCATGGTATTTTTATTTGGTGTGATTATTTTATCATTATTTTTAATACATGTTCTATGTAAAGCACTTTGTGTATGAAATGTGCTATATAAATAAACTTGTCTTGCCTTGCCTATTTCAGTAGTCAGGGCACTGTTCAGGGAGTCGCCATTTTAAGGGCCGCCTCAATCGCAAAATCCTTCCAGTGCACTGAACCGTTCGCTCCCTATAAAGTCCCACAATCCACTGTGAAAACCAGTATCGATGCTCACTATGCTCCCTTAACACAAGTCTATACAAATTACGGCGAGCTGCACAAATGCGTTGGATTTACTGTGTTTTGATGCCGATGTAGGTTCGCAAAGCCATGTGCATCAATAGTAATGCAACATTTGCCATTGTTGATGGAAGGCTTGTTCGAGATGCATCGGTGCTGTGCAGACCGATTGGCGTATGACATCAAGGTACAGCGAGAGCATACGACTCCTTATGCTTTTGAATCGCTCTTGCAGTACTTGGACGTTGATGTCTGCGCAGCGCCGATGCATCTCGAACAAGCCTGGTGTGTTTGTGTTTCCCGCTGCCTCGCTAGCGTTGCTGAGAAAGATGAGATGTATACAGTGACGTAAGACCTGGCTCTGTGGTGGCTCTCTAGCCCGTGGAAAGGCAAACCGGTTCCTGTTTGCCAGCTCCACCCTGGTATGTCGACCCCCTGGCTCCACGCTGGCTCCCCGCTCCCTTGGCTTCTCCTGGGACTGTTGTCCTTTCGGCTCCACAGAGCTTCTTTGTCCCTCTGGCTTCACGTTGGTCAGTTGTTGCTCTGCCTTTGCCATGGAACTCCGGGCCTCATCTCTCCACCCCTTCGGCTCCTCCTTCCTCTGGCTCCACCTCGGTTGCACCGGCTCCACCACAGTCCTTCAGCACCCTGGCTCCACCACGATCGCTCGTCACAAGGGCTCCACATCAGCCTCCAGGACCTTCAGTGTCGCCACCTCCACCAGCTTTGCCTGTCAGCTGTCCCCCTGGTTTTGCCTGGCCATACTACCAAAGCTCCTCCCTTCAACCTGCTAGCATGGTTTGGGGTCACTTCCTGGCTCCTCCTACCATCGTCTTCTCCCTGGATCCTCCCCAGATCTGTGTCCACCTCCTAAGCCCCCGTCCACCCGCCTCTATTGGACTTTTGTTGATGTTTTGTTAGAATTTTTTTTCTTTGTTTTAAAGTAATTAATACTTTTATTCAGCAAGAATGCATTAAATTGATCAAAAGGGACAGTAAAGACATTTATAATGTTATAAAAGATTTCTATTTCAAACAAATGTCATTTTTAAATGTCTGTTCATTAAAGATTCATAAAAAAAAGCATCAGTGTTACCAGTTCAAAACACCATTGTGTGTATTTAAAAAACGTTTATATTGTGTTTTAACTGGTTTTGGCAATTGCTTTCCTCAGAGATCTTTCTGTGTATTTTCTTGTATCCTTTCTGTGTGCTCTACTACATGAGAGAGAGAGAGAGAGAGAGAGAGAGAGAGAGAGAGCACATGAACGAGTATGAAAGAGAGAGGTAAGGTTGTACCTAAAGCACTTAGACATGGTTTCTGTTTTATGCAAATTACTAGCTGTGGACATGCACTCCCTCTTTTAGAATAATTCAAAATCATCAACATTACAATGAACATGAGAACAAATACACAGTATGTGTGTAGCGCACACACCTGCTGTGTATTCATGCGAAATTAATAATTGTATAAAATTCATCAGAACGTCACTGGATGACCTCAAGTGTTGAAAACAAATAACCTCTGGAAAGAGTAGTATTGACTAAAAAAAAGAAAAACAAATCAAAACCTGCAGGCATCAGCTGTAAAAGGATTAATTGAAGCCAAAGATTAAGGGAGATATAAGCTGTTTAGATCAGGGTCTCAAACATTTGATGTGCATGATATTTGCATATTGTACATCCCACAAGTGTTTAGTTTATCCTTAAATTCAGCCCTCAAATCAGTTTTCACTTCCTGCATTTTGGCCTTTAATGTTAATGTTAAACAGTAGTCTAATATATAATTTTCTACATGGTTTATTACAGGCCTAAAACACAAATGTAAACTATTTGCAGCCTACATGAAGACAACAAGCCTGCATCGGTCAAAATATGTTTGTCATACATAAATTTCACTTTTAAAACTGAAAGAAGCATGTTAATGTTAATTATATCAACTGCAAATGACATTCTAGGCCTAAAAGAAGCATTAGTCAGCACAGCAGTCCTACATATTTAGTATGAGATGTAACTCATAGACACAAACACAAACTTGTGCAAACTACATACTGTAGCACAGCCCGTGCAGTTTAACTACCATAGTTAATAAAATCATTAAAGTATCATAGTTAGTCTTCCCATTCTGATTCTGCTTAGCAACAGCTGTAACTATAATCGCTCAACTGTAAATGCCAGATATTAGGATAATTATCTGTTCTGATTTGTAGATTATTCCAGATTTCTTTTGTTTGTTGTCTTTGTGTGACCTTAATCACATTCTGACTAAATGACTGCCATGCATTACACATAGCAAGTTTCAGATGAATCAAGTGTAACGGACAACAAAATGCCATCACTGACTCATTGGATTTTTGGGGGGTAAGCATGTCAACTCAGGACATCATAGAAATATAGTTGATATGTGGATGACTTTCTCTAACAGATTTTTTACATTTACATATTAGTAATGAACCAGACAGATCGGCCAATAGATTCAGTGTTGATTTTAACAAAGTTTTAATAAGAATAACTAATTTATAAGGCGTTTTGGTGAGCATTAAATGTCATGTAATTATATTTTGAATCACAGAGGTAGTTTCAAGTCACATCAAGCTTGCAAACAAACGTTTACTTTTAAACATAATGTTGATCTTTTTTGTTTCATATCAAGACAAAACCTTTCCAAGAGAATTGCCATTAAATAAATACTGGCAAGTCATCAATTGAAATAACACAAAAAAATATCCAAATGCTACATTTGTTACGGTACAGAAGGGACGGAGACAAGAAGTATGGGTTAGTGATGTTTATTGAGCAAAACCAGTGGAGAATACGGAAGTGCAGGCAAGTGGTGCTGAGATTCGTGGGAGTTGGTGATGTGATCCTGAATGAGGCAGTCTGGAGATTTGCAGGTGGAGATCGCTGTAGACAGGCTTGGAATGGAGAGGACGATGAAGACACACACACACACACGACGCTGGAACACAATGGAGACTTGGAGGGAACAAGGTAAGAAGGCAAGTATCAGATAGGAAGTCCTTGAAGTAAGCATAAAGGTAAGTACCCAATACAAACGAGACAGGACAGTGACAGAGTGTGTGAGTGTCTTTTGTACTGTGGGTGATTGCCGTGATGATGAACTGCAGGTGCGTGTGATTAGTACTCAGGGGAAGGAGTGCGCTGTGATTGTGTGACGTGGGAGCCTGGCGTGTCTGTGACATTTACCCCCCCCCTCAACGGCCCGCTCTTGAGGGCCGCGGACCCCGACGTCGTGGTGGTCGGCCTCTGCCTCTAGGTGCAGGTCTGTTGGGATGAGAGGCATGGAAGGTTTCAAGCAGGTTCGGGTCAAGAATGTCGTTTCTATGTACCCATGAGCGTTCCTCGCGGCCGTAGCCCTCCCAGTCCACTAGATATTCTAGGAGACCACCACGGCGCCGCGAGTCCAAGATGTGTGGTATGCGGTACTGTCCTCCACGATGAGTGGGAGGGGGGCTTCTTCGGCTACGCTAGGCTCTGTGGGAATAGAAACAGAGGGAAAGTGAGGCTTCAACAGGGAGACATGGAACGTGGGATGAATTTTGTATTGTGGAGGGAGTTGGAGTTGATACGTGACTGGATTGATCTGCTTCACAATGGGAAAGGGGCCCAATGAACCTGGGACTGAGCTTCCTGCATTGCAGATGCAACCTGATGTCCCTGGTGGACAGCCAGACCTTCTGACCAGGTTGAAATGTGGGAGCGTTGGAGCGACGAAGGTCGGCTGTCATCTTGCGCCTGCGCAGGGCCCGTTGAAGCTGGTGATGTGCGGAGTCCCAGACTCTCTCGCTCTCCCGGAACCAGTAGTCAATAGTTGGAACATCCGACGGTTCCCCGGACCAGGGGAACAATGGGGGTTGGTAACCCGAGCACGCACTGGAATGGAGTAAGACCGGTGGTTGGCTGGCGTAGGGAGTTCTGTGCGTACTCTGCCCAACCCAGGAACTGGTTCCAGGAGTCCTGGTGGCCGTGACAGAAGGTACGGAGGAAGCGACCGATCTCCTGAATCTTCCTCTCCGTCTGCCCGTTGGTCTGTGGATGGTACCCAGAGGAGAGGCTGACGGTCACACCTAGGAGCGAGAAGAAAGCTTTCCATACCCAGGAGATGAATTGAGGTCCCCTGTCTGAAACAATATCCTCTGGGATTCCGTAGTATCTGAAAACCATATTAAACATGAGTTCAGCAGTTTCCATGGCAGTAGGCAGTCCCTTCAATGGAATCAGGCGACAAGACTTGGAAAATCTATCAATGACCACTAAAACACAGGTACAGCCCCTTGACACGGGTAGATCTGTGATAAAATCTACTCCTAGGTGTGACCATGGACGGTTGGGAACGGGCATAGGATGGAGTTTGCCGGAGGGAAGATGTCTAGGGCTCTTGGAGATGGCGCATTCCTGACATCCCCTCACGTACCTTCTGACGTCCAATGCCATGTTGGGCCACCAGAAGCGCTCCTTCAGCAGCGAGAGAGTTTCATTGACCCCCGGGTGGCCAGTGCCCAAAGACGTGTGGGACGTGTGGATGAGGGGAGTGCGCCGTGTCCGTGAGATGTATTGCAACCCTGGTGGGCAACCCAGCGGAGTGTTGGTGGAGACACTGGAGGAGGGCAATGTTTCCTCAGATCAGGTGATGGGACTCACGAACAGTTTCACTGGAAGAATGGGCTCGGACTTCTTGGAATTCTCTTCGGGGTTATAGAGACGGAAAAGGGCGTCTACCTTCACATTCTTGGGTCCTGGATGATAGGAAATGGTGAAGTTGAATCTCGTAAAGAACAGTGCCCACCGGGCCTGGCAGGGGTTGAGTCGCTTGGCATCCCTTAGGTATTCTAAGTTCTTATGCTGGGTGAGCACCCGGAAAGGAAGTTGGGAACCCTCCAACCAATGCCTCCACTCTTCCAGGGCCATCTTGATGGCGAGAAGCTCCCAGTTTCCGATGTCATAATTAACCTCTGCCGGGTTGAGTTTGCGGGAGAAGAAGGCACATGGATGGAGTCTACTTGGGGTCCCCTGCTGCTGTGAGAGCACTGCTCCCACTCCTGTGGTAGACGCATCTACCTCGACTACGAAGGCCTTCGTAGGGTCTGGATGCACTAGGAGGGGAGCCGAAGTAAAGGCTTCCTTGAGGTCTTCAAAGGCTTTCGTGGCCGCGGGGTTCCAGGACAGAGACTTGGGCTTACTGCGGAGAAGATGAGTAAGAGGGCATGAAATAAGACTGTAGTTGAGAATGAAACGGCGGTAGAAGTTAGCAAATCCTAGGAATCTCTGAAGTTCCTTTATGGTTGTGGGAGTGGGCCAGTTCCAGATGGCTTCCACCTTCCCCTCGTCCATCCGGATGCCACTGCTATCGATGTTGTATCCAAGGAACTGCACTGAGGGTTGGTGGAAGGAGCATTTTTCGGCCTTGAGATACAGCTGGAACTCCCTCAGGCGATGCAGGACCTCCGCAACGTGATGGCGATGTTCGGCCAGGCTCCAGGATGTCGTCGATGTATACCAGTACGGACCGGTGGAGAAACTCCCGGAGCACTTCATGTATGAAGTCCTGGAATACAGAAGTGCAGGTGAGTGGTGCTGAGATTCGTGGGAGTTTGGTGATGTGATCCTGAATGAGGCAGTCTGGAGATTTGCAGGTGGAGATTGCTGGAGATAGGCTTGGAATGGAGAGGACGATGAAGACAGACAGACAGACACACACACAGACAGACACACACACAGACACACACACAGACACACACACAGACACACACACACACACACACACACACACACACACACACACACACAGACACACACACAGACACACACACAGACACACACACAGACACACACACAGACACACACACAGACACACACACACACAACGCTGGAACACAATGGAGACTTGGAGGGAACAAGGGAAGAAGGTAAGTATCAGATAAGAAGTCCTTGAAGTAAGCATAAAGGTAAGTACCCAATACAAACGAGACCGGACAGTGACTGAGAGTGTGTGAGTGTCTTTTGTACTGTGGGTGATTGCCTTGATCATGAACTGCAGGTGTGTGTGATTAGTACTCAGGGGAAGGAGTGCGCTGTTATTGTGATCATAGATGAGCTAGATGTGATGAAATATGTATGCTGGCTCTCAAAAAGGACATTCACTCATATTCAGACTCAGAGGTTCAGAGGATGATATGCATCTGAGGTTGGAGGTTTTTTTGGAGTGTATACAAAATCATATTTAGCTATGTTTAATTATTATCCCAAAAAATATATTTTATAATTATCCATAAACCAGATGTCATAACATGAGTATTAGCACAGCATGTGCAGGAAACAGATTATCTAAACTGGCACAGTGACAGTCGAGCAGATGCAAGTGTTTAACTGCGTTTGTCTACTGTGTGTTCCAGAGGTATGAATGCTCACTGCTCTTTTTCTGCTTGCAGAAATATATTTCATGCTAAGGAGTCTCTATAAGGGCCCCAATGTGTAATTGTGAATTGTGTATGATGTGCAATTTCAGAAATAGAGGAAGAAAAAAAGACAAAAAGAGACCTAAATCACTGGATAAAAAAATGACAGGAACATGTAGATGACTTCTGGCTTGCCTTCCTATTATAATGCTCTGTTATACCATTAGTGTGACAGAGAAAGGGCATTATGAAAAATGGACAAACATTTAAAGGAGATCTGGCATGCAGTGTTAATATTTACAATATATCACCATGCATCGTTTCTCATGGTTTTTGTACAAACAAAATATTATTAGGGCCAGAGCACCGACGGTGCACGGACCCTCTTGGAATTTCTGTTTATTTACTTTATCAGTTAACAAAAAGACATATTTTTTGTCAGCTTAATACAAAACATCTTTTAAGTCTTAACATTATAACATTATACACAATTTATGTAATTAAATTGTATCTCCTTTGAGGATAATTTAACAAAAAAAATATTGGTTAAGAAAATGAGATTTGCAGGGTGAAGCAAACCTCTGATGGAAAAACAACTCTGATACTTAAACAGCCTGTGAAGGACAAGTACACTAGAATAAATACAAGAAAGTAAATGCAGGACTGTGCCACGTCTCTCAAAGAACAGGACTTACCCGATGTCTAAACAAACAGCATCACCTAGTGGCCGGTCAACAGTACTGACTGCAAAAACAAAGAAAACAACATGTGGAAGACAAAATATTTATTGGTATTGGCAGCTTGAGTAAATCAGTCACAGCTGGATCCAAGCAGTGTTTATAGTAGAATGAACTAAAAGGTAAACATTGTTGAAATCTCTCAAAGAATTACAAGCAGTTACATCAAACAAGTGCAGCCTACTCAAGCGCTATACAGTGCAGATATGATAATGTAAATAGCATGTGTATGAATTAGCACTCAATAAGGGTCAAAACATCCACTATGCCCTCCTTTATACATTATAGGTGCGTGGCATGAGCTGTTTTTTATTTCTGGTTTTATTTTGATGGTCTGTTCCTCCAGAGGGTGCTCACAAACTGCTCTATAGGGTGAATTCAGGGTGATTGGGACACTTTTTCCAAGTCATCTCAATGGCAAAAAGTGTCCCAATCACCCTGAATTCACCCTACAGTAAATTAAATATGACTCGGCCTGCCTTCATCAACTTAAGCTTTATCCAAGATGGGAAATTGTAGGCAATGGTCATGTCAAACGACCTAATTTTAACTTTTGCCTAGAAAAGTTTATACCTTTTATTCAAAGGATGATGACAGGAAAGAACAGGAGGGAGGAGGGGTGTGTGGGATTGGGAAATGATGCGGTTTGGCCTCAGATTTGTGTCTTCACAGGAGCACTAAAAACCTTTTATGTGTCATAAGCACGTGTGCTACTGCTGTGCTATGGCTCTGGTATTAACCTCAGAAGGTCAAAATCAGTCCACTATATTTAGAGATAATACAGCATACCAATAACCACTCCTAAAAATACAACAACTACTCTTGAAGTCTCCCAATCCACAATAATGCCACAATCCCACAGCTCTACCACAACATTAATCAAAATAACTAAAGTTTGGTGAAGTTCAGATCAAGTCCAAAGTGAAGGTCTTGAAGTTTCAGACTGCTTTGTCACAGCTTTGGTTTTACTTTCTCCAAAATAAACTAGGACACGTACATGAGAAAGTGTGTTAGCAGCCAAAAAGAATACCTCATCATCCGTCTAACTATTCAGGTTCTGATTTTACTCTACTCTCTTTTTACTAACATACTGACTACATTAAATGTACACTGACTTTTGGCCCTCTATAGCAGTTAAAAACAAAACTGTGTAGATGATATAGTTATATAATGGCCACATCTCTTTTCAAATTAAATATATTAGTCTTTAAGTGTCTCTTTATGGACGTATTCTTATATGTACTACAATAAAATAGACAAATAAATCTCTTCTTCAACTGGACATACATTCAGTCATGTCTGCAACTTGACAAACACGCTGTCAATGCCATTAGGATTAAAATTAAGATTAAAAAAAATATTTTGGAGATCACAGTTTTTGCAAACTTATATTGGGCATTATTAAACTTCATGAAACTATAATGAATTTATTATGCAATTTTGGTCACACTTTTGATTAGGGTCCAGTTCTCACTATTAACTGTGACTTTTGCCTCAATAAAGCCATAATTACTGCTTATTAATAGTTAGTAAGGTAGTTAGTTTAGTTTAGGTATTGGCTAGGATTAAGGGATGTAGAATGTGGTCATGCAGAATAAGGCATTAATATGTGCTTTAGAAGTATTAATATTCTAGTAATATTTTAATAACTAGTTCACTTTAAAATGAAAATTACCCCATGATTTACTCACCCTCAAGACAGGTGTATATGACTTTCTTCTTTCTGAGGAACACAATTTTTTATATATATATATATATATATATACATACACATATACATACATGCATACATACACACACATATACATACACACACACTCACCTAAAGGATTATTAGGAACACCATACTAATACTGTATTTGACCCCCTTTCGCCTTCAGAACTGCCTTAATTCTACGTGGCATTGATTCAACAAGGTGCTGAAAGCATTCTTTAGAAATGTTGGCCCATATTGATAGGATAGCATCTTGCAGTTGATGGAGATTTGTGGGATGCACATCCAGGGCACGAAGCTCCCGTTCCACCACATCCCAAAGATGCTCTATTGGGTTGAGATCTGGTGACTGTGGGGGCCATTTTAGTACAGTGAACTCATTGTCATGTTCAAGAAACCAATTTGAAATGATTTGAGTTTTGTGACATGGTGCATTATCCTGCTGGAAGTAGCCATCAGAGGATGGGTACATGGTGGTCATAAAGGGATGGACATGGTCAGAAACAATGCTCAGGTAGGCCGTGGCATTTAAACGATGCCCAATTGGCACTAAGGGGCCTAAAGTGTGCCAAGAAAACATCCCCCACACCATTACACCACCACCACCAGCCTGCACAGTGGTAACAAGGCATGATGGATCCATGTTCTCATTCTGTTTACGCCAAATTCTGACTCTACCATCTGAATGTCTCAACAGAAATCGAGACTCATCAGACCAAGCAACATTTTTCCAGTCTTCAACTGTCCAATTTTGGTGAGCTTGTGCAAATTGTAGCCTATTTGTAGTGGAGATGAGTGGTACCCGGTGGGGTCTTCTGCTGTTGTAGCCCATCCGCCTCAAGGTTGTGCGTGTTGTGGCTTCACAAATGCTTTGCTGCATACCTCAGTTGTAACGAGTGGTTATTTCAGTCAAAGTTGCTCTTCTATCAGCTTGAATCGGTCGGCCCATTCTCCTCTGACTTCTAGCATCAACAAGGCATTTTCGCCCACAGGACTGCCGCATACTGGATGTTTTTCCCTTTTCACACCATTCTTTGTAAACTCTAGAAATGGTTGTGCGTGAAAATCCCAGTAACTGAGCAGATTGTGAAATACTCAGACCGGCCCGTCTGGCACCAACAACCATGCCACGCTCAAAATTGCTTAAATCACCTTTCTATCCCATTCTGACATTCAGTTTGGAGTTCAGGAGATTGTCTTGACCAGGACCACACCCCTAAATGTATTGAAGCAACTGCCATGTGATTGGTTGATTAGATAATTGCATTAATGAGAAATTGAACAGGTGTTCCTAATAATCCTTTAGGTGAGTGTATATATATTAAGGTGACCAGATTTCTGAAATGGAAACCGGGGACATTTGCTATTTTAGTGGTCAAAATATCACAAAAATAAAAAAAAAAGTTTATTATCTATTAATTAAAAAACGGGGACAACATATTTTTGAATGTTTTTTTTGTCGTCGTTGTTGTTGTGGGCTCCCTATATTATTATTAACATTAATAATTATAATGATAAAAAAAAAAAAAAAAAAAAAAAAAAAAAAAAAAAAAAAAAAAAAACACAAACAATGACAACAGTTAATAGTAAACATTGACGTTAACTCACAAGACGTTCAAAACAATATTATAACATGACTTAACAAAAACACATTACAAAAATAAAACAAATATGATATGAATAAAATATTAAACTTTCATTTTCACAAGTTCATACTGTATAAATAATTTTTTTTTTTACTTCAAATGTTTTGTTACGTTTGTGCTCGAAATTAACACTTATCTTTAATTGGTCTTGTTATTTTGCATTTTAGACTTGTATTCTGCACATGTATTTGTTGCAAGTGTAATTGTTTAGTTTTTTTATAGTTACGATGTGTGGTAATCACTCCATGTCCCTTTTACAACATTTCAAAACCCTCAGGTCTCGCCAACTCTGAAAAACCAAGCCTCATGTTGATTATCGTTTTATTACGAGCTGTCGCGTTCTCTTTTTCCAGCAGATTCTCCTCTGTTCTGAGTTTTTTTTATTTTTTTTTTATTGGGTGATTCTTCGGAGATTGGAGATTTAACTGCTCCATGTCAACCTTTCTTGCTCGTTGTGACAACTAACCTATGCCACTGCCACACAGCACCATACACACATACTGAAGGATATGACGAGACAGGAACGGGCAAGTATGTACGCAATTTCTCATGAAAACCATCCAGTCATGTCTAAAATATAAAAATGTATAGACTTACCATAATCATAGTGAATTAGGTTAAGATAAAACATGTTTTGGAAGAAGGATTGATGATGTATTGACTCTTATTAAATTTTGTTAATTTTGAACAAAAAAAAAAGTTACATAGTGTACCTTTAAAAAGTGTAATAGTAAAAACACTTTTAGTCATGTCTTGTCCATTGATACGCCATATGCAACATCTTAGCAATAATATTATTGCTGTGACATGGGCTATGTGTCCAAATAACTCTATAAACATAACCATAAAGGGCTCAGTAAAGTGTAATAATAGGGTTATTACACTTTACTGAGTCCTTTATGGTTATGCATAGCCCTATCTAGTAAACAACATATTGACCAAGATACACAAACACTTCGCTTCTAAATGGCCTCAAAACAAAGTACAGAGGAACTGGCATGCGAGTCAGAATGTGGACACGTGTTAAATTATTTATTTATTTATTTATTTATTTATTAATTATTAAAACAGTGTTTGACATTTGCCCACTTTTGAGGGTTACTACATATTCGTTTAAAAAAAAAAAAAAAAAAAAAAAAAAAAAATTTGATTCCTATATTAGACAGCAATAATGTGTAACCAAATGCTCCTAATATTATTCATTCAGTTTGTTTTGCACCAACTGATAATATATCTGGAGAAACGAAAATCAAATGCGTTATATTTTGTTTGCACTTTTTGTATAGATGAGATGTGTTTGTTTACACAGACATGTCACATTCCACCACTGTGCCAATCACACCTACCGGTCTTCAGGACAGTGATGGAGTCACTGCAGGCTTTGCTAGTTATTTTGAATTGTGCCTTAATGAAATAACAGTGCAAACCTGCTCTTGACTGTCTGAGATCACCTTAAAAGGAAAGTAGGTTACAATGTTTGTTGAGAACATCTTATCCAGCAACATTCTTCAAATTATATTTTGAGAAACTATAAACTGTGAATTATTGGAAACAGGGAGTTCTGGATAGCAGCATGCTATTTCATAACATCTGTCTGTGATGATTTAGAATGATGACCACTGACCAGAGAGAAAACAGTTCTAGGAAGTGGAGTATCCACTCATCCTCAACCCAGCCAAGATAAAAGTATTTTTTTCCCCATATTACATATTTTTTCTATTTCAACAAGCAAAAATATGAAACTGCACTTTTTTTTCCTTTTTAGTCTGCTAACCATGACAGGCAGAACACGTGCTCTGAATGCTGCACATGCTGGAAGTGTTGAGTAAATAAGCCATAAAGAATTTTGTATGATGGCTGAATGAATCAGCAGTTTCGAACGAATCGGTTGAGTGAATGATTCAAATGATTTAAACAAGTCACTCAGACTTTGACTTGTCGTCAGCTATTGGTGTAACAATCTAATCAACGATCTAATAAAGAGTCAATCCCCACCAGATTCTTCACGCCAACACAAACAATACACAACAAAAATATAATAAGTATATATAAAAACAATACATTTAGCTCTTTTTATTTATTTCTCTATAGGTGAGTAGATATTAGATATAAGTCAGAGTATGACATTATAATATATTATTATATTATAATGTCATACTCTGACATTAACTCATTCAGCTTTTTGTTTACTGTACTACTGCCACAAAGTTCATTTTGCCTTTCCAGCTACAGGATACCTGGATACACAGTTTGTAATACAAATGAGTAAAATGACTGATATACCCCCGGTTCACAGACAAGGCTTAAAGGGTTGGTTCACCCAAAAATGAAAATTCTGTCATTAATTACTCACCTTCATGTCGTTCCAAACCCATAAGACCTTCGGTCATGAAACGACGAGAATGCTTATTGTGCGCAAAAAAATAAACAAAATAACGTCTTTATTCAACTATTTCTTCTAGCCTGTGTCCGACTCTTACGCTGTTGACGCAGTGTAAACAGTGCAGCACTTCCTAGATTTATGGCAGAACAACTTGTGTGCATGTGGTGTGGTGCTCACGTGAACAGCGTCAGCCAATGGTAAGCAAGCGTTCTGGAAGTACTGTACTGTTTACACTATGGAAGGGTCAGAGAGCTCTCAGATTTCATCAAAAATATCTTAATTTGTGTTCCAAAGATGAACGAAAATCTTATGGGTTTGGAATTTTCATTTTTGTGTGAACTAACCCTTTAAGCCTAGTCCAAGATTAAAATTCATGTTTGGGCCATTTTAACTGAAAGCAACTTGCACTGACATATCTTAAAATATGTCAGTGCCATTGTTTTGTGTCAAGATGCACAGCAGTACTGTTTTTTTCTTTTTCTTTTAAAGACATGTTTATAAAAGCTACTTAAGTGTCCTAATTGAACTAAGGCCTAATCCAGGCTTAATCTAAACACTGTCTGTGAAACCAGGCCATAATGACATTCAAAAATGTTAAAACATTGCTAGACACTTTAAATCAGCTTTGAAAATGAATAGCTATTCAAGAGTAATCAATAGTCATTCATCAAAATACATATTGTGCAAATAGTTTGCATTTAATTTAATTAACTAATAAACAATCAGCATTTGCCTTTACAGAAGCTGTGTGCAAAGAATACCATGACTGGTGTATTTCCTGTAAGTAATTATATCAAATCAAATGAAAATGATACACTTCATGTGCCATAAGCATTCAGCAGCGTAACTCTAATTGGCAAAATGCCTATGATAATTGATCTTTATTGTGAATACCAAGTCAGTCCAGACAGAAAGGCACTATATTACTTTGGAGTTAGAATGGCATTAATAACAATTAATTAATATATTAGAAATGATGAAAATGGTCTGAAGATCCAGTGGGCATGCTAGGCAGCTGCATTTCTCATTTGAAGCCCATATGCAATGTTAATTGTGCTTTACTTCCTTCACATCTTCATTCAGCTGTAGAAACTTAAGCACACTTCAGTCTCTACCAATCTCCATTTGATCTTTTTTCTTTAGCTCACTCCTCTGGTTCCACTTCTCTGCCATTGTCACTGCATAAGGATATGAGGTTCAATGTTAAATAGTAGATCATCATTACCACGCCGAACTTCCAGAAGGAGGGGCATGTCTCCCTGAATCGCCTCCTGTAATTCTCCAGTGTTGACCAATGGATGGCCGTTTAGCTTCACTATAATATCACCTGTTTCAAGCCCACCCCTGTGAAGAGGAACCAATGAAAGGAGAATTTCACGTGATTAGTTTGTGATAAATAAAAATGCAGTTGATTTTGCAACAACATATACTGTATGCAACAGCATACAAAAAATATTACATGCTCAAAATCATTTTGAAAAGAATCTGGGGTGAAAATAAATAGTTATTGTTTGGCTTAAGGCCAATTCACACTGCACCGACAGACGCAGACCAACGCCGAGTCACCAGATCATCTTCTCAGACATTCTAAATCCGATTCAGCGTGTTCAATCAATGAAAACAAGCTCCGACAGACTCCGACAGGGGTAACACTGATCCAATAAAACCCGACGAAGTGTCTGTTGGTGCAGTGTGAAGTGGCCTTTAGACATTACTTCTGAGCTGGGGAATCCGGGACAACTTCATGGACAAGAATTCCACTGCCAATATCTGGAAAGTCTGGATTGTGCCATTTTAACTCCTGGACAATGCTGAGGAAAAGAAGAGAAATAAAAGAGATCTGAGGGGAAATGGATGCAGACAGAGATTTCTCCTTTCAGAAAGCTTACTGATTGTACCTGACACTAATAAATGTCAAGGATCCTATTAAAAAAAACAATGTTGTTGATTGACATAACATACTTCTCTGTTAAAGTGACCATTTTGATGCCAATAAACCTTTTCTTGGGGCCTTTTACATCTGAAAGAAAAATTATTAGTTTTAGATATGTGTGTACAATTTCATAGTGCATTCAAGTCATGCCTGAAAGATTGTGTTTACAAGTTAAAATCAAAGTAAATGCAATTGGGAGCCCTGAGTTCCCTTTCAGTCGGTCACTTCGACGTACGTCGGAATTGACCGACGAATTGGGGATCATTTTCAGAGACCAATCTACTTCAAATGTATAAAAACGAGCCAATAATGTTGGCATGCGGTCCACGCACCGCCCCGCAACGCGGGTATAAATACGGAAGTGGAATACCGCATCCTCGCTTTCAACTTCGGAGCCGAACAGTTTGTTGCCAAGCTGTTTTCTGCGCAAGTGTTTTCTTCAAAGAAGAACGAGTCAACGGGATCGCTCACTTACCGGGTGCTGGTGTGACGGCGCGAGTCAGCGAGTGGCCGCTGCAACACTTTCTTGTTTTTGTTGGTTCGTGGACGGTGCCTTACAGCGCTAGATACCAATCTAGCGACGACTCCATCCTCACTACCCTCGATGGTGGCTAAGGGGTACACGGCGATTCCCCCAGTCGAGCGGTCCGTGGCGATGCAGCTGTGTCCCAGGGCCTGGGGCCTGGTCATCTTTGCATGCCATGGCACTCCTGCAGGTCTATCAGGCCAAAGCGCTAAAGGAACTGCACGAGGGTAGTTCTGACCCAGGGGTTATGCAGGAACTGTGCACAGCGACGGACCTCGCCCTCCGGGCGACGAAAATCACTGCGCGCTCCCTGGGCCGGGCGATGTCCACCCTGGTGACCCAGGAACGCCACCTTTGGCTGAACCTGGCAGACATGCACGAGTCCGACAAGGTTCGGTTCTTCGACGCCCCTGTCTGTCAGGCCGGCCTTTTCGGCGACGCCATCGAGAGCTTTGCCCAGCAGTTCTCGGTGACCCAAAAGCAGACGGAGGCAATTAAGAACATTCTGCCCCGGCGACCAGCTGCTGCCTCCACCTCGTCGCCGGCCGCAGTTCCTCCGCCTGCCCATCGCCGAGGGCATCCCCCAGCGTCTGCCTCCGCCCCTGCTAAGCCCAAGCAGCAGCCTCGACGCAAAGGGGCCGCCCAACCCGCTCAGGGTTCCGCCAAACCCGGCTGTGTGCGACGCCCCCGGGCCTTGCCACTCCTGGCCTCCCCTCTTCTCGCCAGAGCGCGGTGTGCGGCTAGAGGACGCCCTCGGGCCTTCTCTCCCACATACTGCCCCACCCTGGAGCGGTCAGACAACACTCCGGGTCGCCTCTGGGCCGTCCGGGTCGGGTCTGACCACCCCATCTCGCTGCCCCACCCTGGGTACGTCTGTGGTGCCGTTTGTCCCGCTTGTACGGTCTCTGGGAGCCTGGCTAGCGCTCCCCAGACCGTCTTCGCTGGCTCATCCGTACCATCAGACTCGGTTACGCGATTCAGTTTGCGCACCGGCCGCCCAAGTAGAAGGGCATCCTCTTCACCTCTGTGCGAAGCAGCGATGCCCACATCTTGCAGTCCGAGATCGATGTCCTACTGGCGAAGGGCGAGGTCGAGCCGGTTCCTCCAGCCGATATGAAGGCGGCTTTTACAGCCCCTACTTCATTGTACCCAAGAAAGGGGGTGGGTTACGACCAATCTTGGACCGGCGTGTCCTGAATCGGGCCCTGCACAAGCTCCCGTTCAGGATGTTAACGCAGAAACGCATTTTCCCCGAGATTGGTTTGCAGCGATCGACCTGAAGGATGCGTACTTTCATGTGTCTATCCTCCCTTATCACAGACCGTTCCTGCGCTTTGCGTTTGAGGGGAAGGCATATCAGTACAAAGTCTTACCCTTCGGGCTGTCCCTGTCGCCTCGCGTCTTTACGTAGGTCGCGGAGGCAGCCATTGTTCCACTCAGAGAACGCGGCGTTCGCATTCTCAACTATATCTCGACGACTGGCTCATTCTTGCTCAGTCTCGGGAACAGTTGTGTGAACACAGGGACCTGGTGCTCCGTCACCTCAGCCTGCTTGGGCTTCGGGTCAACCGAGAGAAGAGCAAACTCTGTCCCACACAGAGGATTTCTTATCTCGGCATGGAACTGGACTCGGTCAACCAGACTGCGTGCCTCACAGAGGAGCGAGTCCAGTCAGTGTTGAACTGCTTAAATACGTTCAAGAGCAGGACAGCAGTCCCACTGAAATTTTTTCAGAGGCTCCTGGGGCATATGGCATCTGCAGCCGCGGTAACGCCGCTCTGATTGCTTCATATGAGACTTCAGCACTGGCTTCATGGCCGAGTCCCGAGATGGGCGTGGCAGAGCGGCAAGTATCGGGTTCCAGTTACCCCGTACTGTCGCCAAACCTTCAGCCCATGGTCAGACCCCTCGTTTCTACGGGCAGGAGTGCCCTTAGAACGGGTGTCCAGGCATGCTGTGGTCTTCACGGATGCCTCTTCCACCGGCTGGGGGGCCACGTACAACGGGCATGCAGTCTCGGGTCTGTGGACGGGGCCCCAGCTGCATTGGCACATAAATTGCCTCGAGTTGCTAGTACGTCTTGGTCTAAGCCGCCTCAAAAAGCCGCTTCAGGGCAAGCACGTCCTGGTCCGTACGGACAGTACTGCGGCCGTTGCGTACATCAACCGTCAGGGTGGTCTACGCTCCCGTTGCATGATGCAACTCGCCCGCCATCTCCTCCTGTGGAGTCAGAAGCATCTGAGGTCGCTTCGGGCCATTCACATCCCGGGTGTGCTGAACCAGACAGCCGACAAGCTCTCTCGTCAGCCGACACTACCGGGAGAGTGGCGACTCCACCCCCGGACCGTCCAGCTGATATGGGACCTTTTCGGAGCCGCACAGGTAGACCGGTTTCCCTCTCCGGACTCGACCCATTGCCAGTTGTACTATTCCCTGACCGGGGGCACCCTCGGCACGGATGCACTGGCACACAGCTGGCCCCGGGACCTACGCAAGTATGCGTTTCCTCTTTTATCGTGCTTGGGTAAGCACGACTTAATCGTCAGGTTCCTCAGAGGTGCGAGGAGACTGAATCCTCCTCGTTCAACCTCGGTACCCTCTTGGGACTTAGCCCTGGTGCTGAGAGCACTTCAGGGCCCTCCCTTTGAGCCTTTGCAGTCTGCAGAGTTGAAAATCCTGTCTATGAAGACAGTACTCCTGACTGCATTGGCCTCAATCAAGAGGGTAGGGGACCGGCATGCACTTTCAGTCAACGAATCGTGCCTAGAATTCGGGCCGGCCAACTCTCACGTCATCCTGAGACCCAGGCCCGGATACATGCCCATGGTTCCCACCACTCCCTTTCGGGATCAGGTGGTGAACCTGCAAGCGCTGCCTTCGGAGGAGGCAGACCCAGCCCTAGCTTTGTTGTGTCCCGTCCGCGCCCTTCGCGCTTACGTTGACCGGACTCAAAGCTTTAGGACCTCAGAGCAGCTTTTCGTCTGTTATGGAGGCCAGCAGAAGGGAAAGGCTGTCTCCAAGCAGAGGTTAGCCCACTGGATAGTGGATGCTATCGTCTTGGCTTATCAGTCCCAAGACGTGCCTTGCCCGCTCGGGGTGCGAGCTCACTCCACTAGGAGTGTAGCCTCCTCCTGGGCGCTGGCTCAAGGCGCCTCGCTGACAGATATTTGTAGAGCTGCGGGCTGGGCGACACCAAACACGTTCGCTAGATTCTATAGCCTCCGTGTAGAGCCGGTTTCTTCCCGTGTACTCGCCTCCAGTGGCCGGTAAATGCGAAGTGCCCGCTCGTGTCGGCTTGCAAACGCCACTCCCGCCACCGGCCGGATACGTGCGTCTATTGTCTCCAGTTGTGTTCCCCGGAAACAGCTAACCCTGTCGAGCTCCTCCGTCACCCCTTCGGTGTCAGACGTTGCGGCCGTCTGACGCCAGGCCTGCACCCGTATGCTTGTGGAACGTGTGTGTAGGCTGGGTCCATATGTAGTGGTTCCCTTACGGTAACCCCATATGTGTATTCTCCACAGTACCAGCTACCCTACTCTGCTAGCCCCGTGTCTTTCCCTTGACAGAGCGCCCTCTGTCGTCTCCGGGGGTGTTCTCTCCACCCTACTATCAGGTTGGACCCACCCCGGAGACCTCCATACGGTATTCTCCTAACAGGCGAGTCCTCATGGGTTTTCCAACTCTCCTCCTGGAGGACATGGCTCCGCAGTGTCCCATCTTCGGGACGGGCACACTTTCCCAGCGTTATCCAATAGTCTCGCTGAGTGGGTCTTGCAGAAACAGCTATGACAGACCTTCCCTGCTTGGGGCCCTGACTTCTGCTCCAACTTAGGACCAACCAGTGAGCCCAAGCAGGACGCTGGAAGGGCCAGCCTTCCTGCCGTTTTGGTAGGGATCCCCAATTCGTCGGTCAATTCCGACGTACGTCGAAGTGACCGACTGAAAGGGAACGTCTTGGTTACGTATGTAACCCTCGTTCCCTGAAGGAGGGAACGGAGATGTACGTCCCGTCGCCAGGAGCTGTGCTTCCGCTGAAGGGCCGACCATTTCTTCGGCTCCTCAGTTGGAAAAGCGAGGATGCGGTATTCCACTTCCGTATTTATACCCGCGTTGCGGGGCGTTGCGTGGACCGCATGCCAACATTATTGGCTCGTTTTTATACACTCGAAGTAGATTGGTCTCTGAAAATGATCCCCAATTCGTCGGTCAATTCCGACGTACGTCTCCGTTCCCTCCTTCAGGGAACGAGGGTTACATACGTAACCGAGACGTTTCCGAGTTGGGGGCATGACAGTGTGAAAACAGGGCGAATGCCAGGAATGCAGGGCCTGGTATTGATGGTAAATTTGTGGAAATTATTGATATGTTTTTTACATTTACAATGAAACTAGTTAAGTTGCATGTACAAAATGCCACATTGTACTATTGCAATATAATATATAACGATTCAGTTTAAAGTACCTTCAATAGCAATAAAAAAAAGCACAAAAAAGATGATGCGCATTCTTTATTCATCATTTTAAGTAGAGTTACAAAATCTTGTAGATTTTTTGTAGAATTGGCACATTGCCACCATTATTTGAATGCACCTTACGTCACAATTATGACTTCCCAACTCATAAATACAGACTTCCCAGGAGGACTTGAAAGCACCATCATATCACTGTAGTACCCCCATACTGAGTGTTGTTCACAAACATGAATTTAGCACAAATATTTGCATTGCAATGTGAAACTGAACAAAATAACGCCCGTCTTTGTATTTGTTATTTTTGTTAAAAACAGAAGCAAAGAGTTATATTGACTTGCAGTTAGCTAGTAGCAGGTTACTTGGACAAATTCATGCATAGCGGTTTTCCAGTATGTTTGATAATCAGTTAACAATATAATTCAGCATTCCGGCCTAAACAGCTACAATACTATATACATCAACTTTAGCTCCTTTTGCAAAGTAATTTAACGATATGATGGACCATTTAAATTTCCATTTAAATGTTTGATGTCATCAGGCCTCACCTGAGGCAGTCTTCACAGCTTGAGACTGCGTGACGTTTGTCCTGACTACCCTTTGTTTGACTGAAATCAAAGTAAATGACATCAAGGATGTAATGAACAGGCTCTTTTATGCATAGTGTTTGTGTTTTGTAGCCATTTTGCTACAGTTGGCAGAAGGTGGGACTCACAAACACCTAATCTCAGATTAATCCGTAGAGTTGAATGAAAATAAACATCTATTTGCAATTAAAATTTCTAAAATGTGTGTTGATGAGTTCCTTTTGGAATTACCAAACTAATTGCATTACCTCTGCGCATGATGCTTACCTTTTTGCTGTTTATCATTGGATTCATCAAGGAACTTATTGATTCGGTCTGATGGAATGGCAAAAGAGATTCCTGCAGTAACTTTTAGTGTGTTTATTCCGATCACCTCACCATCCTAACATGACATAAATATTATGTAAAAAAAAAAAACTAGCAATATTAAATGTATCTAACCAGTGTCCTCTTAAAGGGATAGTTCATCCAAAAATGAAAATTACCCCATGATTTACTCACCCTCAAGACATCCTAGGTGTATATGACTTTCTTCTTTCAGAAATATACAATCAGAGATATATTAAATAAAGTCCTGGCTCTTTCAAGCTTTATAACGGCAGTAAATAGAGGATTCGATTTTGAAGCCCAAAAAAAGTGCATCCATCCATCATAAAAGATATCCACATGGCTCCGGGGGTTAATGAAGGCCTTCTGAAGCAAAGCGATGTGTTTGTGTGAGAAAAATATCCATATTTATAACTTTAAAAACTAAAATAACTAGCTTCTGGCAGACGACCTATGCAAGTCGATTTACGCCCAAAGATTATCATTGATTTGTGGTTGAAATCACAACATTGCTTCAACAATTACTGAGGGTGCAAAAGTGATGTTGAAAAAATATCACTTTGTAATATTGAATCAATGATATTGCCATTGATTTGTGATTGAAATATCAACATTGCTTCAACATTAACTGAGGGTGCAAGAGTGATACTGAACTAACATCACTTTGTAACATTAATTCAATGCAATTAGCGTTGACTCATCAACATTGACTCAACATTGTTTCAGTGATTACTTGCTATCTGGGTAATCACTGATGCGATGTAGGAGTAGCGCAAGCTTGGATGCTTCAACAAACTTCAAACAAAGAGGGCTGGGCAACAAACTCAAGCTCCTCTTCTCTTATACCGAAATCCTCCCACATTTCTCTTTAAAAAGTCTCGTTTTAGACTTCTAATTCATGTCCGGTGTTTTGTTTTGCTCTATCATCTGCACTTCTACGTTCATCAATATGTCATGCGTCAGGTCAGGGGTTACTCTTTCGCCATAAATCGATTCGTACGGCCGTTATTTTAGTTTATAAAGTTTTAAATATGGATATTTTTCCTCACACAAATGCATCGCTTCACTTCAGAAGGCATTATTTAATATATCAGGACATTATTTAATATATCTCTGACTGTATTCGTCTGAAAGAATAAAGTCATATACATATGGCTTGAGGGTGAGTAAATCAATTTTTTGATCCCTTTAATCTAGACGTAAAACTCCATTCACACTCACCAGATTGACAAGTGGACCTCCTGAGTTTCCGTACTTCCCATTGAGGATAAAAGAGAGAGAAATAGACAATCAGTTTCAGGCAAAACATCTATCAATTGCTGTAGCCTGAAAACACCATTCTCTTTGGTCTTACATTGATGATAGCATCGGTCTGGATGTAGTCCATGTCAGAGTCACGGATGCCGAGCTCTTTTCCATCTCTTTGTGTTGTGCTGACGATGCCTGTTGTGACTGTGTTCTGAAGAGCAAATGGGCTGCCAATGGCAACCACAAACTCACCAGGCCTCAGGTCAGCAGTCTGACCCAGTGATAACACTGGTAATTTTTTCTAGAGATAAACCGAACAATTCATGCTAATTAAATCAACTGAAATGTGATTCAGTCCATATGTTTTCTGTTTGGTCAAAACACAGATTACCTCAGGAATGAAACACCACTACATTACTCAATATTAACTTATTTTTATTGCATTGTTGTATATCATACTTGCAATCATCCTGTTGGTCTGAAAAGCAGCACGGCTGTGATTAGGTGCAGCCTCGTGCCTATGGCTGAATCACAGCTATCCCAGCCAGCATGTGACTGACGTTCAGTGTTAAAATGTAGTTCAAATAATGTCAGTTGTTGTTTCAACGGCACATTCTGATGAGTTATTTCCCTATCAAGATGTGCTACTTAATTTTTTTTACACACTTCACGCTGTCCTACCACATCTGGCAGCTTCTTTTGTGCCTCACGAAGCAGGATACCAAACTGACTGTTTTAATGTCAGAACACCAGCTGGGATGGTATATGAACAACAGCACTCATGCTTATGTGATATTGCTTAATTGATAACAATACCTGAACAAACTGTTCCGATTTCATTACTTTCAAAGATCAAATTTGAAAAACAAATCAGAATTGGGTGCAGTGTGGAAAAAGTTTGAGGCTGCAGAGCAAGAGATGGGGAAATTACATCAACTACTATAAACAGAAAGAAAATATCAGCAAGCATTCCAGACTCTCTGACATGAGAACATTCTTCAATATTTGTTCCCAAAGCAGTCTCTACTCTGAATAGTTTATCTTTGATAGTCTAAATCAAAAATGGGCTACAGAAATATTGCACTAGACAGTTTACGCATCTCCATAATCAGATCCATATGCATCAGGAAACAAAACACCTCTTACAACACAACACCTCCTAAATTCCCACATACAAATGTAGGTCAGCATGTGCTAAGGCTACAGTTATTGTCCAAGTGTGTCTAGATGAGGCTTGCGTGATATAAACCATCTGCCTCTGGAGTCATAAACATGGGATTTACAAGTCAAAGGTGTTGCCATTTTTGGACGATTTGTGCTGAGTTTTTATACTTTGCAATGCTATGAAAGATGAACTGGATTACTGGCTAATAGGCTTTGTGTCAGGAAACTTCACCATTAAGAAAAATGTAGTGACAGCAAGAAAGGTTGAGGAATAAACTTTTGCAGCCTCACTGCCTTGTTCCACATTTACAAAAGGAAATAAAGGAGACCAGGGAAACATACTATAAAATATTACAAAATAAGGGAAAACACTAGAAATAACAGTCCTATTATTCTGAATTGTCACTGTAACTGGACAATTAAATGCAGAAAGTTGGCTTAACTAGTGAAATTATGTTGGTTCAACAATTGTTGCATACAAGTTGCAACAAGTTAACAATGCATTCTGGGTGCATCATGCAAAACTCATCCATTGCTCCCAGAATGCATTGCGGCACCAGCATGTCACCATTGTTGAGATTCATAGGCTGATTCTTGATGTCTGTGGGAGTAAATCTGCTTAGTGTATAATCTGTTTTAAACCTTAGTCAGCAATTCTGATTAAAATCGTGCTTGATATTTTCTAGAAGCACAATAAAAAAAAAAGTGAATAGTATATTGCTCATATTAAACAAAATCAGTGAATTAAGCCACTACACAATGATTATATTCTTATCATCGAGCAGCTGACAGCATTTGATTGTGTTTTCTCTTGCTTTTCTTGACAAACATTAAAAAGTCGTCAAACTGCTCAACTAAAGAAAACACTAATCACCATGATGGTGACAAAAACAAAACAAAAACAATAAAAACAATAAAAACTCAATCAGCTGAACAAAAGATCTTAAATGTGACCTTACTCAGTTAATTGAGTTAAGTGAACTACTTTGTTTAAAAGTTGAGTAAACTCAAAAAAGCTGTGCAGCAAGTTGCCTTACAATTTTAAGTTATGTCAACTTTTCTTTTTTTACGGTGAAGTCTCAGCCGTTTCCATATTGGCAGAAGTGAGAAACTAAGTTTCTCTTATATCTTCTAAATGCGAATTTTGTCATTGTTTTGGAGCAGACTAGCTTATAGATAATAGCAAGACTGACATATTCATACTAAAAGCCAAAAAACTTAATTTTGATTTCATGGGGACTTTAAAGTACCATTTCCATGGTAACACAATATACAATTTTCACAGGATAAATTTTTTGTTTTTAAGCTTTCGAATGATACCTAATTTATGATTATTACTAAAATATGTGATAGGGGAAAAAGGCAATAAATAAAGGGGGAAAAGGCAATAAAGAGCAGCAAGCATCTCTCAAGCGGCAATTCTCACCTTTGGATTAATTTTGATAGTGGCGATGTCAGACTTCTTGTCAATGTCTCTGATGGAGGCTTCATAGGTGTGGCCATCGTGTAGCTGCACTTGTAGATGCTGGCGGCCTGTTACTGTTGCACTACTAGCTACCACATGAGCATTGGTCACAATCAGACCTGCCTGCGTCATTATGAATCCAGAACCACTTGACAAAGGTACATTACGGCCAAAGAGTGGATGGCTGGACACAAACATTGAAAACAGTGGTCATCGCATGACTACGGGTAAACAAATATTACAATTATATTCTATATTGCTTGAAAACAAAAGTTTATATAACAATACAACTTGCTGCTGAATACATAATAGCTTGATGTAAACAGACAGTATTAGCATCCTTGCACTGACCTACATTACGTGACTATGATTTCAACAGAACTTAAAGTGATACCAAAGCAACTGTTGACTATCAGTGAGGTGAAATGAGTAGATTACTAAAGTATGAAATTATATAAAAGCTCCTTTTTTCCTTTCTTTAATCGGGTGCAGAAATGACAAATAAATATAGCTATCAGTAAAAACATTACCAAAACAGCATTTTATACAGCGATAGATATACAGAAGACCAGAATTGTATTTACTTGAGGAAGAGCTCGACGTGTACCACAGCAGGAGCAATCTTCTCCACAACATCAGCGATGAAGTTAAATTTATACCTTGGGCTGTTCAGATGTGCAGGACCTATTCTAGCAGGAAGAATCATTCACATCAATGACATGATTGGCCAGATATGAAGACTAATGACTAATTTATTAGCAATACTTACTAATAAATTAGTTTTTGGTAAATATCCTAGGTATATACATGCAAATGTGCACTAATTAATTGTTTCCCTTTGATTTAAGGGAAGGGTTAGGTTTAGGGGTATGGACTACATTTTTGGACTGAATATGTTGATCCAAGAACGTGTCTGTCTTGAAGAAATCACACTGACCAAATGTTCTAGATGTCCCATAGAGCACATAATAGAATAGATATAAGACATCCATTGTATTAATTTGGATCACTGCTCATCTGTGACTAGGTGTGTCACATTTAATACTTCCCTCACATTCTGTAGGCTGGACACAGATGGTTTTTGGGTAGCTTTGGGTAGAATCTATAAACATTGTCGCATGTTTTGTTTCACACTTCAGTATAAGAGGGTTGAAGCTGCATGGTGTTAATGTTCTCTGGCTCTGAGTGAAATAACTAAAGACCACACTGGAATAGTAAGAGGAACTAAGAGCTGTTCGCTACATCTCACTAAACATCCAAAGTCACACTGGTGTTTCTACTTAGTAGGCATTCCAAGAAGTCTCAATCAGACAAAATCAGACATCACACAGGAAGCCAAAATTAGTGGAGATATAACACCATTCCTACAGCTGACTGACTATTAGCCTATATGTATGCTTCACACACAAACACTTAAGACATTTTTGTTTGTTTCGCCGGTCAATACAACAGTAGTCTTATTGACATGGATGATGCATCAGGCAAAAGTTTTCAGTTACTGATGCCATTGTGAAAATATTCCCAGGTGCATTTATCACCCTTTGTTGTATAACCCCACATTCAAAAAGGTCCAATAACAAGGGTGTTTCTACCATTCAGAAATAAGGGTACACTCTCAGAAAATTGGTACAAAAGCTGTCACTGTATGTCACTATATAGGTACAACGGTGTAGCTTTTGAAAGGGTACTGCCAGAGATAGCTTTTGTACATTTTTTTCTGTGAGTGTAGAAAAGAGGTAAGTACTATTCCGCTCGTAATCTCAACATGGCGACCACCCTGATAGGGAGAACCCTAATGTATACCATCATTTAAACTATTGCAACTTTAAGACAGGAAATACTGTCAAATGCAATGCATTTGTGAAATTCAAGTAGCCATTTAAACTAACACTTTCATATAAATAAACTTATAGTAGATACATAGCATGAGTTAAGTGTCATGCGTAAAGGCACATAATTGACAACTAGTTACTAGACCAGATACACTGCAAGGCACCTATTTTGATAGTATTTAACAAAAATAGAAAAATCAAGATGAAAAATAAATCGTTGAACTTATCAGTGACTGACCTGAGCTTGATGGTGCGCAGGAACCCTTGTGCGTTTGGGTAATCACGGAGAGCCCTCGCTGTTGCGCTTTACGCGCGGCTGCCCTCATCTTGCACACATTACCGTAGGTCTTTCCGTCGTTGCCACACACTCTGTGAGTTGTCCTACACTGACAAACGCCTTTGGAAAGTCGCTTACCGGCTGGAAATTTACATTCTAGCCCGTCGCCACACGGAGCATCATCCTTCCGACCGCACGACGCGCCCTCGTCCAGGCTGCACACTAGACAGCAGTCGCAGTGGTCGGGCACATACCCGCTCGGACAGCTCGGGCTCGGACATTTACTCACATCACACCTGGATGAACATTTCGTCTTCGGCTCGGCCACGGCGAGGTCCTGCGCCAAGAGCATTGTTGCTGCTAACAGAATGACCAGCATTCCCTCTTCAGTTTTCAGGTACACTTGGAGAGAAATTCAGTCAGTGTATTAAGTTTGTTCAGTAAGCTATTTTAATTCTTTGTGATATTCATTCATCGCATGATGTCCAAAATACAGAAAAGAGCTCCGCTGACTTTTCCATAGAGCACATCACACGCTGATATGAATTTAATATGAAATTTTCATTCCCTATTAAAAGTTCAGTCTCAGATGCTCGTTCTGATGTCCCTTGTGCTATGCCATTAAAAATACAGTGCTGGATAAATCTCCCTGACGGATTCCTTCCCTCCACTGCAGTGTTTTCTGCGATATCCTGCACACTCTCAGCGTGAGCGAGGTATGATGAAAGAGGCAGGACAGTGTCATTACTAAACAATGCAATAATGAGCTAATTCATGTTATAACATGACGTGGAAATATCTGAATTTCAAGAAGTGGAAGAAATATGCTTTCAAGCGTGTACCAGCCTATATAAAACATCAGGCTAGAAAATATAATCATGATATATAAACAATAAAAAAATAAAAAAAATGAACAGAAACCCCCCCACCGTAATAGAAAAATAAACGTGTGGAAAATGTTTCTTTAACTCTGCATTATTTCTGCTGTTTTTTTATTTTATTTTCTGTAACATTTCTTAGTTTTACAACACGTCTGTAAGCTTCTCTCGGCTCACCGCTTCATGTTATACTGATATAATGCCTCCTTGTGGCGTATGCGGAAAAATGCAAGACATTTACTTTAAACTTAATTATGACAAGGTGATAGACCCGGTTTTACAGAAAGGGTTTAGACTGAACCAGGATTAGGCCTTAGTTAAATTAAGACATTTAAGCTTTTTAAACGTGCCTGAGAAAAAAAACATTACTGATGTGCATCTTGAGACAAAACAACTAAAATGCATGTTTGAGCTGTTTTAACTGAAAGCAACTTGCACGGACATTCAGTGCTGACATGTTGTCAGTGCAAGTTGCTTTCAGTTAAAACAGCTCAAACATGCATTTTAGTCCGGGACTAGGCTTAAGCCTTGTCTGTGAAACTTTACTTCACTGAGGGCTTTTAATGTTGTACACAAGCATGCGTGTGTGATGGGGTTATAGTGGGCAGATTTCTGCATGTTGTGTGCTCTGAAGTGTTTACCAGATGCAGAATGTCTTCATTTTAGACAACGAAGATTTATTTAGAACAGTTGGATATTGTAGAAATAACCTTTTTTTTCTGTACACACACCATTTAGAGATAAAATGATATCATTATATTTTGAAATTGGCTACTCTTATTGTTGAAATACCAAATAAATAAAGTTTAATCTACACTCACCTAAAGGATTATTAGGAACGCCTGTTCAATTTCTCATTAATGCAATTATCTAATCAATCAATCACATGGCAGTTGCTTCAATGCATTTAGGGGTGTGGTCCTGGTCAAGACAATCTCCTGAACTCCAAACTGAATGTCAGAATGGGAAAGAAAGGTGATTTAAGCAATTTTGAGCGTGGCATGGTTGTTGGTGCCAGACGGGCCGGTCTGAGTATTTCACAATCTGCTCAGTTACTGGGATTTTCACGCACAACCATTTCTAGAGTTTACAAAGAATGGTGTGAAAAGGAAAAAACATCCAGTATGCGGCAGTCCTGTGGGCGAAAATGCCTTGTTGATGCTAGAGGTCAGAGGAGAATGGGCCGACTGATTCAAGCTGATAGAAGAGCAACTTCGACTGAAATAACCACTCGTTACAACCGAGGTATGCAGCAAAGCATTTGTGAAGCCACAACACGCACAACCTTGAGGCGGATGGGCTACAACAGCAGAAGACCCCACCGGGTACCACTCATCTCCACTACAAATAGGAAAAAGAGGCTACAATTTGCACGAGCTCACCAAAATTGGACAGTTAAAGACTGGAAAAATGTTGCCTGGTCTGATGAGTCTCGATTTCTGTTGAGACATTCAGATGGTAGAGTCAGAATTTGGTGTAAACAGAATGAGAACATGGATCCATCATGCCTTGTTACCACTGTGCAGGCTGGTGGTGGTGTAATGGTGTGGGGGATGTTTTCTTGGCACACTTTAGGCCCCTTAGTGCCAATTGGGCATCGTTTAAATGCCACGGCCTACCTGAGCATTGTTTCTGACCATGTCCATCCCTTTATGACCACCATGTACCCATCCTCTGATGGCTACTTCCAGCAGGATAATGCACCATGTCACAAAGCTTGAATGATTTCAAATTGGTTTCTTGAACATGACAATGAGTTCACTGTACTAAAATGGCCCCCACAGTCACCAGATCTCAACCCAAGAGCATCTTTGGGATGTGGTGGAACGGGAGCTTCGTGCCCTGGATGTGCATCCCACAAATCTCCATCAACTGTAAGATGCTATCCTATCAATATGGGCCAACATTTCTAAAGAATGCTTTCAGCACCTTGTTGAATCAATGCCACGTAGAATTAAGGCAGTTCTGAAGGCGAAAGGGGGTCAAACACCGTATTAGTATGGTGTTCCTAATAATCCTTTAGGTGAGTGTATAATGTTTTGCTTTATACTGGTTGAGACAAGTTCAAGTTTAAGTTCTGATGCCGTGATCTTAAACTTAAACAGTATTTAGACAGTAGGCCTACATCTAAACAGCAAATTAAAACAAATGCACAAGTTAGAATTTAAATGGTTTACATTTTGTACAGTAGCTATTTCACTAAGACAACAAAGACATACCCCCAGTTTCAAAGACAAGACTTAAATAAATGAAAAATTTGTTGTTCCAAACCTGTATGAGTTTCTTTCTACTGTTGAACAAAAAAGAACATTTTAAATAATGTTGATAATCAAACAGTTGACAGTAGCCATTGACTTCCATAGTAGGAAAAAATGGATGTCAACTGCTACCATAAACAGTCTGGTTACGAACATTCTGATATCTTCTTTTGTGTTCAACAGAAGAAATAAATTCATACCGGTTTGGAACAACGGAGTAAATGACAAAATTTTCATTTGTAGGTGAACTATCCCTTTAAGCCTAGTGTCCGACTAAAATTAATGTTTGAGCTGTTTTACTGAAAGCAACTTGCAATGACATATCCTAAAATATGTCAGTGCCATTGTTTTGTCTCAAGATGTACATCAGTTTTTTTTCACCCTAAGGCACATACAAGCTACTTAAATGTCCTAGTTGAGCTAAGGTCTAATCCTGGTATAATCTAAGCTGTCTGTGAAACCAGGCAACAAACATTATTTGTAATCTATACAGTGCACATTGATTAAATGACTATTTGTCAGCTGCTGCAAAGTTAATATCCATAGTCCGTTAATCAAATCAAACTATAATAGCCCAAAAAAAGAGCAACTTATGCAACCCCCTTCAGCTGCGCTTCCAGCCGCATGAGGGTGTCAATGAATCTTGTGTTCTTGCTTGTGATATTTGTATTTTTTCTTGTTTATTGAATCATAAAAACAACTTTGCTGTTAAATATATTTAAATTGTGTTATATACGGTTACATGTATAGCAAGTAGTTAGCATTAGACCCACATGGGACAGGCTAGCGCAAAGAGCAGCAAGAAGATTCAGTTGTCTGAGACTACAAAAACTTTTATACAGCCAAGAGATATCCTTTTCTACCTGTAAAGTGACAAATAGTCCTTTTAGCTCCATTAAGCCTTTTTTTAAATCTCCAGGTTTAGAATTAAGTCATTTAGTCTAGCAGTGTTACACTTGTCTGCAGAAGGTTCCATGCCCGAGGAATTCCTTCATGAATAGTCCTTCATATAATGGCCAACATAATTCTTGAAGTTCAAGTTCTTCAAGTTGCTTTGACTGCAAGATTTTTTTTTTCTCTTTCTGGCCACAGACTCTTGTCCCCATTAGTGGACATACTGAAATAAGCACGCCACTCTTGTGTTCATCTGTCCATTAGCTGTTAGCAGATGCAGGCCCATTTCTTCTTGGTCTCTTGTGCTATTGTGACTTTTGCTGGGATTTGGAAGCTCTCAGATCTGCACCGTAACACACATTCGTTCACACTCTGGCTTCTCTGGCTCTTCAGACTCTTTGCCAATGTCACAAAGATGCTGTCCACCTGGTCCCCTTTGCAACCTTTGGCTGAAGTCAGATAAAAAGACATTCCATGGACTTCGGCCAAATGACGAGCCTGCTCGATTAACACAGATGTAATTGTTGAAGTGACCAGATCGGCCTTGTTGCAAACAAGGGCCCGGGGTATATCTGGACCAAGAGAGTGTTGACGGCACTCGTCCATCCACAATGGCAGATTGCGGAAACTAATGGGGTTAGTGACATCAAATACGAAGACAATCCCATGCACATTGCGATAGTAGTGCTGCACCATGCTTTTACGAAAACGCTCCTGACCAGCCGTGTCCCATAGCTGTACCTAAAGTGAGATGGAAAAGGACAAGAGTTATATTTTTGTACACATCTACATAGGCTACACATGCATTTTTGCTTACTGATTTAATAAAATTGGCATTGCTGCCATGCATGGCATAACAATTGAGCTACAGAAACATTGAAAGCTGAAACTTGAGTCTCCATTGGGTTATATATCTCTCTGACCTGATGATATTTATGAAGTTCATTAGGTTTTTTAATATATAGTCAAACCAAAATGTATAGACACCTTCAACATTTTCTCACATTATCACATCGCTATAGTTTAGAAAATGGTAACAAAACACTACAAATTCATCTTGATAAATGTCAGATAACTTTGATAGAAAAGGTATGTAATGATTACAATCAGCTGTTAAATTTAAGTACACAATTAGATAATACCAATTTCCAATTACCAATTACCAAGCAATGCTTCATTTTGTTCAGTGGTGTAAAAGGTCGCATTAGCAATTAAAGAGAAAACACTTAAGCAAAACATGGTCAGGTCAAAGAGTCTGAATAATTTTGGTCCCAAATTTGTATCAACTTGATCAAGAATTTGGGGTATAATGTGACAGTTTACTTTATTTAGCAATCCTCACTTACATAAATTAACTATAGTGTCCTGCACTGACTAGTAAAATTATATCTGGTGTCTGAATTATCTTTGGTTTGACTGTATAGGCCTACACGCTTGAATTGGGGAAAAAAAAAAAAAAAACATACATACATACATACATACATACATACATACATACATACATACATAACATACATAACATACATACCTAAAGGATTATTAGGAACACCTGTTAAATTTCTCATTAATGCAATTATCAAATCAACCAATCACATGGCAGTTGCTTCAATGCATTTAGGGGTGTGGTCCTGGTCAAGACAATCTCCTGAACTCCAAACTGAATGTCAGAATGGGAAAGAAAGGTGATTTAAGCAATTTTGAGCGTGGCATGGTTGTTGGTGCCAGACGGGCCGGTCTGAGTATTTCACAATCTGCTCAGTTACTGGGATTTTCACGCACAACCATTTCTAGAGTTTACAAAGAATGGTGTGAAAAGGGAAAAACATCCAGTATGCGGCAGTCCTGTGGGCGAAAATGCCTTGTTGATGCTAGAGGTCAGAGGAGAATGGGCCGACTGATTCAAGCTGATAGAAGAGCAACTTTGACTGAAATAACCACTCGTTACTACCGAGGTATGCAGCAAAGCATTTGTGAAGCCACAACACGCACAACCTTGAGGCGGATGGGCTACAACAGCAGAAGACCCCACCGGGTACCACTCATCTCCACTACAAATAGGAAAAAGAGGCTACAATTTGCACAAGCTCACCAAAATTGGACAGTTGAAGACTGGAAAAATGTTGCCTGGTCTGATGAGTCTCGATTTCTGTTGAGACATTCAGATGGTAGAGTCAGAATTTGGCGTAAACAGAATGAGAACATGGATCCATCATGCCTTGTTACCACTGTGCAGGCTGGTGGTGGTGGTGTAATGGTGTGGGGGATGTTTTCTTGGCACACTTTAGGCCCCTTAGTGCCAATTGGGCATCGTTTAAATGCCACGGCCTACCTGAGCATTGTTTCTGACCATGTCCATCCCTTTATGACCACCATGTACCCATCCTCTGATGGCTACTTCCAGCAGGATAATGCACCATGTCACAAAGCTCGAATCATTTCAAATTGGTTTCTTGAACATGACAATGAGTTCACTGTACTAAAATGGCCCCCACAGTCACCAGATCTCAACCCAATAGAGCATCTTTGGGATGTGGTGGAACGGGAGCTTCGTGCCCTGGATGTGCATCCCACAAATCTCCATCAACTGCAAGATGCTATCCTATCAATATGGGCCAACATTTCTAAAGAATGCTTTCAGCACCTTGTTGAATCAATGCCACGTAGAATTAAGGCAGTTCTGAAGGCGAAAGGGGGTCAAACACAGTATCAGTATGGTGTTCCTAATAATCCTTTAGGTGAGTGTATATATATATATATATAGAGAAAAGAACGCAACATCCCGCTGCTGATTGTTCCTCCATGGGATTCACAATACATCTCCTTCCACTTAAAAATTAAAGTAGTAAAGAATTTTCGTCTTGGTTATTGAATCCGATAAACAGATCCGGTAAATCAAAATTATTCAGTTCACAAATTATAACCAAGTGGTGTCAACGTTACGTCACAATAAGAATGTCAGATTTGTGAAGTAGTCTGTATCGGTTCCAAACCGCGCTGTTCTTCAGTTCAGAAACTATTCTTGGAGTCAGAGCAATAGCTCTACAAACACGTCCGATTCATGTCATGAGAAGAGAAACGATGATTGAGCTGATAGTCGGACCATTTTTGTAGGTTAATGAGGATTCGATTTATGTGGTGAAAAGTTGGGGTGGGGAAAAAATAAATTTAGTCGAACAACGTTACAAAGAACGAATGTTACGAATAAAACGTACCGTTTACGACTTGACAATATCATCGATTGTGATACATATGAAAAATTACATTTCGCTAAAACTAAAGAAAAGAATCGCTACTCATATTCGCGAAAATATATGTTTATTATAAGCTTTAGGCATCCAGGCAACATTTTGTAATCTGCTCCAAAATAAACGTTCTTTACAAATGAATCGAAAATACAGAAAACTTAACTAAATTCTTACTTTGACTTTCTCGCCTTCCATCTCAAGAAGTTTCTCACGAAAATCCACCCCGATTGTCGCCTCCGTTCTGTTGGGAAACTGTCCGGTGCAGAAGCGGTGTGTCAGACAGGTCTTACCGACTCCGGCATCTCCGATCACAATGATCTTACAGGTACGATAACAGCGCACCGGTACACCGTTCGATGAGCTGGAGCTCTCCAAGGACGAATCCATCTACCGTTCTCCCAGGGGACAAAAAATAAACGTGAAGTGGATGTTAAAAGTTCAGAGTGCTCCAGTGAGCACTCCTCACATGCCCATGACTGACAGTTGCTGATTACAACTTCCCCTTAAATAACAGAGAAACTTGGACTCGTTTTCTAAGCCCACCTTCATAAGACGTCAAAGCAGGTCATTGAAGAAAACGTTTGCCTTTTTGCAATATAATACACACAATTATACATTTTTATTCATGAATTTATGTAAATTATGCATATAAAAGAGGTAAGAACCGTTGTTAAAAGGGAAGTCTGACATTCAGCTTGGACAGAAACCAAAAACAGCCCACAGTTATTTCATATCCCTCTCAGTAGGATTGCGTGTGTGATAAAGTATAGTTCAGATCTCATGCATTTTAGGTGTTAAGGATAATTAAATACTCATTTAAGGAACAGTGACGTGCATGGACTGGTGCCAAATGTGTGCTCTCACATTTTGATTTTTTTTTATTACAAAAAAATCTATTTCATACAACAAATTCTTCTTTGAACACGAACCCAATTGGATCAGACAGAGTGATAAAAATGAGGTAAGCTGGAACAGAGAGCAGGGGGAAAGGGCTCTTGATGACGGTTTGCTGTCATGATCAAGATTTTTCTCCATTAACACCTCCAAGAAACGCAACAAACACATACACATGTTGCTTCCCTATTGTGACATCACTTCCTGTCTACACCCAGCCTGCCCCCAAACCCATGTCCAACTTCGGATGATTCAGCCACCTTCTCACACCACTTGAAACCAGATCTTCTGCACAAAAAGCCAATATCCTTTTTAAGCTTTTATTTTTCATATAAATTACTCTTTAAAACAGGGGAAAGATGGGTTTGAATGTTTCTCTTGCTTGGTTTGTTGACTATGGGATTTGCTCTCGCCATTGCACAAAGTTTGCATTCAGACATACTGTATTTCAAAATGGGATGCATGTTTGACTAGTTTTCAGTTAGAGAGTAGTCATCAGCAAGGTTAAAAAAGTAAAATGGGCATTTATTCTCGTCTCTCCCTCCACACCCCTCTTCTTCTTCCTCCACTCCAAAACACAGTCATTGTCTGTCAGTCCTAACTGCAATTTCTGGGGGCGCAGAAGATCGCAGGAAGTTCCTCAAAGAACCGCAATAGTCAATGGCAACCGTCTTGGGTGTTCGACAGTGGCGGTGCCGCACCGCTTCCCATTCCACCTCCTTCTCCCTCAGTCCTTCACCCTCTTCGGATGTTCACATATCATTGGCCAGCTCCTCAGTTTCCGTGGAGACGTCTCCATTGACCGCAATCTTCATGTTTTCCTCGTAGCCTGGGGGCATGAAGGCCAGCGTATAGGGGTAGATCTTATGACACTCTGCTCGGTATAACTCGGCCGTTTCTTTAGCCTCTCCAAGGCTGCCATCACGCAGGCTTTCCAAAACCTCTGTACAGATCTGCAAGAAAAAGTAGTATGGCTATAATATAGGCCCTGTTTACACCAGGTCACTTCATGTGTTTTTACTGAAAGGATAGCTATCCGATTTTTTAAAACAGTCCTATATACACTCTGCCACATAAATGCATCTCCACAAAAAGGATATTAGGGCTGTGAGATGATGTGGTTTCTTGCACAGAAAAATGCACACGTTTCATAGTATTCTATACAGTGATAAAGGCTGTCGATTAGCATTTAAGTATAAATCAGTTTATTATCATGAAAAAAACGAAATACTTTTATTATCTCAGATAAACCATATATTGTCAGTCATGTGTTCATTAGTCATGTTTAAAGTTTCCATAGGGATTTCCTGGAATGACATGCATAATCGTACTTCTACCTGGCATATTTGGAGTTTCTGCGCGAGAGTGCCCTTTGAGATGGTGCTTTCAGATGGAGCAGCATTTACTGCTGATCACAGAGCTGTGCTTCACGAACAAGTTGCGCATTACAAAAAAAAAACAACAAAAAAAAAAACACCATGTGGCCTTTGCCAAATTGCGTGCGGTTTAACTTTGCTTAATTGTGCAGCCCTAACGGATATAAAGCCAATCTTCAATTCCCGTGCTATAAGCAAATTTAACAGTTCACGTCAATGAAAGCAATAGATGTAAGCTGCATTTTATTTATCATCATCTAATTTCAAGAGGAAAGAGAGAGTGGCAAAATCACTGGTAGGATCATTTAGTCTCACTACTTTTAATGGAGATAATTGTGTTGCACAAACACATTGGCCGTTGTGTGACTTAAATTTAAGTTTCATTTACAGCAGTCTTCATGTTGGATTGCTGAAGAGATACTTTTCCAGAAGAGCTGTTATATCTGGCTATAACATTTTATACAGCCTATAACACGCTCTGTTTATTTTTTTTTTGCTGAATACATGAGCTTTAATAAGAAAAAAAAGAAAAAAAAGCTAATCAATTCAATATTGTGAAGAAATCGCTCTGAAATACAAAGCTGTGCCGTGTTCTACAAGTGTCAATGTGGATAAGCCCTCTTAAGCCCTGTTTCCACCAAAATTACCTGGAACAATTTGTCACAGGAACTTTTTTCCCAGGAACTCTTTTTTCCCCCAGACCTGCTGCTGTCTGCATTTCCATTGTGGTCTAAAGTACCGTGAAGATTAGTTTGAAGACGTAGGACTGTGCGTGACTTTCCAGAGCCCACTGGATTTCATCCTCCGCAAAGAAACATAATAAAGCCTGAACCTCATCGTCGGTCCATCGGTTGTATTTTTTAAACGTCATTGTTGATTTGAACAGCAAACGACTCTTACTGCACACACCACAACAGACTTTTAGGTTTAAATAAAATGCTGCGTGAGCTCAACCAATCAGCATGTTCAGCGCCCAAGTCCCACCCCCGAAAGTTCCTGAACTTTGAAAAAGTACTACCTCGCAAGCAGGGCCGTTTTGAGGGGAAATTTACCCGTAACTTTATTTAGACACCGGTTCCTGCGGTTGAAACACACCGAGTACCACCCCAAAGTCCCTAGTTCCTGGGGAAAGTTTCCGCGGTGGAAATGCGGCTTTAAACTCTTTCCTATGAGTTTGTACCAATGTACCTGAATACTTCTGTTGTTCAGTGATTCATCAAGTGCTATAGCCAGTTCCATTGCTTTCTTCTGTGTTGAAGGGTCTAAGTAGAACATCATTTTGGCAGCTGTAAAGGAAGAAAATGGGTGAAAATGCATTATGAAAAAGTAATAGTTTAAAAAAAGCCGAGCGTATATATAATGTTGAGCATGTGCACCTGCTACTCGGTGAGGGATGGAACTGGAGTGCTTGGTGAGGAAGGCCTGGTTGAAGCTCTTAGCATTACTTTCCCCAAACAGCCTGGTGATTTCCTGCTTCAGCACCATGCTGACCGATTCTGCTAGGTCTTTACTTTCAGACACTGTTAGCAAATCAATATGAACACATTACCGACCAAACTTGACAACAAGGTGAATATAGTGTCAAAAGCTACAAAGAAGACAAAATAGTGACCAATTGATAAGATGTAAAGAAAACACAACCAAACGAAAAGCAAGAGGCACTCTGGGTTCACTCACCTCCTTTAAAGAAGCGCACTAGACACTGGTGAAGCCAAGGGTGGTCTGGGTCTATTGCATAGGCCCTCTTCACCGACTGCAGCATTAACAGGAACTTTTCTGTGATGAAATTGATGACAAAGAATGTTAAAAATTATTCAACTATTAAAGGGGTCATGAACTGAGAAATCATTTTCCTTTAGCTTTTGACATATAAGAGGTCATCATACTATAAGAATATCCTGTAAGTTTCAGAACTGGAAACATCCTCGTTAGTCCAAAAACCGCTTTTATTGTAACCAAGCCCAGCAAACGACTCGTTGTGGAATGTGCCTATCTTAGGTTTTCTACCACCTCTGCAGTAACTCATCATCGCAACTTTGGCCCCGTCCACTGGCGTGTTAGTGAGTTGACGAGGAGAGAAAAGCAATAGAGGATTACTGGTATAAAAATAACATTACCTTCAAAAGGATCCTAATACTAATGTTATTTATTTTCAACTATGTGAATGTCTCAGTTGAGCAGTATTTATTTGTATTCAATACATTTCACTGTGGATTCTTTGGTAAAGCAGTCGCAATTTCAGCGCAGGCTTTGCAAACAGACTTTTACGATATGGACGTAATGCGACAACATGCAAGTCGCCGTATTCATTCTAATGCCTGATCTGTGATCAGTGATTTCTGATATGTATTCATGTACATGTGTCTGTGTCAGTAAATCAAACCAGTGACTAAATGGTCAACTTCACATTGCGTCTCTTAGGATGAAAATAATCTGTTATTTAAACTGTGATTGAATTATATATAGAAAGCGATCAAAGAACGGTCCCTTTGCAATCGCCTGGAGCTGTCATTCAAACAGCAGCAGTTTATCAGTGACTGAGTTCTGGACTCTCACCAAAACTCGCATTATAACAAAGTCCCTTTTATCTATAGTCTTTGGTTATAAATCAACAAATCTCTTATTTACATTGTGTTTGCACTGTTAATTATGATAAAAGCATTCGTTAGTGTGCAGAAATCGTGTTGCAATGATGAGACCGCTGCATTCATGCACTCAACTGTGATCGGCTACAATGTTCATCACTGCAACCTTTCATGCTACGATCTAAATATGCTATAATCAACACTTTTACGATTAGTTAACATTGAGAGCTGTAATAGTAAAAAGGTACTACAAGTTCCACATGTAATACTTAAGGTACACACACAGGTGAATTTTCATTTCATGCCAACTTATATATTATGACCACAAAATATCAGATTATTAGATTGTTCAAATGGAGAGGAGATGTGATGTGGCTCAGGCATGTAAATCATATACCTTTCCTAAAGTAGATTTCAAAGGCCAGAAGGTGTGTGTCCATTTTATTCTTGGCCAGGTTTTTCAAAGGTGTCAGAAACTTTACAGCTTCATCTAATGGGTTCTCCACCTGGAAAACAAAATAGAAGCGTTTCTGTTTAAGTACAATAACAGCTTTTAAATTTCCCCATGGGTTCCTACTAAAGACATGAATTGTGTTTGTCTTTTATTTGCAGGTCTCATCAGAATTCCCCACTTTCACAAACATTTATCTCAAAACACACACCCTGGCCAGTTTCTCTGGTATGAGTTCCTCTTTAGGTCCGCCGATCTCTTCGTCATCATCCTCTTTTTTCTTCTTCTGGTTCTTTAACTGTTTCTCTTTCTCTGCATTCTTTTTCTCCTCCTCCAACTGTGCTTTCTTCTGTGCTCTCCGTTGCTTATTCCTTAACTTTTTCAGTTCTTTGTCAGTCAGGTTCCCTGTTTGAAAAACAAGCAACATTAAGCACACATCCTTTTAAGAAAACGTGAAATATATTATCTCTGTCAGTCGGAAACCTTGTATATCCAAAACCACTTTTCAGGAAATGAAAAAAAAGCCCCAAGAAAAAACAACTATTTTTGTAAAAAAAACACTTTTTTCAGTTGATACTGTGGCTATATATATGGTCCGACACTTGCATGTGTCATTACCATTTTACTAAAATCAAGCTCAAATGAAGTTACAAGGCTTGGCCAGCAGATGTCTGACATACAGTACTGGTCAAAAGTTTGGAAACATTACTATTTCTAATGTTTTTGATCATAAGCTCATCAAGCCTGCATTTATTTGATAAAAAAAAAAGACAAAAACAATAAAATAATGGTTTTTAATATACTTTACAATCTAATTTATTTCTGTGATGCAAAGCTGAATTTTCACCAGCCATTACTCCAGTCTTCAGTGTCACATGGTCCTTGAGAAATCATTCTAATATGCAGATTTGATACTGGGTTATCATCAATTTTCAGGATTCATTGATGAATAAAAAGTTACCATCACTTTTTAATCAACACATCCTTGCTGAATATAAGTATTAATTTCTCTCAAAAAGACCCCACACTTTTGAACAGTAATGTAAATTGATTTTTATTTTAAATAAATGCTGTTCTTTAACTTTTTATTCAAAGAATCCTGAAAAAAAGTATCACAGGTTAAAAAAATAAAAATTAAGCAGCACAATGGTTTTCAACATTGATAACAAATCATAATATTAGACAGATTTCTGAAGGATCATGCGACACTGAAGACTGACATAATGGATGATGAAAATTCAGCTTTGCCATGACAGGATTAAATTACATTTTTAAAAAAGTATATTAAAATGCAGGCTTGATGAGCATAAGAGACTTCTTTCAAAAACATTAAAAATAGAAATGTTTCCAAACCTTTGACCGGTACTGTACATGTTTTGTCCTTCATTAGAATGGTCGCATCTGAGTGAATCGCATTACATTTTTTACATCAACTTACAGGTTATAAAGTTTATTATATCTATGTGGGTGCTCAGTTTTTTTTTTGTCATTTGGCCAAAATCTCATGTTATTAAAGACGAAGTGCTAAGCACAGGTTATTTAAGACTGTATTAGTCTAGCATTTGTTGTCAAGTCATAGCCAATATGGTCTTCTCCGCTCATTAGCCTTTATATGCATGTTTTTATTCTGCATGTTTCCTGAGAAAAGAAAATATTGCACTTATTCAAACAACCAAATATTTACCCACCCTTGCGTTGCAAACAAGCAGAGACGGTCCAAACTGCGTGTAGCACTTCATTCATTCGGGGTGGAGTTTTGAGCATCCAGTTACAAGGTTTAGTCACAAGCTCTTTTTAATATTTTCCATTTTTCAGTGGTTAAATATTTGCAAAACCCACAGGTGTAAAGGGTGACCAATAGTTATAATTTATGAGAAAGAAAAAAAAAGACGTAATATGGAGATTCAAGGTTTCCGCCCGACACCAACGATATACAGGCTTGATTCAGTCATATTACCAGTATCAGCCTGTAGCTCCTTGCTGTCATCTGTTAGCGGGTTGTCGTGCAGGTTGAGGTAGATTTGGATGGCGGTGTGTGAGGCTTTGAAGTAGAATGGGTGCATACGTAACACGTCCTCCAGTTTAAGCAGGTCCACATAGGAACGCAGGGTCATCTTCCGCATGCAGTATGTATGGAAGTCAAACTGATCATCTGTTATCTCTACAAAGTGCTGTAAGGAACGAATGTGTGACAGAGAGGGAAACAATCAGATGAGGAGGTAAAAATCAGCGCACAAAAACAATGATATAAACAACAAAGCAAAAAAAGACTGACCCTTTCAATCTCATGGCATTTTTTGAGTGCTTCTCCACACTTCTTCATAGACTTATAGGCCAGAGCACATTCAGTCTGGAACCACATACACTGCATCTCATTCAGATTTTCTACTGCAGACGCTCCCTCCTGAGACAAAAGTTACACACAAAACAGATACAAACAATTACCAGAGAGAAGCCGGCTTATGTACACAAATGATCATGAGTGCACACTCCCCTTACCCTTGTGAATTTGGCGCACATTTCCTCAGCTTCTTTGACCAGACCTGCTTTTAGCAGGTACTTGGCGCATTTGGAGTTGATAAAACGGTCTGCTGTGTCCAGGGCCTGAGCTTCATCCATCCAGCGAGCTGCTTCCCGGATGTTCCCAGCATGCTGAGGGAATGACATACAAAAGTGACACAGTGGAGCTGGGATATCCTACAATCAAATCACTGAATCCACCTAATTATTAAAATTTTCTTTTGATTAGTTGCACCTTTCAGTGAGAGACCAAAGCCGTTGTGATTGTCACATCAATTGGCATACAGCAGATTGAATAAAATGCATCTGCAAAATGGTAATGGTGTGATGCGTTTTGTAAATTACCTTGTATATCTTGGCTTTAATGAGGAAGAGCTCTATCAGAGTAGGCGTGCTCTCAATGCCAGCGTTGATGTATTCGAGAGCCATGGTGTGCTGGCCGATCTGATCATAGTGCTGAGCCAGGAAATACTGCACCCAAAGTAACGTAGTGGGCGGCTCCTCTTTGCCATCATCTACATGTAACCATCAAAAGAACCAATCAGATAATACTTAGCCACCAATATAAATCAGAAGGCTCACCACAGCATTAAAAGCATCATATCATAAATGTTTATCATTTAATATCTCCATAATTTCCACTTGCTGAACGAGTTTGACATACGCAGGGGCAATTGCTTTTCTATGCTCTACAAGACGACAGAAGGCAGCACCGAGTTGTGTCATTTACAGGACATTCACTCTGAAGGATAGAAGAAAAGTAGCGGATCCGCCCTTGCATGAAAAGTTTAAAACAACAACCAAAAACAAAAACTATGGAGACTGATATGCTGCCTTGTTTAAAGTTCTTGGAACAGTGTGAGTTTTTTTTAATTACTCTTTCCGCACACAGGAAGATTGACATTTCACAGATGCCCAACATTTGAGCTCCCGCGCATACGTCATTATGCAAAAAATTATCGATAATTGCCATTTCCATCAGCTACATTGATAAAAATTGATGCGCTAAACCTTTTAACCTGGCTATTGAATTGCATTATATGAATCACAGCTTCAGCTAAAAAAAAAAATCTTAACTGTTCTACTGAAGAAAAAAAGAAAAAAGAAAAAAAGACACATCTTTGACAGCCTTCGGGTGAGTAGATTAACAGCAATTTTTTTTATTTTTGGGTGAACCATCCCTTTAACTGTTTTTCACATAGATGTGGGTTTTCACATAATAATAGCTGCTTTAAAGGGATAGTTCACCCAAAATTGAAAATTACCCCATAAAATGTCCTGGCTCTTCCAAGCTTTATAATTGCAGCCCAAAAAAAAAAGTGCATCCATCCATTATAAAAGTAATCCATACGGCTCCGGGGGGGGGTTAATAAAGGCCTTCTGAAATGAATCGATGGTTTTGTTTAAGAAAAATATCCATATTTAACACATTGTAAAGTAATTTTTTTTTCATTTTGGGCTCCGATTCACTACCATTTTAATGCTTGGATTAGCCAAAACATTTTTTTATATAACTCCGATTGTATTCGTCTGAAAGAAGAATGTCATATACACCTAGGATGGCTTGAGGGCCAGTAAATCATGGGGTAATTTTCATTTTTAAACTATTGGGTGAACTATCCCTTTAACACCATTTTAATATAGTATTTTTGCACTAGGGAGGAAGTTTTGTGTTCTGAAAGCTAAAGTACGGATTGACTTTTTAAAAGATCAAGCAAAATTTGATTCCTCATGACATGATTCCCATAATACAAATAGTATAATAATAGGAAAATAATAAAAAGGAAATATAAGGAAATAAAGAAAAGAAATCATACCATCTGGGCTGAACATTCGACAGCTCCGTAATGACGTTTCAAAACCAACAACTAATTCTTCAATTATTGACACCTGCAATTAAAATAAAATGTGAAAAACCCATCTGGACGTAAACACTAGTATGAATGCTCTGTATGGGTGGTGTGTTTCCTCACCTTCTCTTTGTCCTGATAGAGAGATCTGAGTGTGGTGAAGACTGGAGGACATCCTTTACTGAAGTTCATTCTTAAATATCTATCCAAACACTCTCGAAACTTGTCCCCTGAATAATACAGAAACATTTTATTCAACAAATGCACAATTATGGTAGAAGCTGATTTATTAGACTAGAAGAAGAGTTGCCTACCAGACAGAAAGCTGAGCGGTAATCTGCGAGGTACGAGACCTTTAGGGTATTTCTCCCAGGCCTCCTCATAGATCTTTAGCTTCTCTTCTGTACTTGCTGAAAAACACCAGAAATGCTGCGTTTTGTTAAACCGTTACCAATGTGCATGCATATTGTTTTAAGATGAGGGATAAAAACGATGCTGGACAATCAGTTTGTGTATGTGTGTACCAGGCTTGAGGGCTTTCTCCAGGCCATGGTAATAAGACCAATTTTCAGGATTTCTCTCCTGCAGTTGTCTGTATATATCTGCCGCCTCCTCAAACCGTTCCAGATTGAACAGAAGTTCCCCTACACATCCACAACAAGAACACAGGAATGAAATGAGAGAGAATTTTCCATAGGGCACCACAAACAGGAAGTCAATCTGCTAGACAAGCAAAATGTGAATAGGAAAAACTGCATAATGGACAAAATATCATAAGATGCAGAAGAAAAAAAAAGAAAAAATGTGGAAGAGGAGGAAGAAAGCAGTGCACTGATATACCTTTGGTTTCCTCCACAGCCAGTTTATCACAGATCTGTTTCTCGTAGGTGGTGAGATGCTCCAGAGCTTCTCTTAAGAGTCCCGCCTCCCTCAGGACCTGATTCTGATACAGCAGCAGTTCACTGTATTCGTAATCCACTTTGTCAGGGGACGTCTGAAAAAAATGTAATACAAAAAATCATCATAAAACCCACCAAAATAAACACATACACATATCGATCTGTTGCATTAACTAATCCTTCCAAAATAATATACAATATTTAAGAATCATTTATTTAGCCTGCCAACTTGTAGTTTCCTGTTAGGCTAGAAACCAATGAGGGGAAGTAAGCGCCTTATCTTAGAAGCCACAATAATCATGTGCCATTGTGTTGCCTGTTGACCTGGAGTGGCAGGTCAAACTCTTCACAATACCTCATTTAACACTCTAGTTAGTCTGCCACTGTTCTTTCAAAACTATTCCAAGTTAATAGGGATGTGAAAAGTACAGGTCCTTTGGTATGCATGTCAATACTGTAGTATATAATTGTTCTTTTTGTAAAAAAAAAAAAAAAAAAAAAAAAAAGGTCTGTACGACTGACAGGCACCAGTTTTTTAACATTCATACGTGTTTTTGCATACATGCTCTGAGAAGAGCATTCATGATACAATGCAGATGTTTGCATAAATCTTCCACTGTCCTATATAAAAAAAAGAAGAAAAAAAAAAAGAAAAGGTCTGTCCTTAATATTAGACAAATAACAATATTAAGAAAAAAAACTTGATATCAATGTGTGTTTTATTTACAGGCTCTGTACTTAGTCAAGTTTTTCAAATAATTAATCGTTTCAATAACTATTAAAATTCTATTTTGTTAATTGAAATGAAAAAAATTATACAATATGAAAATGAAACAACATTAGATAAAAAATAAAAATTTTTGCTTTTATGCTAAAGTTGAAGCACTGAAACTAAAAAAAAATATTAAATAGAAATATAAAAGTGACAATGGCAAATACATTTTAAATAACTAAAACTAACTAAAATGAAAACATATCAATTGAATAATTAATAAATAGTATCATTGAGATACTATTATAGTGTTATTATTATTTTCTTATTAGTACATCAAGTTAAATGAAAATAGGAAATGCCTTTGGTTTAAGTTTAAAATATATTTTATACTTTTATATTATTTGTTTCAATTAATGTTAATCTTATTTAAAGTATGTTTTTATGGCTTTAGTTTTAGTTATAATAACCTTGATACAACCGCATAACAATAAAATAACACTTGTACATACTACATATATTCCATTGTTTTAATCAAGTTTGTCAAATACATTTTTTAAATAACACTTCACAATCCATGTTGTTTCAAAGCATATTGATATATTAATATGATATGAAATAGGTTCATTAGTATACTAGCATTTTGGTATTGTGACAACCCTACAAGATTAAAAAAACACTGTATCTGCCTGCCTTGTCTGTATCTACCTGTTGTGTTTTTCTAAACTCCTCAATGATTTTGGCGGCCATCTCGTAGTCCTCTAAGAGGTGATACGCAATGGCGTAACCAATCCATGACGCTCGCTGGGCTGGCCGCAACTGCAGCAGCTGATACCGGGTCTCCTATAAAAGAGTCAAAACAGTCAGAACAAAAGGTGTTAGGTTTTAAAAAGCTTTTAAAAGGTTTAAGCTCTTGCTGAATACAGAGGAGAAATTGGATCTCTTTCAAAACAATGTAACAAAGTACCATCTAAAACTACAGAAACAACAGTGGAGCCATAAAGCACAAAACCCAAATCTGAAAGGCTTTCATTTCAGTGGTAAAAGCAGGTATCAGAGTAGCCTGAGGGTATTAAACATTAAACACCCACTTTATCATACCGCAAAAGACAAAGAAACAAAGACACAAGAGAAGAGGAGAGAGAGAAACAGAGACAGGTGACAGAGACAGGAAATGGACATTGCTCAAGAGACAGGAAAGGGACATTGCGGAGTCATGGCCCAACACATACATGCACATCCTTTGTGTTTCACATCAACACTGCAAAAATGAGGGTCTTTTTAAAGGATTAGTTCATTTCAAAATGAAATTTTCTTGATATTTTACTCACCCCCATCTCATCCAAGATGTTCATGTCTTTCTTTTTTCAGTCGAAAAGAAATTAAGTTTGAGAAAAACATTCCAGGATTTTTCTCCCCATCACCAACTTCCATGGTAACCAAAATGTTGAAGGTCCAAATCAAATGCGGTTTCAAAGTGCTTCGAAGTTTTTTTTAAATGAATATACTTTTTAACCTAAATTGCTCATCTTGAGGTCACGCAAGACGTAGGCGGAAGTACCGCCCCAAGCGAACGTGCGAGGACTAATACAAATGCCCTTTACCAAAAAACACTTTATCTTCAACTTCAATATCGTCCGACATCGTTGTTTTACCTTTTTTTTTGTTGCTAAAGGGCGTTTGTATTAGTCTTCGCATGTGCGCTTTGTAAACACGGGGGCGTTACTTCTGCCTACGTCTACCGTGACCTTTACGACGTGATTGCACAATCATTGGCACGTCCCAGAGCAGCGCAAGATGAGCACTTTAGGTTAAGAAGTATATTTATTTTAATTTTATTTTTTTAAATGACCAATCGTTTCGCTAGCTAAGACCCTATTCCTCGTCTGGGATCAGAGCCTCTGAAGCCCTTCGAAGCACTTTGAAACTGCATTGATTTGGACCTTCAACATTTTGGTTGCCATGGAAGTCTGTGATGGGGAGAAAAATCCTGAAATGTTATCCCTCAAAAAACGTAATTTCTTTTCGACTGAAGAAAGAAAGACATGAACATCTTGGATGAGATGGGGGTGAGTAAAATATATCAGGAAATTTTCATTTTGAAGTGAACTAATCCTTTAATTAGACAGCATATTATACATATTCAAGTGAATATTAAAGTGCATATTCTACAATAAATGAAATGTACACTACTGTTCAAAGGTTTGGAGTCATTAACATTTTTGAAAGTTTTTGAAAGAAGTCGCTTATGCTCAACAAGGCTGAATTTATTTGATCAAAATAATTGAGCAAAAATAAAAAACAATATTGTGAAATATTACAATTTAAAGTAACTTCACAGTGATGGCAAAGCTGCATTTTTAGCATTATTACTCCATTCTTTAGTGTCTTCAGAAATAAGTCTAATGCTGATTTGATCTATTATCAATGTTGAAAAGAGTTGTACTGCTTAATATTTTGTCAGGATTCTTTGATGAATAGAAAGATCAAAAGAACAGCATTCACTTGAAATAGAAATCTATTGTAAATTGAAATGTCTTTACTGTCACTTTTTATTCATTTAATGTATCCTTGCTGAATAAACGTTAATTTGAGCGAGAACACACACTCACCCTGTAACCCTCCAGGTCTCTCATCTGGATCTGCAGCAGGGAGAGATCTCGAAGGATCTGCAAATTGTCTTTGTCCCATTTCAGTGCGTTTCTGTAGCACTTAATAGCCTCGTCATACTTCTTGTCAGACCTCTGGAGCAGACCGTACACGTGCCAGCCTGAAAATGTCACGTTAAGGACAGCAGGAAAAACTATTTGCAAAGAGAAACAAGACTAGAGAGCTGATGACAGTCAGTACTGTGCCCAGAATGACAAAGCCCAAGACAAAATATTTTGTGTGTGGGCCCCCAGACACAATATGTCGACTATGCCGGGGACTACACAAAGGATCCCCAAATATAATGAACCACCATGCAAGAGACCCCTTTCCTAAAATTCTGGGAGGTCTATATGTTATATGGACAACATAGCAAACCTATTTGGAAAGAAACTATTTGGAATTAAAGGAATAGTTCACCCAAAAATGAAAAATTAGCCCATGATTTACTCACCCTCAAGCCATCCTAGGTGTATATAACATCATCTTTCAGACAAATACAATCAGAGTTATATTAAAAAAGTCCTGGCTCTTCCAAGCTTTATAATGGCAGCTCAAAAAAATGGGTATCCATCCATCATAAACGTACTCCACACGGCTCCAGGGGATTAATAAAGGCCTTCTAAAGCGAAATTGATGGTTTTTTGTAAGAAAAATATCCATATTTAACACGTTATAAAGTAAAATATCTAGCTTCCGGCCTTCTGTATTCAACCTAGGAAAAAAGCGTAACTGGTGCAATGATGACGTCGGATGGCGTAAGCATTTTAAACTGCAAAAGACACTACAGTTTCTTCGTAAGTTGAATACGGAAGGTGGTCCGCTGGAAGCTAGATCTTTTACATTTTCATGTGTTAAATATGGATATTTTTCTTACAAAAACCCATCGATTCGCTTCAGAAGGCCTTTATTAACCCCCCGGAGCCATATGGATTACTTTTATAATGGATGGATGCACTGTTTTGGGCTTTAAATTTTGGGCTGCCATTCACTGCCATTTTAATGCTTGGATTAACCAGGACATTGTTTAATATAACTTTGATTGTATTCGTCTAAAAGAAGAATGTCCTATACACCTAGGATAGCTTGAGGGTGATTAAATCATGGGATAATTTGGATGAACCATTTTTGGGTGAACTACGCCTTTAAGCAGAGTCTTTTGTCTATCCACTATCAAAAATTTTCAATTAAATTCAAATACATTTAAGCATTTTTGGTATAATTTTGAAACTTTTGGTAAACCAATAAAATAATTATTATATTCCAAAATGTTTTTTTTTCCTGTAAAACATGAACCTCTAGAATGTGAAGCATTTGACTGGCAGCGAGGAAACACTGCACACTATGTGTTTGGCTGTCTAAACAGTTCACGGTGTTACTGCACATCATGGTCAGACACAGGGCAGGAATTTTGGCTATGCTCCATCACCCCCCACTGGCAGCAACAGGCTTCAAATTGAGACAAATACTGGAGTGTTAATTCTGCCACTGTGAACATGAGGAAACAAACTCATTCCAACTGCTCCAACACATGGACCATTACCATACTATACTCTGCATACTGGAGGTTAACGCATATAAATGTCAAATTGAAAGCTTTTAAACGCGTGTTTTGTTCACCAACTCCAAGGATACAGACGTGGCTCTTCAGGTCATTTCGGAGACCTCTGCGGACAAGTTCGTAGGCTTCTTCTTTCTTTCCCAGGCAGTTCAGGGTCAGGCCTTTCATCGCCAGCGTCTCTGCAAAGATCATAACCGTTAACTCATTAAGCCTTACATGTGATTAGTAAACAAAACCTTTCATTCAGGAATGTTTTATGTTTATGACAATAAAATACAAATTCTCAGCTGCAGTCAGTATGTTTTATGCAGTAATAATGAGCCAGAGTGATATGTGGCTACTTTGAGATTAATAATAACGGTGCCCAACTGGTCATTCTGCCCAGTCACTAAATGTCCTGTTTTGTCAATACATATGGATATGTTGGAGTAAATATTGTTTAGAATATGTTCATTTCAATTAGATTTGTGTCCATGTTATTTACATTAAACTGTATAAGCCAAGTATGGTTCTTACCTCCATGTTCTGAGAACTTAGTATTGGAGAGAATCTGTTTGCAGAATTTTAGTCCATTTCTGTACTGCTTGTGTTCATAACATCGCTGATGACATAAGGAGAGGAAAAAACAACAATTAATACAAACAATATAAATTCATTTAATTGTAAAGGCCAGTGTTGTTATAAATCAAACTATTCAAAATAATCATCTTAAATTGAAATGATGCTGAAAGTAAAAAAAAAAAGAAGAAGAAGAAAATAGAACTGTGGTCCTGGCAACTTACTGAATAAATGTACTAAAATTAAAATGAAAAATTTAAAAAAAAAGTTAAATGTATACAAAAAAAAAAACAAAGACAAAAAAATAAACTTTAAAATAAAATTTAAATAAAAAAATAAAACCTCATTCAAAATATTACTATATACTATAATAGTATATAATTAATACTAAAACATAACTGATCTAGGTCTATTTTTCAGGTTCACCATTAACACTAGAACCGCCAGGGGTCACTGTAAAATTTACCTATGCAGATGATTACTGTTTTGATAAAGCTAAAAAAAAAACTTAATATGTCACTGTCTTCATAAAGTAATGTATAGAGTCATGAAATGATTATTTTTAGTAATCAACTTTGTTTTTGTCCTGTTGTTTTATGCTGTTTTAAGCAGGCTACACTAATACGCTATTACTATTTACTATTTATTTTATACACAAATTCATGCACTAGCACTTTTCAAAACAGGCACTTTATTAAACATGCAGATGACACAGCTCTAGTAAGTCTGCTACAGGATGGGGAGGTAGATCACGGGCCAGTTTTAGATTCCTTTTTAGAATGGTGTAATAAGTTATACGTAATCTTAAACACCAAAATAAGACCAAAAAAATGTCCATAGATTTTAGAAAGTCACAGCAACCCACCGACACTTCAATTAATGGGGAGATTATTCAGGATGTCACAAACTATAAATGCCTTGGCATTGTACTGGACAACAAGCTTAAATGGGATTTATGGACTGATTTTTTGCACACTAAGACACAGCAAAGAAGTTACTTTTTAAAGAAACTGCTTGTTTTTAATGTCAATAACAAAATGCTTCAGATGTTCTATACTGCTTTTATTGAAAGTGTTTTAACTTGCTGTATTATCTGTTGGTTCAGAAATGCCACTGAATCACAGAAAAAGGTAATCACAACCCTCTATGCACACCTTGGCAACATAATCGCCGTTGGCTAGTACATTTTGTTGTTTACTCGCCAGACTCATATACTATTTTATTTACACTCACCTAAAGGATTATTAGGAACACCATACTAATACTGTGTTTGACCCCCTTTCGCCTTCAGAACTGCCTTAATTCTACGTGGCATTGATTCAACAAGGTGCTGAAAGCATTTTTTAGAAATGTTGGCCCATATTGATAGGATAGCATCTTGCAGTTGATGGAGATTTGTGGGATACACATCCAGGGCACGAAGCTCCCGTTCCACCACATCCCAAAGATGCTCTATTGGGTTGAGATCTGGTGACTGTGGGGGCCATTTTAGTACAGTGAACTCATTGTCATGTTCAAGAAACCAATTTGAAATGATTCGAGCTTTGTGACATGGTGCATTATCCTGCTGGAAGTAGCCATCAGAGGTGGTCATAAAGGGATGGACATGGTCAGAAACAATGCTCAGGTAGGCCGTGGCATTTAAACGATGCCCAATTGGCACTAAGGGGCCTAAAGTGTGCCAAGAAAACATCCCCCACACCATTAAACCACCACCACCAGCCTGCACAGTGGTAACAAGGCATGATGGATCCATGTTCTCATTCTGTTTACGCCAAATTCTGACTCTACCATCTGAATGTCTCAACAGAAATTGAGACTCATCAGACCAGGCAACATTTTTCCAGTCTTCAACTGTCCAATTTTGGTGAGCTCGTGCAAATTGTAGCCTCTTTTTCCTATTTGTAGTGGAGATGAGTGGTACCCGGTGGGGTCTTCTGCTGTTGTAGCCCATCCGGCTCAAGGTTGTGAGTGTTGTGGCTTCACAAATGCTTTGCTGCATACCTCGGTTGTAACGAGTGGTTATTTCAGTCAAAGTTGCTCTTCTATCAGCTTAAATCAGTCGGCCCATTCTCCTCTGACCTCTAGCATCAACAAGGCATTTTCGCCCACAGGACTGCCGCATACTGGATGTTTTTTTTTCCTTTTCACACCATTCTTTGTAAACTCTAGAAATGGTTGTGCGTGAAAATCCCAGTAACTGAGCAGATTGTGAAACACTCAGACCGGCCCGTCTGGCACCAACAACCATGCCACACTCAAAATTGCTTAAATCACCTTTCTTTCCCATTCTGACATTCAGTTTGGAGTTCAGGAGATTGTCCAGATTGACCAGGACCACACCCCTAAATGCATTGATGCAACTGCCATGTGATTGGTTGATTAGATAATTGCATTAATGAGAAATTGAACAGGTGTTCCTAATAATCCTTTAGGTGAGTGTATATTAGTGCTGTCAAAGCGATTAATCGGGATTAACCAAAATTAAACTTGACATAACATGTGTGTGTACTGTGCATAATTATTATGTGTATATAAATACGCACACATGCATGTAGCTATACATTTAAGAAATGTTTTTTATATTTATTTATAAAATATTTATATGTAATCTAAATTCTATAAATATAAATACACAGTATATACACATGCAAATATTTCTTAAATATATACAAATATATTTGTATGTATTCAAATATACATATATTATATATCGAGATTAATCGTTTGACAGCCGTGTGTGTGTGCGTGCGTGCATGCGTGCGTGCGTGCGAATACATATTTGATATTTTTAGCTGAACTTAGGACTGGTGGTGGTGCTTAAGATATTGTTGGTCATTCAGTGTTTCTGTAAAAACTTATAATAGTAATAATAGATAATAGTAATTATTAAGATAATACTACTACTAATTCTACTACTAATAACAATATACAATGCACTAAGAATTGATGAGCTGCTGGGTTCATGAATATTAATCACGTTGTCAGCGTTCACTCGAGCTGATTTGCTGAAATCAAAACAGTGAAGGTAATAGATGAGCACCAGCCAATGAGATTGCCGTTTGCGCATTAGTTCCGCCCACTAGCGGAAAAAATCATATCTTCTGCTTGTTCTTAAAAGCTGAATAATTCCAAACAAACTTTGTTGTTTTGACAGGAAAATCTCTCTCTTTGCAGACGCGAGTGAGTGAGTGAGAAACACAGCACTCTCGGCAAAGCGACGTCGAGTTGTGTGCCTTCACTAAAGTTTATGGTACATCAAAAACAGGTGCTCGTATCCATTGAGCTGAACTGAAATAGAGAAACAGTTTTGCCCTCCGTCAAGCAATCTGTCTGAGTGTTCAGCGAGTGAAAATATATATGCAAAACTTATTCTTAGCCTCTAACACACACAGGCGAGTAAAATCTAAGCATTTATTAGCCAATGGCTAATGATAGATATTTAGTCGCCCAGAGTGAAGACTTACTCGCATGACCAAGAACAGATCCAAATTCTCTTTTGTACCACAAGCCATAAAGGTGCAGGGGTGTATAGTGTATTGTATTGTATTGTTGTATTATACAGGTGCTGGTCATATAATTAGAATATCATCAAAAAGTTGATTGATTTCACTAATTCTATTCAAAAAGTGAAACTTGTATATTATATTCATTCATTACACACAGACTGATATATTTAAAATGTTTATTTCTTTTAATTTAGATGATTATAACTGACAACTAAAGAAAATCCCAAATTCAGTATCAGAACATTAGAATATTGTGAAAAGGTTCAATATTGAAGACACCTGGTGCCACACTCTAATCAGCTAATTAACTCAAAACACCTGCAAAGGCCTTTAAATGGTCTCTCAGTCTAGTTCTGTAGGCTACACAATCATGGAAGACTGCTGACTTGACAGTTGTCCCAAAGACGACCATTGACACCTTGCACAAGGAGGGCAAGACACACAAGGTCATTGCAAAAGAGGCTGGCTGTTCACAGAGCTCTGTGTCCAAGCAAATTAATAGAGAGGCGAAGGGAAGGAAAAGATGTGGTAGAAAAAAAGTGTACAAGCAATAGGGATAACCGCACCCTGGAGAGGATTGTTAAACAAAACTCATTCAAAAATGTGGGGGAGATTCACAAAGAGTGGACTGCAGCTGGAGTCAGTGCTTCAAGAACCACTACGCACAGACGTATGCAAGACATGGGTTTCAGCTGTCGCATTCCTTGTGTCAAGCCACTCTTGAACAACAGACAGCGTCAGAAGCGTCTCGCCTGGACTAAAGACAAAAAGGACTGGACTGCTGCTGAGTGGTCCAAAGTTATGTTCTCTGATGAAAGTAAATTTTGCATTTCCTTTGGAAATCAGGGTCCCAGAGTCTGGAGGAGAGGCACACAATCCACGTTGCTTGAGGTCCAGTGTAAAGTTTCCACAGTCAGTGATGGTTTGGGGTGCCATGTCATCTGCTGGTGTTGGTCCAAGGTCCAAGGTCAATGCAGCCGTATAGCAGGAAGTTTTAGAGCACTTCATGCTTCCTTCTGCTGACCAACTTTATGGAGATGCAGATTTCATTTTCCAACAGGACTTGGCACCTGCACACAGTGCCAAAGCAACCAGTACCTGGTTTAAGGACCATGGTATCCCTGTTCTTAATTGGCCAGCAAACTCGCCTGACCTTAACCCCATAGAAAATCTATGGGGTATTGTGAAGAGGAAGATGCAATATGCCAGACCCAACAATGCAGAAGAGCTGAAGGCCACTATCAGAGCAACCTGGGCTCTCATAACACCTGAGCAGTGCCACAGACTGATCGACTCCATGCCACGCCACATTGCTGCAGTAATTCAGGCAAAAGGAGCCCCAACTAAGTATTGAGTGCTGAACATGCTGTACATTGGGATTTTCCTTAGTTGTCAGTTATAATCATCAAAATTAAAAGAAATTAAAAGAAATAATCAATTTGAAATATATCAGTCTGTGTGTAATGAATGAATATAATATACAAGTTTCACTTTTTGAATGGAATTAGTGAAATAAATAAACTTTTTGACGATATTCTAATTATATGACCAGCACCTGTATGTCTGATGTCCTTTTACGTAGTGCCTTGCGACTGTGCCCCAAACCCAATTGCCCCACGGGGACAACAAAGTTATCTACTGGAATACACTGGAATATTCGCTGAAATACGCATACATTAGTGTTCAGAAAAATAAACAACAAATACATCGCTATTATCGAGTCCATCTCATCTAGCATGTTATCAGAATTATTAATAAGGTTTTGTCGGTCTAGATTAAATACCTGCTGACAGAGTGCTGTTTTTAATCTATGCGTTTACACAGAACTTATCCCCCATAGCTGAAATTATTTAAATGTTTATTAGTGAAATAAGGTTTAGTAAATGCACTCATTCGTGGCTGTTTTATTTCATTCATGTAAAATTACATCTTCATTGGGACATGACTTGATAGATTACATGACTCTGTGAGTTTGTCTCTATTTTAGTTTAGTTTAAACTATCAAGCATGCAACATATTTGTGCATTAAAGGTTGTTATTTTAAATAAAAATTCACTAATGAAGGGAAGTTATTTTACCTTTGAACACCATTGTTGACTCATCTACCCTCTTAGGTCTTGTATGCAACTCTCAAAACAGCACAATTTATCGTGAATACGATATCACAAAACCGATACCCGATTATGGAAAAATGCTTAAATGGCGGTAAAACCTATTATCAGTCAATCACTATTTATTATATTTAAAGTATTAATTTTACATTAATTTTAACTCTGGGTTCTCCTAAATAAAACTAAGTGCAGAGCTTTGGCAATGCCATCTCTTGTGGTTAGTGCTTTCTAAAGATAATCCATAGCTTTCCATGCTAACCTTGTGTGAGGGTGCGCTTGATATACGCACATGCTTGCGCTGACCCCTGCAAACACTGTAAATGATGGTAATTTACTTTGAGTAGTTCTATTTGGAGCAGCTTGTTTCCTCTATTACACTGGCCTCTGCTTGCTTAGTGATCTCACCACCAGCTAGAATCATCTCATTCTGTCAGAAAATCTGGAATCGGCTCTTCCCCAATTCAATACAGCTCAACTGAATCAGTAGCGTGGCTTCAAATCAATTCAGAGCATCCTATATACAACAGCCTTTCTGAATTAAAAATAGAGGCTTTGGAAACTATTAAAAGGGCAGTCCCAGTAGATTTTAACAATATGATATGAAGGTGTTAGCGGCTAAGTACAATAGAACAATAAACTCAAAATGTACACCACCTACTCCATTTTCACATGAGACTGCAAACAATCTAGTTTCTCTTAAGTTTGTCAGGGGGAAAAAAAATGCAAAATATTTAATTGCGATTATTCTGGTTAAAATTGCTATTTATTTATTATTTTTACAAATGAAAAGTGTGTGTACACATTTATAACATTTTGTGCTTATATATTTATATGACTAATAATAATTATTATGATATTTTATTTATTATGATTTGATTATTATTGCTAAATAAAAATATAACAAAATAAGAAATATTACTATTACAATAACATTTTCATTATTAAAAATAAAAAAGTATTTAAAAATAAATATAACAATATAATAATAATAATAATAATATTTATATTTTACAGAAAACTTATTTTACAAAAAAAATGCAGGGTTACCTGTTAACATGCTGGCAGCCTATGACTAAAAATCACTAGAAATATCTAAGGATTTATTACAAAATATTAGATTATTATTATTATTATTATTATTATTATAAAAATCTGTGCTTTTTATCTGTGATATCAATTTCTTAATTTTTGTGAGGAGGTATGCAAAATCAAGAACAAGTCTATATCTTTAATATGAAATATGAGCCTCTTATGCATCCACTGTGGGAAAAAAACTTCTGTACACTGGAGAAAAACATGGATTGTCATATACATTTATTTAGAGAGAAGTATTAGTTTTCCTACTTTTTACCGAAAATGGGATGGAATGAGCTCTGCTGGGCACTGAACACACTCATGTTTCATACATACTGGAGGCCAGAGGGCGCTCTCGAGCAGAAACGCCACATTTGCCTCAGAGAGAAGTAATATAATGCTATTATATAATATAAAGCTAACGCTGTAGCTGAATAAAAATAACTATAAGATACTATAAAATAATACATTGTCTGCCTCATTCTGTGATAAGAAGCCACATCAGCTCACAAAAAGGACATTTCAAACACTCGACTGACAATATGAAGGAAGTTAAAACATACGTTGTCTTATTTTAGTTTTTTCAAACGCACGATATAAGCGACTCAAACTCGCAGTGCTTTCAGACGGAGCAGCATTTACTACTGATCACAGAGCCACTCTTCACTAACACGCTGGGCATATATTTATTTCATTAAAAATCGCAGCCTTTATGCTTTTATAAATCGCACATAAGCCAAATCGCGATTGCGGTTCAATTTCAATTAATCGTGCAGCCCTACTTCACGGACTGTGTGAATTCACCACAAGGGGAGTTTTTTTCTGCGACTAACAGACTAATACAATTTTGGTCGACTAAGCCTCTTCTACGTTTAGACGACTATTAGGTGGCAGCCCTAACTGGAATCACTTCGAAAAGGAAAATACAGTTGAGTGCAATGCGCAGTGCAAATATGTCATGTAGGATACATAAAATTAAACAGAGAATGCTACTGTAAAAGAATGTTGTGAATTCTTTGTGTGCCTGTGTTTTAGCGCAGTGCTACAGGAAGAGCGCATCCACAACAGGGTTCCACCTTCATGACTAGCACTGTCAAGTTCACATGTGCATTCGCAGGCTCTCTCATGTAGGATGCGTTTGGTTAAGTTAAGCGGTAGTAAAGCGCTTCAGTTTAAAGGGTACACAGCACACACAGGCTCTGCCAATGTTCGACTCATGACCGGGAACATACAAACACACTTGCAGAACTCGGTTGCTGCTCCGGAAAAAAACAAACTGCATCCACTGTATCCTTAACGCTGGGTAGGGCTGTGCGATATTGAAGAAAAATGCGATATGCAACACCTTGTTAAATAATGCGATGTTCGATATCCGATACGATATTGCTTTAAGTGTGTAAAATCTATTTAAATTATATTTTTAAAAAATTTAAAAACTGAGAATGATACCATTTATGTGTTTCACATTGCTTTCTTTTCCCAGAAAGAATCGCTACAACTTCTGTAAGTGACCAGCAGTTTTTTAGCAAAAATTAATGTCACAAATCTGACAATATTTAAATACCAAAAACTCTTTGCTTGACTTGGTAACAGTTATGTCAACCTAAAACTTAACACCAAGAACATCCAGGTAAACAAAGACAGCTGAACTAGGGGTGGATGATTATTATTTTAATTTATCTTTGTTATTAAAAATAAGAACTAAAAACAGGAGTCTTCACATGAATTAAATATACACTGATACATAAAGCTACAAAGGTTATTCAGCCAAGAGCACCGAGTGATTTTCTCTTACGCTTTCAGAGAGGCGGCTTGTACGCACGTTTCGGTGTGTGCGTCAGACAGCAGACAGCGCGAGACTGCAAGGAGGCGTTTAATAACTCTTTTTAATGTCAAGCAAGTCACATAAGCAACAGTCGTGTGCCCAGTCTAGTCTCTGCTATATGCGTCGACCTAAAACGTACACTTTTCACACTGTTGAAGTAGCCTATTAAAATCATAATGTACATTTGCGATAATTTTGATATATTGTGCAGCCCTAACGGTGGGTTATTTGGGAAGCTTAACAAGGTTATCTTTCCCCTCACAAAAACACACTTCTTTAGTGATATTTATGACGTCATACAGGACCATACTCTGAAAAACTTTCCGAAACTTATTTGAATCCTGTAGTAGTGTATTTGGCACAGAAATACTCCGTCATATGTCCAACTAATTTTTTTAAATTATGGCCATGTTTAGCATGAGTATCCAACTCTTTAACAGTGTAATTAAGTCAGAATGCATGAAATAGCAATAGACATTAGATGATCAAAAACATCCGTGATCATATTTTTCCTTCAGATAAAAAGTCAAGAGAGTCAAAAACGCAAAGCAAGAGAGGAACTTTATTCACGATTTAAAAAAGCCCGTCGGGCAGGGCCATGATACGTTTTAGTTGCCCAGGCCCGGCTGGAAGATACCATAGCCCCGGGACGTCGGGCTAGCGATTTTGCGAGCCTGAGTTCAGCCAGTAACAGAAAACAGCAAAGATTAAAATATATTGAGAATAAGAATCCATATCAGTATCAAATAAAAACGAGAATTGTTACCGATTAGTTGGCGTCCACACAGCTGTCATGTTTATCTGTTGTGGTTAACCACGTTGTGTGCACGAAATAGACACTTGCCTTCCTGCACTTTTACAGTACTTGGATGATCATTCTTGGATGTTCAAAATGCTATATTTTACAAATGCATTAGCGTATCACTATAAAAAAAACTGTTACTCATATTTTCACGAAAATTTTATCAGATCATCCTCAGACCATGCTCACAAAAAACATGGAATTCAAGTCAATTCATTCTCGATTAACGTGCAAACAAATTCAATGAACAGCACACAAAATGAATGTGAGGCTATATATCCGCAACACTTTAAAGCATTCAGACCAAACTTGGTGTGCGTTATGACAACCATTACTTGAGGGGAACCTGCACAATTTCGGCACAGTGCCACCTAGTGGTCAAGAGATATGAAACATTGGTATTTTTGCGTATAACTTTATTTAACAGTTTAACCAAATATCAAAATACTGGAATCTTTAAATTTGGTGTAGCATGTGTATTGTAATGAAACACGTCTGAATAGATTCCTTGGGTCATGCCAATCTTGTATAGTCAGCCCAACTTCTTAGCCACCATTTTGATTTTCTTTGACTTTATCAAACTCCTAGACTGTTGCTCCGGTTTTCACCAAATTTGAGTCAGAACATCTTCAGCCCATGCCAGCAAAAAGTTATGGATTTTGTGTCGATAGACAAAACTCTTTCAGTATACCGCATCAACAAATTTGATGGCATAATGCCAACCTGCATCTGAGGCTGCATCTCTGGAAAGATTTGAACTTTGTAGCCAACACTGACCACACCAGATCAATTAATCAATGGTCAAAAGTAATAGCCTAAGCAATTAAGTAACATTACCAGTGATTGTATTTAAGGGCTTTAAACCATTTTGCTTAAAATTGTTGCTTAAAATCATCTGATGCTTGCTGCCTTGAATTTTAGCTCCTCATTCTGCATCTGTGGTGCTTGGTCCCTTAATTGCTGTTTGCAGCTATATTTTTAGATGCTTCTTTTTCAAAAACATTGATGCATTTTTAATTAATTAACACTTGTTGTCCGTGCATAGGCTATTGTATTATATTTCTCCATGGCACATGCATTTTGATACTTTGTATGCAAGTAATGTTGTCCAATGACTTGTTTGCATTATTTTGTCTTTGTAAGGCAATGGATTTTTTTAAAAAAAAAATTTTATATTATATATTATGGGACATGGGACATGGGACATGGCTTTTAATGGTGAGCTGTTTGTTTTTGTAATCAGGCTCTTAATTTATATTCAAATTTAGATTTATCAGCCAAAATAACGGTTATCAGCATCAGCAAAAATGTTATATCGGTGAATCCTTAGTTTGAATCATTTTCAGAAAGGTTTTTTTCCAGCTGATAAATGATAAAAACATTGACAGCCAATCAGAATACATCCTGCTTTAAAGAGCTCAAGCATTTAAAGCAGAAAATAAAAATCAGCGTGAGCTAAGAATAAATAGAGCGATATTGTTCGCTGATGTGGATGCTAATATCTTTATCGTTCTTGGTGTGAACGGGCCTTAAGAAACAGGTCAACTCACAAAGTGGAAATCAAACTCAAAGAAATAGAGGTGAAACTAACAAGTCAAGTAATGGACATCAAATCCAAAGTCCCAAAGACTTGAAATTAATGAAATTAAAGACCAGTGCATGTCAGAAATAAAGCAGTTTAATTAACCTATTCTAGACCGTGACAGAAACATTTAATTCTGATAACATGCCATTTGAAATGGACTCTAATGTAATGCATTTACTGTTTTGTTTGTTACTTTCCTGACAATGTTTATTCCAGTAAAATGGTTGTCTTTATACCTATAAACATCTAAAAGTTGAGACTCTCATCATTTATGTTCTCCATTTGAAAACAGACACATTTTTTTCCCCTATTGTTAATATTATTGTCGCTGTTGTTGTAAAAATATAATTAAAAAAAACACCTGTTATGTTTTTATTATTGAAATATGAATATAAAATTAACAAAAACAGAAGTAAAACATGAAATAGCATATACACTGTTTGTTTGGTTATCAAACAAACTATATCGGTTATTTAAAAAAAATTATATCGTTGGGGTGTGATAATACACTTAGCTCACGAGAGAATACAAAATATAGGGGTCACGAGAACGAATCGATATTTTAACACTATTTTAAAGAAATCTTGCACAACAAAATAAACTATTGTAAAAGTGTCTTTTATTTGACTGAAAGTCACAAAATGCAAAACAACATAGTAATAAAAATAGACCTAAGTGAAAAATAGCCTTTAAAATGACTTAAAATACATATATAGGGTAAACGTACCTATTAAGCTCACCAAAGTCTACACTGATACATTTAAGTGCACAGGGTACAAGAAGTTATGTTAAAATAAAAGATAAATCTCTCACACAAAAATATTTAATTAAGATGTACATTAAATGCAAAAAGTCTGGCTGTGCTTAATGGCTTCACACTGAAGCTGTGATTTTCATAGTAGTGCACGCTTTAAGCTCACCTTAATATAATATGAAGTCTTTAAAAATTACAGCAGTGTAAAACCAAAGAACATCAATAAACTATAAATTTATAATATAATGGATTTAAAAGTGCAAGCCAGTAATGCCTGTGAAGTAATAGCTAAAACTATCTTTTGGATCGAACTGTAATTATTTCCAACATCCAGGTTCCAGGTTATAATACGCAAAAGACTAAATATTAATCTCTTAATTTTGCAATAAGAAATTATACACATCTAAAAAAAAAAATGCACATTTAAGGGGCTCCTTTTCTGGTGAAAGTTTTCAGACAGCTTTCAAAATGGCCACCAGAAAGTGTGAACACATGAATACCCATAACTCAGTGTGCAATGGTCTGATTAGCTTGAAATTACAGGAGGTATATAGTAACAAACACATCAATTGGTTAAGACATTAAGTAGGATGATAAATTAGTTTGTTTTTTTTTATAATCTGAGCTCAAAGATAATAGTGTGCTTAATGGGTACTTGTGCTTAAAAGGTACGTTTACCCTAATAACAATGAGGCAATAATAATTGATTCAAATAAAGTATCAAAAGCAAGTAAATAATATTGATTTATTGAACAACACTGTTAAAATAAGTAATGTAATACACTATAAACAATAATCAACTTCTGTATTATAACAAATGCTTACAGATGGCGCCAAATGGTGATTGCTGTTGTCACACTTTACAGCATGATCAAATCCTTGTTTAATATTGGCCTAACAACATTTAATACAAATGTCCACTTAATCTTTAAATTCCACTTCTGTACGATAGAAATGCTACAGCCACTGTGATTTCTTGAACAAGAACATGTGGACATCAAAACATGCACACTCAGAGCGAGGGGTAAAACTTTTATTTTGAAATTGCGCATGAACAACAACTTGTGTATTTAGAAAAATACTGACATATTCTCCTGTGTTGCTGTAGGTTTATAAATAATTACGTTACAAATCTGGTGAAATGGCACACGTTGCATTCCCAGATGAAGGTTTTAAGCAACCCTACCTACAAACTAACAGTTTGTTAACCGAGCTGCTGAGACATGTAAATGATAACTGTGCAACAGTGGATATATTTATTTAAATGATTTGCATGTTTGTAAATTCACAATAGCACTATGCTTCATGATTTCTAAACTGTTTTAATATTTCATGAATACAGCCTTAGAAAACGGTCAAATAATGTGGTTCATGTATTCTCGTCCATGAAATGCGGCACTTACGGTATTTTGCTGGTTAATCGACAAGGGTAAATTTAAAAGATTTTTTTTTTTTTAATTCAGCACTCAAATTTAAATTGAGAAATTGTGACAGCCCTATCTTGTAATTTATGTTTAGGTTCAGCTATTTCAATTAACAATTTTAATTAAATAGATTTAGTTTTAGTTAAAAATGCCAACACAGATTCTTAACTGTCTTGCAAAAACTAATGGTACATTTCATAATCGCGTGACCAAGCGTGAGAAGCGTTTGAATTCACAAATGTGAATTCAAAGAACACAAATGTCTCAGTGATTTAAACTAGTTTAAAGCCAGATTAAAGAGCTCTGACAAACAGGAGAAACACTGTGCGCAACGATACAGTCAAAAAGCTCTTCAATCTACAAATCACCATCATTTACCATGGATTTACTGTAGTAACACTAACTGCACCTTGGTATTGTAGCAGAAATGTGGGACAAATGTTATTAAATTATTAATGTAGACAAATTAAAAATATTAAAGGTGTAATGGGATATAATTACAGCATGTGATTAAGCTATAGGCCTATAGAAACCATATAGTTATATGTATATTTTACAATGGTATTGAGGTGATATATGCGTGGTTTTAACTGTGGTTATCATGAGCTAAATGTATGAATACTATGGAAGACCAATGATTAATTTAAATAAAACTCAAACTTAAATTTACATCTGCATCCTAACTCAAGCTACTACTACTGTCAACTCAAGCTACTGTCAAATGTACATTTCTAACAGACAAAACATGTAATATTAATATTGAAGATTGCATTGCAAACTGTGCTGAAGATATGCGAAGATACACGTTCGGATGATGATCTTGAGTCCCTCAGACAGACCTAACAGAGGGGTCAAGATTTTGTTGACGGCTTTTTACAGTCAATGTGATATGAGTGAGTGCCCATCCATGAGCAAAGGTGGTATAACTTCCAGGGAATCAGTCCTCAGGCTTCACCAGCATTAAAAAAAAAAAAAATTATATATACCATCCAACCATGGTAAGAGAGTTTCTCAGACTCCAAACCAAACAAATACAACATTTCAAAAAGCAGCTGCCAGGATAAACACTAGATACACACATGAGGTTGAAGAACAAAACTGATGCTTGTCCTATAACAGTTTAAGATTCAATAATGTTTTAAAGTGGAAATCACTTAATTAGTTCTGGACTGATTAACTTTCCAATTATTTACATCTAATTATTTTAGTAAATGCTTTATTAACTATTCTAAATATAAATTCAATTGCAGAAATTGTTATGCATCACTTACTATCTTTAAATTAAATAGTGTGATATAACATAGGCTTCGGCCATCAAATAAAAAGTCCTTAACGTTCCACCACTACTTCCAAGTTCGGCTAAACCAGTCAGTGGATTCATTATGACAATGTGATCAATCATGATCTGCCTGAGCCCAAGAGCTCACATATAGTATTTACAAGATAAAACGTTTTACATAATGTTTTGCATTTTTTGCTTTGCAGATAGATCAATCAAAAAACAACACATAAAATGCCCTTTAAAACATCCGTGCATCACATCAACCGAGAAGCAACCAAGTTTTTGTAGACTTGCCTTGTTATGAATACAGTAAACAGCTTGATGAAATAGACTGTGCATATTACAGCTTATTATATCTAGCTTATAGATCTAACCCAAAACACAACACTAGAATATGCACTAATGCATGAAGGGGAAAAAAGTATTGCATATCAGTTTCACCAAAACAGCAGTTAAAAGTCAACAGTTTTGGATAAAAGGGAATAGTTGTGCATGATATGCAAAAGGATGTTTTTTTTTTTACACTTTTAAACGGTGGAATGACAGTATGCCAGCACTGAAAGTTTTAATTGAGGTTATGCAAGCACATCATGCTGTCAGTTTCAATTCTCAAGCAGTCTATTATCAACTTATGCCCACTTCAAATTAATGCTCACATCCAATTCTAATAAATGTAAAGGTCTAAAAAGCATGCAAAGCCGTTCAAATGAGTCTTATAAAGCATAAGATAAGATATAATAGCCAAGATGCAGCTAACAGAACCACATTCATTTATCAAGAGGCCTGGCTGCTAAAATCTAAATCAAATCGAAGTTTAATCCATTACATATCATTGGAGTGAAAAATAATGTACGCTATGACAGTGAATTGCACGTGTATAAACACGTCAAGTGTTAGTAGCTCTGAAGTTGTGCATCACTTAACTTTCAGGTTTCCTTCAAAGGCAAACAACGAAACACTGCAAGCATGTTGAGCTCTTCCTATCTTAAACCACTCGCTAAGACAAAACGCCTCCAAACATGTCGTTTGCAGATAAATATCCTGAGGACCTTTAAAAGTGGTCTGCTGGATGAACAGGCCATGAGACTGAGTCCAGCCATTGACATGCAATATTCTGCACTTGACTGTATAAACCTAGTTCTAATGCCGTTTAAAATAAATAAATGGCGACTAAACTCGCCGTACGCTTTTATTCAACCAATGACAGCCTCATTCCATCAGCATTGTGTCTGTATGTTAAGCTACATTAGCACACTGACAGCTAGCAGCTAACAGGCTAAAAGCTAACCTCCATTTGACAGAGAGACTCTTGATAGTTCAGTTTTGCACATACTAAAAAGTGCTGGATCTGCCTGAGTATTAACTTCAGCCCTCAATCACACTCATGACGGTTGCCCAAAGGCTTTATTTGTCGGATGGATGTTTTTGTACTGGAGCATTAGCACTCACCAGGATCCTCTTGAACAGAGCGTTTTCTTTGGGAGGCAGAGTGACTGTCGGCATCCTTTACACTCTCTATATCAGCACATGTGAAATGAGTGCGGGTGTGTGAGGCAGCGTCTTTCCCGTTTTTTACCCCCTTGTTCTCTGAGTCCTCGCTCGGCTCGATTTAGTGCCCGTGTCAGACTTACTAACCCAGCCCTCACGTGGTGACAGAAAAGCCCCCTTTGAGCCCAAAATGGCCGATGCGGCGCTTCTCCTCCGGGTCAAGCTGCTTGACTGCACGTCGCCTCACGGACAGCAGGGGGCGCATCATTTGTAGGTCAAACTTTTTTTTTTTACTATGAATACAAACAAAATCCAAATCTCTACATCTTTCACAAGGAAATGTGTCATTATTTCTTATCATTGAACTTAAGGATGAAGAATAATGCGTTAACTTAGCAGACAACCCTTCTTTTGTTTGTTTGTTTGTACTTCCATTACCTTTTCTTGTCTTGTTTTATGATGCTTGTCTGTTGTCTGGTTAAGACATTTTCAATATTGTTCCAGGCCTTTTATGTTTAACGTTCTGTTTAGTTTACAGTGTATAATTGGTTAAATTATGTAAGTAATACATTAGAAAACTCGATAATAAAAATGCGCTAGATTAATGTCTGCAATTTTATTTTTAAATCTAAAATCGTTTCCTTGCATAATCCAATACATGTATCAAAGGATAAGTCCTATGCATTATTTTTTACGATTTGTTTTATTTTGTTGTTGATAAAAAAAAAAATAATAATAATAATAATCCGGTGCAATATTTATGGTATTAGGAGATTGGGAGCGTTCTTTAACGTCATTATTGAAACGTATATATAAATCCTTTAATAATTAGCCTCAACAGACTCTTTTTTTAGCTCCTAACATATAAATTAGGACCAGAATCCTGAAACAGTCTAGTTGTTGCTAGGTTTTATTTTGCGACAGCTGAGATGCAAGTGTCAGTGGCATATAAAATTGTGTTGGATAAGTAAATGGGTACTTTTCCAATTTTGACTGGAAAAATGAACGGGACTTTTATTTTGGCGTCAGATGTTAAAGTGGATTTTATCCTACAGTGCGGTGGCAAATGAATATAGTGTAAATATATGAGACTTTTATTTTGATAGGTGTTGCGGAAGTGGTTTTTATCGCTGAGGGACGGTTGTCAGTGGCATCCTGCGCTTCTGATAACGCTTGCTATCGCTCTCATTCATAACGGACTCTTCGCGCCGAAACACTGGATGACAAACCCATCCGCTTAAGTTACAGTTATCCGACACATTGCCAATATTAATTCAGCTGGAGGAGGTGAGTGAAGATAGACATTTTTTTCTGCTAAACACTACAAACGTTGATCACGCAGACAGGCATCATCATCTTCTTCTTCATCATCATCATCGTCATCACCCAGCTAACAGTACCGCAGCTAGCCAGATCACGTTATTATAATATTGTTATAAATAATATATTAATAACAAAATTAGGCAATTTTATAATTTTAATATTATACTAATTTGAGAATTCCATTACACCAACGAGCTGGAGGTAAATGTGATTAAAATATAAAAGATGCCATTGAAATATTTTGAAGATTACCTGTTTCTCTTATTCGTTTTTTATTCTGTTCTGTTATAAAGCGTTAAGTCTTACAGTAAAATATTGAAACATTAAGCTAATCTTTGATGGCAGATGTGTCGATCAATATCGGGGTCAAAGTGTCATGGACTCTGACGCTCCGCCTCAAAGGAATTTAAAAAAATGTTTTTTTTATTACTATTATTTAATTATTTTCTTTTGGTCATGCTCTATTTTGCATGTTTTTGTAGATGAAGTTGCGGTGGGGTTGGACGTGTCTCTTGTTACTCTCCATCTCCATTGTAACATGGGCCCATGAAGAAGACCTGGAGGATGAAGAGGAGGCTCAAGTGGAAGATGGAGATGTGGACATGGAGACAGACAGTGGTGAAAGCATTGAAGTAGATGCCAATGTCTCTTTTCAGGTAAGATACCACTCAATCAAAAAATGTGCATATCATTACGGACATTGCTCACCTAAAAAAAAATGTATAACATTTTTTGTATAAGAACTGTTAACACTGATCCACTTTGGCTCTAATCTTCTTTAAGTTAATTGAGAAATGTTTATTATATGAATTGCACAGGTAACATACAAGACCCCAGTTCCAACAGGAGAGGTGTTCTTTACTGAGACATTTGATGATGGATCTTTGAGCAGGTTTGTGAAGCTTATCAAATTGATATTTCACAAAGAATGAAGTCAAAATGACAGTTTTGTGGCTTGTATGTTTGCTTTGAGATCATATTTATTCAACTATACTTATAAATGTTGACAATATTTACATTTATTTTCTGTGGGCAAACTGACTAAGGATATTGATAACAGATTTTTGTCAAAACGATGAAGATAATAATGATCAAAAAAATACACAAAATCAATACATTTTGAATGTAACATTCTATGCCAATAGACTGACCTCTTGTTCCTTCTTGCTTAATTATTTGTTAACTTTTTCATGTTTTATTATTTTCTGCAGTTGGCAGGTGTCTAAAACAATGAAGGAGGATGCTGATGAAGATATTGCGAAATATGATGGTTAGTTTTTCAGCTGAGAGGATTTGGGGATTAAGGATTTTGAGAGTTTTATTAGCTTATATATTTTGATATGATAATATATTTTATTATTAGGAGTAGTTCACTTCAGAATTGAAATTTCCTGATAATTTACTCACCCCTACGTCATCCAAGATGTCTTTCTTTCTCCAGTCGAAAAGAAATTAAGGTTTTTGAGGAGAACATTCCAAGATTTTTCTCCATATAGTGGACTTCAATGGGGTACAATGGTTTAAAGGTCCAAATTGCAGCTTCAAAGGGCTCTACACGATCCCAGACGAGGAATAAGGGTCTTACCCAGCAAAACGTTGTCATTTTCTAAAAAAAAAAAAAAAAAAAGAAATAAAAACGTATATACTTTTTACCACAAATGCTCTTCTTGCTCTGGTCTGCGATGCGCCACGCATTATGTCATCACGTTGGAAAGGTCACACATGACGTATGCGAAAGTACCAATCAAGTGTTTACAAAGAGAATGTGCAAAGACTAAGTCAAATGCCCTCCACAAAAAAGGTAAAGCAACGATGTCTGATGATTTTGAAGTTGGAGGAGAAGATGAGATTGAGTTTTTCGTCCTACCGTGGTACTTCCACCTACGTCACGCGTGAGCTTTCCAATGTGATGAGGTGGTGCATCGCAGACCAGAGCAAGAAGAGCATTTGTGGTTAAAAAGAATATACATTTTTTTTTTTTTTTTTTTTAGAAAATGACAACGTTTTGCTGGGTAAGACCCTTATTCCTCGTCTGGGATCGTGTAGAGCCCTTTGAAGCTGCAATTTGGACCTTTAAACCATTGTACCCCATTGAAGTCCACTATACGGAGAAAAATCATGGAATATTTTCCTCAATAACCTTAATTTATTTTTGACTGAAGAAAGAAAGACATGAACATCTTGGATTACAGGGGGGTGAATTATTAGGAAATTTTAATTCTGAAGTGAACTAAACCTTTAAAAAAAAAAATCCTTTCCCAAATTATTATGTCTCTTATGCCTGTAGGTAAATGGGAGGTTGAGCCCCTGAAGGAAAACAAGGTACCTGGTGATTTGGGCTTGGTGCTGAAATCTCGTGCAAAGCATCATGCTATCGCAGCTCTGCTTAACAAACCCTTCGTGTTTAAGGACAAGCCCCTCATTGTACAGTGAGTGCTGTTCTTACTTGCATCCTGACATCTCACAGAACCCTGGATTTCTATGGTGCTTGAGAAACAAAGCTTGTGCATTCTAACAAAATCTGATCTATGTAGGTATGAGGTCAATTTTCAGGATGGGATTGACTGTGGCGGCGCTTACATCAAGCTATTGTCAGACTCAAAAGACTTAGACCTGGTATGTTCATTGACTGCTTCATATGTTTGGAACAAATTAAGGGTGTGTTCACACATGACAGATTTGGTTTGATTAAAACAAACTCTGGTGCGATTACTCTGCTAGTGCGGTTCATTTGAATAAGTTTAAATGCTGCCATCCGAACCCTGGTGTGCACCAAACAAGCGGACGAGACCCCAGAAAAGATGGGTTTCAGTGCACTTCCAAACGAACTCTGGTGCAGTTCAACTGAAATCTGAACGCAACACAGACCAAACACTTCTAAACGAACCAAAAACAGGGCGTGATGTCCACAAGATGCAACCCTAAAAAGGACAGAATGCTCAAGCATACATAGTCACGATGTTGCCCATCACAGTTCGGTATATACATCGGAAACGCAGTCTCCTTGCAGCAGATCTTCATTTGTGTGCGACGAAGGAATTCCTGCCGCTGTTTTGACTCCTTTACATGTTTTATAAGCTATTCATGAGTTCTCGGCTAGTAAAAATGCCATCGTATGTAAAAAAAAAAAAATCTTATATCTTGTATCTTTAGGTTTGATCTTAAAAATGACAGAGTGAACACTAAGCAAACCAGGCCGAAATGTATTATTTCTTTTTTTGGTTCAGACCAACAGAGAGAAGTGAACCAAACTACAAGTGTGAACACACCCTAAAAAAACCTGCCCTGGTATTGTCATAAAATATGAATTTTATAAAAAACTTTAATGTAAGATACTGGATTCCGGATTCCAATATGATATAAGCAATATGATATAAAGTTGCCATTATAAGGGGAAAAAATTACATCAAATTTTAAGAGTGATGTATACGTCTTTTGACTCACAGGAACAGTTTCATGACCGGACACCGTACAGCATCATGTTTGGGCCGGACAAATGTGGAGAGGACTACAAACTGCACTTCATCTTCAGACATAAAAACCCCCTTAATGGAGATGTGGAAGAAAAACATGCCAAACGGCCTGACGTCGATCTGAAAAAGATCTATACTGATAAAAAGACTCATCTCTTCACACTTGGTGCGTACACATACTTGTGTTCTTGTGATGATAAGCTTGTGAAAGCTCTGACAACAATATAATATTATCATTACTATTATATAGATGTAATATGTATAGATGTAATGTTATAATAAATAATTGAATTAATCAGTTGTGATAATTGAAGATTAAATCTGAAAAGTATTTCATTATATTACAAATGAAATATGAATTTTTTTGGTTCAATTGAAAGCAATTTTACATGCATGGAATGATTTATATAACATTATTCAATGGTAATGAATTCATTAGTAATGATTTTTGCTCTCTTCTCCTTTTCTCAGTTTTAAATCCAGACAATAGCTATGAGATCTTTATTGACCAGTCCAGTGTTAGCAGGGGAAGCATGTTGACAGACGTCGTTCCACCTGTGAACCCTCCAAAAGAGATTGACGATCCCAAAGACTCCAAGCCAGAGGACTGGGATGAGAAGGCCAAAATCCCAGACCCAGAATCAGTCAAACCTGATGACTGGTGAGGTCTATCAATATGAAGTCAAATGCAAAGAACATATTCCGCATGTTTTTGCCAAAGCCACTTACGTAAAACAGTACATTGTTGTGACTACCTTCACAGTTTTTATTTACATTTTAATAGTCTTACTGGCAGGCATGGCAGTCATATGAGGAACCACATAAACTTATGATGAAGTTGTGTTATGTTGTCAAGAGAATAGCAGCAGTGGCATTGTATGTCAAGAGCTGGTTTCTTTCCTTCATCGATCTATCTCTTTATATAGGGATGAGGATGCCCCTGCTAAGGTCCCGGATCCTGATGCAGTGAAGCCTGATGGTTGGCTGGATGATGAGCCAGAGTTTGTGTCTGACCCCACTGCAGATAAGCCTGATGACTGGTGAGAAGAAAAGTATTTTGTTTAATCCAGTGTCTTATGTCAGTGCTCAATGAGGAGCTTCACAGTAATTATTTGAACCACTTTATTTGCAGTGTTGGGCAAGCTACTCTGAAACTGTAGCTTTACAAGCTACTTGTAAATTAAAGTAGTTAAGTTACATTCAAGCTACCCCTTTGAAAAAGTAGTTAGCTACACTACAAGTTACTATCAAAAAGTAGCTAGCTGCATTGAAACCTTTTTTACAATGACATTGTTACAAATAACTGAATAATTGTTAATGAAGAATGTTATAATATTTGGGGTTTCAAGCAACATACTGCAATGTAATTGTGAGTTCAAAGAGTAGAGGGTGAATTCAGGTTGATTGGGAGACTTTTTTCCCAGTAATTTCAAGGGCAAAACTGTCAGAATCATTTGATTTGTAAACTCTCCGGTACACACAATACTCAAACTGACTCAAATTGCAAAATGGCTACACATTTAACATCAGTGCAAGAACAAAATGTATGCAACTTAAATTAAATACTCAGGAGTCAGGTTTCTCATGTCTGTGAGGCAAGTAGCCTGCTGAGTTTTGGTTTATTTATGAGACGCGCTCCAGTTCATGTGCAACGCCAGTGATCGCTCCAGCGCCTCCATGTCACGATTATTGTCTGCCTTAGTCTATTTGCTTCTTATTTATTAAATCCAGGCAATTGGCTGATGAAACAATGATTAAAATTAAGATACAATTTATACCAAACGAAATTCACTTTAAAGAAAGGCTTTCTACAAAACAAATCTTAATAAAGTGGTCAAGTGGTCTGGATGTTTTTCCCTTTTCACAACATTCTTTGTAAACTCTAGAAATGGTTGTGCGTGAAAATCCCAGTAACTGAGCAGATTGTGAAATACTCAGACCAGCCCGTCTGGCACCAACAACCATGCCACGCTCAAAATTGCTTAAATCACCTTTCTTTCCCATTCTGACATTCAGTTTGGAGTTCAGGAGATTGTCTTGACCAGGACCACACCCCTAAATGCATTGAAGCAACTGCCATGTGATTGGTTGATTAGATAATTGCATTAATGAGAAAGTGAACAGGTGTTCCTAATAATCCTTTAGGTGAGTGTATTACGCATCTTTGCACTTTTCATAATCAATATAGCCTAGATGAAATTTAAAAATAACATTATAATATTTAAACATAAATATAAAACAAAATACATTGTTTAATGGCTACAACAAGTATAATAGGCTACAGTACAGAGAGATTTCATGTCGGAGCGGGATTTGAGCGAACTTTGTTTTACCGGTGAGCAGAGCCTGCTGGCATAGAGCTGATTATTGAGCTAAACGTTCGTCACACCGCTCCACTTCGCTCAATACAGGCTTGTTCTCGTCAGAACCCAAAACGGAATGTAGCTTTTGGCCGCGCTACACCGCTACTTGCTGGATAAAGTAGTTAGCTACTGGAAAAGCTACACTGTTTTAAAAGTAACTGAGCTACTGAAAAATTTAGTTAAGCTAGTAGCGTCGCTACTTGTAGCTCGCTACTGCCCAACACTGTTTATTTGCCACTGTAAATTTGTCAGTATCGCTCACCCCTGGCAAAGGGTGTTACAGACCGTGTCCTTGCGTCACCTGTCAATGACGTCATGTCTACGCTACCCTTGCTTTCCGTAGAAACCATGGAAACACCAAAGACACTTTAATATAGTATGTATTTTATTAAACAGGCAAGCAGCTGTTTGGATATACATTTATCAACAGAAAACAAATTATTGTTATACAGCGCAACACGTTTAGTCTTATTGTTTGAATCGCTTGTTTTCTTGATTCACTGCAAGTAATGTTTTTACCATACCTCAGAGACGACACTATTTTGTCAAGTAGCTAACATAGTATAATCACAGAGAGCTTTCTCCATCATACAATATATTTTAAAATTAACTGCATGTCATCTAGTCATCCTGTTTTTATTAAAATGAAAATTTAATATCGATCTAGATTACTGCAGTGTGCAACAAGTCTCTCTTACCAGCCACCGAGCGAACGCACAGAGTAACGTTATAGCATAACTTTCAACACACTCAACTCGAGTCAAATGTATTTTTAACCATGTAAAACAGCATTGCGTTACCCCACATACGCAACGAAAAGAGTGGAAGCTGCAGCATAAGCATAATAAAAGCTCAGAGACTGGTGTTTCGTGCAGGTCTCTCTCATTAGCATTCTCTCCCAAGGGCACTCGGCGCGTCCTGCTTCTTAATACCTTCGCTCATTCATGAACATGATTTCTGCCTGAGTCCGTCAGATTCCTTTCCATCAGCTGTGGAGTTGTGAAGACTACAACTCCCATGATTCCACGGTCATTCACTGCGTCATCAAGCTACGCCGTTGTTTTGAATAAGTGACTTCTAGTGCCGAAACTTACACACTGTGCCTTTAAGAAACACTTTCTTTAAGGGGCAACCTTGAATTAATTTCCAGGGGCATTTTTTCCTAAGCTTATTTGATGATATGCATCATCTTTTATGCAAATTCTTACATTAAAGGGATAGTTCACCCAAAAATGAAAATTTGATGTTTATCTGCTTACCCCCAGGGCATCCAAGATGTAGGTGTCTTTGTTTCTTCAGTAGAACACAAATTAAGATTTTTAACTGCAACCGTTGCGGTCTGCCAGTCGTATAATGCATGTCAATGGCAACATTTTAGCGTATGAGAGTAAAAAAACATACATATACGAATCCATATTAAACCCTGCGGCTCGTGACGACACATTGATGTCTTAAGACACGAAACGATCGGTTTGCGCTACAAACCGAACAGTATTTATATAATTTTTTACCTCAAATACAACGCACATCAGTTTTCAGCACGCCATCACTTCAGGTATATAATCAAAATATACGATATGGCGTAGAGATACGCGCGAGAGATCACTTCCGCCGTATGTATCTGATTGAGATAAGCCATATCTTGTACATTTGACCTCACCCAACGGAAGTGATGGCGCGCAGTGTGGAGCATGTCTCGAACTCCATCGCTGCATATGCTGAGAATTTTGGTTGCTTATAATGTTCATCTGGGAACGCAATGTGTGCCATTTCATTAAATTTAAGGTAAATCGTTTATAAACGCCAACACAGAATGCATCAATGTTTCTAAATATAAAATTTAACCCCTCGCTCTGAGTTTGCACGTTTTGATGTCCACATATTCTTGTTCAAGAAATTACAGTGGCTGTAGCATTACTATCGTAAAGAAGTAGACAAATATTAAAGATTAAGTGAACATTTGAACTAAATGACGTTTGGCCAATATTAAACATTAACAAGGATTTGATCTTGCTGTAAAGTGTAACAACACCAGGCCTTTAGTGCCCTCTGCAGGCATTTGTTATACAATGTATGTACACAAGTTGATTGTTTATATTATGTATTTTAACAGTGTTGTTCTATAAAACCATATGATTACTTGCTTTTGATATTTTATTTGAACCAAAAACTATTGCCTCATTGTTATATGTATTTTAAGTCATTTTAAAGGCTATTGTTTGCTTGGGTCTCATTACCACAAACAAAATCAGATTACTCGATTAATCATTAAAAAAAAAACAAGACCAATTACTTTAATTACCAAAATAATTACAATTGCATAAATAATGCTATAATATTGTTTTATAAATATTAATGTTAATTATAAAATTCTAAAATGTTATTTCTGTCTTTTTGAGTGATTCATTGAGTCATTCAGTCAACCGATTCGTTCAGTCGGCTGATTCATTCAGGATGAAGCAAGTGACCGTCTTTATAAATGCGTCATTGAATCATTGACACTGATTCATTCAGGAATGAAACACCACTGCGTGTTACTCTGAGTGAGACGCACAACGGTTCTGTTGCAGGTTTGTTTGGAACTATTTTTGTTGGCGAAATAGAGCAAAAACAGAAAATATTGCCAATATTGTGTCTAAAATTTTGCTCTCAATATTAACTTATTGTTTATTGAACTGTTGTATAGAATTGGTATCAGATTTGCAAAATTGGATAACAAAAGCGAACCATTTCGTTTTTTCATCCCTTTGATGTACAGACCAAACATGGATAACTACGTAGACAAATACAAAGTTTGCAGACACTGTCAAAAAGAGAAACAAATATTTGAAGAATACTATTTGAAAAAGTTATTTTTATTTTGAAGTGCCCCATTATGCTTTTCCGAATATTACCTTTCTTGCAGTGTGTAATACAGCTGTTTGTGAATGTAAAAGGTCTGCAAAGTTTCAAAGATCAAAGTGCACAACAAATAAAGTGACCGTCTCCTAAAAGAAAGAATCGATTTCTGAACTGCCGAAACAAGTCGTCAGCAATTCCAGTCTCACTTCCTGTTACATACCTATGTAACAATGTAACAAATTTGCATAATGCCAGCCTATGGTTTTCATTGGCTGCCCGCAAACAGTGTCTACTTTGACCCGCCCTCAAACACTGTAGTTGCAGCTGAGGCCTGAAAGAGTTTGGTTTGAGTTGTCAGCATGTCAAGAAGACGCTGTTTTCTGTGCTGCGAATCCTGTTTGCATGCACTTTAAAAGAATGAGGACTCACGCTGGAATTGATGTGGAAAAAAACCAACGGCATCATTATTGTTCATATAAATGTATGTAAGCGCCGAGGAAGCCTCCAGAGCTGAAATTCAGAGTAATGGACGCTTTGTTTCCAACACCTGCTGTAAGCTGTAGACCAATCACAACAGACTTGGACGTCTGACCAATCAAAGCAGCGCTGGCTCTCGGAAAGTAGTTTAGAGAGACTGAATCTTTGAACAAACCGTTTTCAGACTCTTTGAGAAATAAGGTGATGTGCAATGTATATTATCAGAAAAATTTTTTTTTTTACCTTTTAATGCATGTAAACCTATTGTAACCAAACATTCTTCCAAATATCTTCCTTGGTGTTCAGCAGAACAAAGATATTTATACAGGTTTGGAACAACTTTAGGGTGAATAAATTGACAAATTTTTGGGTGAACTATCCCTTTAAAATAGCATGATAGGGGCACTTTAAAGGAACACGCCGACTTTTTGGGACTTTAGCTTAATCACCATATCCCCCAGAGTTAGATAAGTCCATACTAGGGATGTTGGCGATTAATCGATGATCGATTAATTGTCGATAATACATTTAATCGATAAAACGTATAAATCATTGATTAAGCAGGATCATGCGCGTGCGTGCTCCTCAACTGCGAAACATGTAAAGCAGACAAAAATTAAGCGAGCATGCCAGAGTTATGTTTGGGACCATTTTACAGCTGGAGTTACACCTTCATCATGACTATAAGTGTGCGTGTGCATTTGCAGCCTTTTGTTTTGTGCAAATGTAAGTTGTAATGTTGTGTTTATTTTGTGTGGGCCTGTCTATATCTGATTTATCTCATATGATGCATTTGGTAAAGATTTAACGTAGTAAAGCATGCCGGTGATCAGCTTCAGTGCGCAACTCAAACAGCACTGCACAGCTAATAATGACTATGATTGGGACTGTCATATTAAATAACATTATAATGAAAACACTATTGTAATAAAACATTGTGAATTATTTGGGATTAGTTTGCCGTTTCATCGCGTTGCTCCAGGAAGAGCGCGTGCACAACATGAGTCATGCATTCTGAATAGCTTAATTCAAGTTCACTTGTGCATTTGCATCATTTTGTGCAGATATAATTTGTAATATTATGTTTATTTCGTATATATCTGATTAATCTCATATAGGATGCTTTTCTTTGAGCTAAATATCGTGCTAGCAAAGAACTTAAGTGTACCGGTGTTCATTCAGCGCGCACAGCTCAAACAGCAACGCACGACTAACAATAACTTTGATTGGGACTGTAATATTACATAACATTAATGAGAACACTATTTTAATAAACCGTTGTGAATTCATTGGGTTTAGTTGCCATGTTCAGCGTGTTTTGTTTCAGGAAGAGCGCGTTCATTCTGAATAACGAATATGAGGCGGCGTTGGTGATGCGTTGTATTAGAGGTTATATTTCATTATTAAATAAGTAATTTAATTAAATGATCAGTCGCATTGACTCATTTTACAATCCTATTAGCCCTTTATTTAGACTAAAAACCCTTCTCATTCATTTGGTGAGGAACATGGTGTTTTGAGCAGCATTGCACACCCTGTCATGCTGTCGGCTATAAGCCACTGATGTAGACGCATATTGCAGTATTAGGGCTAACGATTAATCGATTAATTGATAATTAATTTAAACGACGATCGATCATGGGAATTTATGTAAATTGACATCCCTAGTCCATACAGACCATTTTTTTATCTCCGTGCGTGCCATAACTCTGTCTGACGCACCCACCGCTAGCCTAGCTTAGCACAAAGACTGGAGGTAAACGGCTCCATCTAGCCTACTGCTCAATAAGTGACAAAATAACGGCAACATTTTCCTATTTACATGTGTATAGTTACATCCTGTACTAAGACCGACGGAAAATTAAAAGTTGCGATATGGCTAGGGACTATACTCCCATTCCTGCGTAATAATCAAGGAACTTTGCTGCCGTACCATAGGTGCAGCATGCGCAATGATAGCCATATCGGTCTAGAAAATTGCAACTTTTAATTTTCCGTCAGTCTTAGTACACAATGTAACTACACACATCACAACATGTAAATGGGAAAATGTTGCCATTATTTTGAGCAGTAGGCTAGCTGGAGCCATTTACCTCCAGTCTTTGTGCTAAGCTAGGCTAGTGGCGGGTGCGTTATGGCACGCACGGAAATAAAAATGGTCTGTATGGACTTATCTAACTCTGGGGGATACGGTGAAAGAGCTAAAGTCCCAAAAAGTCACCGTGTTCCTTAAATAGACTTAATGACTGCCCTAACCACAACCTATAAACACATTTAGATCAACGCCACATGTTTTACCATATTCTAATGTAGGTCTGAGAACATTAACTCTCCCAATTTTAGTTTTATGCATCTTTTTATTAGACAAGTAAATTTTCACAAGATGAACATTTACAATGTGCACACATACTTAATCTTATGCGTAATATGCTGAAAACGGCTTTGTTAATGTTTCTTGTCTTGTCACATTCAGTTGGGAATTACATTACATGTATCATATTTTAATTCAATATGCTGAAATTCGACAAATGCTGAGTAGTTTGCATCTCTGGATATTACTAATGGTAGTTTAATATGTTTAGCTAAGCTACATGCTTACATTTGACCTTATTCTTTTACCATTAAAACAGAAACGTTGCACTGAAATTCATGTTCTGCCTCTGAACAGTAAAGTGAAAATCTAACGAATAAAGAAATGAATGAATGAAGAAAAATTGTTAAAGAAATATAATTTATTGTAAAGTAATGCTTTTGAACTATTTGCAAATAATGTATTTGTTTTAGTAGGCTAAATGTCCTAACCACAACCTATAAACACACTTGAGTCAAAGCCACACTTTTTTTTTCATGTTCTAGTGTAAGTCTGAGGATGGTAACTCCCAATTTGAGTTTTATGAATCTTTTTTTTTTGTACAAAATTAACAATATGAACATTTTCAATGTGCACACAATTATTCTTAATCTTGTACCTAATATGCTGAAAATGGCTCTAAGTGTCTCGTCACATTTAGTTAGAAATTACACTTAATCGATTCAAAATAGAGAAATTGGATAAATGTTGAGTAGTTTGCATCCCTAGATATTGTTGTTTGTTTAACATTTCTATTGTAACAGTTGTAAAATGTGACGTTTAGCTTCATGCACTTTATCTCTTACCGTTAAAATTAAAGCTTTGCGCTGGAATTTATGCTTGACCCCTGTGAACTGCCCTCTTTGATTTGATTGGCCATCTCAATCATTGTCACATGTTGTCATTGACAAGATATTGTCTAAGACTATATTGGTGTTGTGCAGCACATGCAAGTATATTATTATTATTATTATTATTAGGCAATTATTTCACACATTTTATTATACATCACAAAAAATGCCCACTTTCTCTGATAGAATTGGCAGACAATCACCTGTAGAATTTATTACACTATGCAATATGCAATGCTGTCATTTTAGCTGTATTTCTTCCTTTTATAGCACCTTGTCAGCAGCATTCTCATCACCCCCCCCCTCTCTCTTTCTTAGGGATGAGGAAATGGATGGAGAATGGGAGGCGCCTCAGGTTCCAAATCCAGCATGTACAGCTGCTCCTGGATGTGGTGAATGGAAGTCGCCCATTGTCAATAATCTTCAGTATAAGGGCAAATGGAAAGCTCCTCTCATAGACAACCCTAACTTCCAGGTATTGACATCTGGATTCTAGAAATGTTGCTGAAGCACCTAGATTTTATTCAGTACAAGCAAATGTGTGAGAGCCTGTCTTTTGAAAATTAGGTTAAAACTATTGCATATTACTGCAGTTTTATTTGTATTTTTTTAAATCAATGAGTTACAATACAATAGAGTGCAACAGTCAGATACCGCAAGTAAAAACTAATTCATTTTCTCCATAGGAAAATTGATTTTTAACGACAAAAACTTATCAACCTTTCAACACAGCCCTGTTGTGAGCTCTGAAGTTGTTAATCTATAGTATAATGTTTTTGTGGAAGCCATCTGTTTGCATTATTTCAAATTATTTTTTTAAATAATAGTTTAAAAGCTGAATTTGTAGTGAAAAACTACATTACCCATTATGCTGCATAGAAAATTCCACCAATCAGAGTTGACAAATATTTAGTATAAATATTTTTTAAGTATATATATATATATATATATATATATATATATATATATATATATATATATATATATATATATATATATATATATATATATATATATATATATATATATATTCGTTTTTATCATTGCTAAAGCTGTACACCTAAAGTATACAGTCTTGTAGCTTTGTCTTTTTGTCTCATTTTAAAATACTTTTTTGCTTAATTTTTTTTAATGTTTTGATTCACCTCGTAGCTGGTTGGATTGGTTCATGGCTTATAACGCTTTAACAAAGATTTTAAATCCCCATGAAAAAAATTAATGGAAAAATACTTCTGGAACCAATGGCACTGAAAAAATGGGTGTGCACTGTTGCACTGTATGACCACTAATCTTTAAGTAGTACAACATTTTTTAATTTATATTCAACGACTTTGTGTATTTGTTAACAGGGTGTGTGGAGTCCACGGAAGATTGCAAACCCTGACTACTTTGAGGATCTTCACCCGTTTAGGATGGAACCATTCAGAGCTGTAGGTCTGGAGCTGTGGTCTATGACCTCTGACATTTACTTTGACAATTTCATTGTTACCGCAGAGAAGGAAGTGGCGGATCGCTGGGCTGCAGACAGCTGGGGACTCAAAAAACTGGTGGCTAGTGCCAATGAGGTATGCCTCTGCCTCTCACATAAGCTTTGCTCTGGTAATTATTGCTCATTGGGCTTTAGTTTGGTTGACGTACTCGCTGTGTTTACTGTCTTTTTCTGTTTTAGCCTGGAGTGTTGAGTCAGTTGGCACTGGCTGCAGAAGAGAGGCCCTGGCTGTGGGTGGTTTACATCCTTACAGTTAGTTTGCCTATTGGACTGGTGGTTCTCTTCTGTTGGCCAAAGGTAAGGCCTGACCTCACAGAGGAGATCCCATTGAATGCAAATGGAAACACTTGATATAGCAGGCACAGCTATATTTAGGCTGTCAGTGTTTCGTGTGTGTGTACAACATAATAATTCATTACATAACCTGTTTTGATCACAACGGCAGATTCTGTCTCGTACTACCATACGTAAAGCAGATAACGCAGGGCTCCAGACTGCGACCCAGTGCAAAATTTTGTTAGAGGTCGCACTGGTGCTACCACCTAGTTGCCCAACTGAGCTGAGCTGCCTATTGTGTTGAATATGAGAAATGGCAAACGAAACAAAACTTGTTTGAGATGTGCTGCGCGGGCACAGACAGCGCAGTGTGAGCTCAGAACAGGTTTACTCGCAGGCCAATCTTAAACACATGACATTGTTACTACACAGCGCTAGAAGATCCAGTGAAAAAGCGTTTGAATTCGCCACTGCATTAATAACATTGCAGCGAGATCTAGTGGGAAGCATTAAAATTCGGCGCAGAAGTCTTTGTTATAAACCACAGATATCAGAACAAACAGCACTGATGTGAAAACCAGGAGAAACATTGTGCCATGAACGAACAAGTTATAGAAGGCTTTTCAGTTTTTATTTTTAATTTAATGTAGTAATGCTAACTGTAACCATGGTTTTGTGGCACAAAAATTCTAAAATGTGTATTTATTCATCTGAGGGTTCGTACAACCTTTTAAGAGTCAAATTCAAGCACTTTAGAAGGGCTTTCAAGTGCTTCACACTTTTTCCAGCACTTCAAACCTCTAAATATTATAATGTATAAAATTTGAAATTCTAAATATTTTTAAAGTGATGATTTGTAAAACTAAAAGTTTAAAGGTGTAGAAAAACTAAAAGTTCTTGGCCTAACAAACACTTTTATCACTTTTAAAAAGACATGAAATTACCACTATAACCAGTAGATGGCAGCAGAGGAGCACTTATTGACTTATTAGCCATTTCCAGAAATAGTAGGAAGTCACAAAGTCAAGTAAAGAGCGCTCCTTTTATAATCACTGAAGCTGTCGGTCAGTTCAGTATGATAATATAGAAGAACAATGGCACATTTTTAATAAGAGTAGAATATTAAAATGTTCTCTATAAAATTAGGTTTTGCATATTACTGTTAATTTCATCTGCAACTCAATTCAGGCTCAGTGCTTTACAGTCAGATTTCCAACAAACATATATTATTAATAGTAACTGCACTTATTAATGCAAAACAATGGACGCTTTTCACAGACTGTGATGACGTGTTTTAACAGTCATCAATATCGTAAATTCTGCAAAGTTTTTTGTATTTTCATTTTTTTTTAAATGTATATACATTTATAACACTAATACTTTGTATTAAATTACTTTTGCATCAAATTACAAAAAACAACTTACTGCTGCTGTGAGGGTGTTTCTAATACAGCGTCTATGGGAGTGATGGTAAAATTAACATCTTTCTCTCTTTTCACTGCCGTTATCAATCTCACTCTATTTTTTCCCTCTTTTTGAAAGTTGCGAAATCACTATTGTGGAGTTTCTTTTGCTATTTGAGCAAATGGGGACACAAAATATATATTTAATGTATTCTCTCATTCACCGCTATAATAATTAACCTAACTATGACGACTACCGCTTTGAGAAACCCGGAAATGTGAAAAGGGTCTATAGTAATTTTAAGATTAAATTAACTTTATGATTAAAAATCCCCCCAGTGCTACCAAATCAGGTGCTGGCACCACCATCTGTAGAACTCTCAAATGTTAGTCTGGAGCCCTGTAATGAGAAGCAGAGTTAAATAAACACTCATGCACAGTCAACCGTGCAAATTTACATTTTACATGTATTCATTTAGCAGACACTTTTATTCAAAGTGACTTACAAATTAGGTCTACACAAGTGATTCATTCTGAGGATTCCGTAATAACTGCTGTAAAACCGTACCAAAATCTACAGAACGAACTAGCACTGAGATGGAAAGAACCTAAGTTTTCCTAAAACTTACTTGAAACATGGTTCTGTTTTGTTTGGTCTTTTTTTCTTTTTTTTTTGCTGCCTGTTAAGAACCGGTATTTCCTTCTGGAAATTCAGTCTGGTTTTAAACAGTAAGGTTTGAAAGGCATTTTGTGTCACAACTTTTACTATTTTGTATGTTATTGTCACACTGCTAAAATGCTACAATGACCAATCAGCATCCAGGATAGAAATTATTCAATATATATAAATAAGGCTTTAGAAAAAAGTCATACTCAAGTTCAAGTATAGGTCATTCTGTTAAACTTGGCTCAAATTCGTCATTTGTTGTGTGTTTGCTATGTGACGAGATCCACATAAATGGTACACTTGAAACATAAACAATACAGCTGAGTAATCTGGTTTACTACGCTAACTCAATTGATATATTGCTAAAGATTATGGTGTTTAGGATTACCTTGCGAGCACAAAATCCTATTAATGAGTATTTATCATTGGTAGCATAGCAACAGACTACCAGTGACCTGCCCTGATGCGTTCTACAGGTTTGTCAACAGATATGAACAGATATCTGATGACAGACAGGATCGTGCACGTCTTCCTCCTGCCTCTTCAGTGTGAGCACAGTGATGGTGCCTTTCGTGGTGAAGAGGACTTGGCCAACTGCTTCTTGAATATTCTCAACTTCCACATTTATATGTGTATTGCAGAAGTCAGATGATGACTATGTATACAAGAAAATTGATCAGCCCAAAGCAGAACCAGAGGAGGTAGAAGAGGAGGAAGAGGAGGAAGAGGAGGAGGAGGAGGAGGAGGAAGAAAAGGAGGAGGCCTTAAGTAAAGCTAAAGTAGAGGAGGCTACTGAAGCTAATGGTTTGTAAAATGTATCCTTGTTTACCATTTAAGTACTTTTCCTGTGTAGCTGTTATCCATAATATTCTTCTTTTGTTTATTCCCTTACCAGTGGGTGAGAACGGGGACAGGATGGAGAAGGACATTGGAGAAGATGGAGGAGATACAGAGGATGAGGAAGAGGAAGAGGAGGAAGAGGCTAGTAAGCCAAATGACACAGCCTCAGAGGATGAAGTAAGCAAGTTTGCATTGTCGTTTAGTCTTCTGTAGCCAGACTTTTGATCCGCCCATTCTAACAAAAAGAGAAGGGTCCTATGAACATGTTCTGTTCACACAAGCAACAGCATTCCATCTTTTTACTGGTAAGATACCATTCACACATCAATACCAAAATACCGGTCAACTCTGATGTCAATCATCTGTAATGACCTTTAAACGCTGAGCCGTTTTCTTCATCTACCTGGGTGAGAAGCGCTTTAGTTTCACTATCTGTCCACTACATTATTTTACCTCTGAGTGACAGGCGTAAGGGGATGATCACACAGAACACAAATTTGCTCTTAAAAACATAAGAGTTACTATAGTATGCAAAATGAAGGCAAATGGAGTCTTGAGCACGAGAAAAACAATTAAAAGCAGCGGAACTTGGCGTAAACAGCTCTGACAGAGCTTTATGATTGGCCCAAAGCAGACGTCAGTGTGTTCTGAACTTTTACATGCTCATATCAGTAATCCTGCGGTTTGTTCAGCACAGCATCATGCCGGTAATTTTACAACTTCTCATAATGATACTCATGGTATTTTTAAAAAGGTCCTGTTCACACATTATCTCTTAACTCTTTCCCTGCCAGCGTTTTTTTTATAATGTTTTTTTTATATTGTTTTTGATAAAAATTTCATGGCCCCCAGAATATTATGCAATATATCAAAAGACAGAACAGACCCTCTGCTTTCAAACAAATAAACAAAAAAGGTTTTATTCTAGCTTCATGCACTCTTTTTTTACCAACACTTCAATATGGGTAAGTTTCATAAAAAAGCAACATTTTGAGCAAAAAGCTGAAGAAAATCTCATTTTTGTTAAAGACTACTTTCAGATCGGATTCAGAACGATGATCAAAAGATAAATGAAGTAAATTGAGTCCATCAACACCCCTAATGCTTGCATGGTCCTGTGTAGCTTGTCCTGGGTCAACATTTAATTCAGTAACATTAGGCCATTTTGATTTATATGCTGTTTAATGTTGGTGATCATGTTATTTTACATATGCATATGATTACATATGATATCGCTTGTTTCTGAAACTTCTTCACGTGTTTTGATCAGTTGATTCAGTACTCTTTCAGAAGATGTGTTATAGCACCCCCTACCGTATAAAAGTAAAAAAACACGGAAATCCGGAAAATTCAGTGTTTGGCGGGGAAAGAATTAACAGTGCTTTACCGGTAATTTACTAGTAATGACTGTTAGGGTTGGGTATCGTTTGAATTTTAGCAATTCCGATTCTGCTTATTGACAGATTATCTGATTCTTATCAGTAAGGTAAAAACATTATATCAAACATATTTATTCTGTCTTTTGGTGAAATGTTTTGTTGCAGCCTAATACCATGAACAAAAATCAGCAGCCTAAAGAACACTAACATATTCCTATGGTCGTCACAAAAATAGCACAGCAAAAACAACTGGACTAATTTATATACATTTTAAACATTATTAAAGACAAGTAAACCGTAAGAAAATAAGATCAAATAAACAAATTAGCAATGGCACAAATGAATACAACTGAACAAAATTAAGGTACAGAAATTGTGTTTTCTTTTTATAAATAAAATATAGATTAATCCTTATTAAAGATAGAAAAGTTATTCAGTCAAGATCATTGAGTTGTCTTTTTCTTTTGACCTTTGATTAACATGCGTTTTCTTTCTCAACTGTTTACATTTACTTAAGACATAACCAACTGTGTTTGAGAATATTTAATGTATTTTGTGTATTTGTCCGTTAAAGCGCAAGAAGACACGTACGCGAACTCATTCAGTATTGCGGTGTTCTGTCGATTTGTCCTACCTTGTCATATTTTGCTACCTCCCATTAAAACAGTAGGTAGCACAATTCGACAGCAAAAAATGCTAGCGATTAGATTGTGCTACCAGCATCATATTCTTGTGATTTGAGGCCTTATTAATATCCAAACCTGCCCCTACCATAAACCTATCCTTAAAAGGATGTAAATATTTAAAATAATAATAATAATTAAATACTGGTGTGCGCATGCACAGTAAGCCCTGGTAGGACAATCTGACTGGTAAGATGAAACGTCAGGACAGCGGCTCTCTTTGCACGTGCTTTGGATGTGTGCGCAAAGGAAAACAGAATAGAGTTCTTTTTCGCGTCTTCTTGCGCTTGAAAATGGTTTGAAAACACATTAAGGTGTGCACACAGGAATCAATAAGCGAAATCGAAATTTTAATTTTATTACAAGTGTCTGATTCCTGACCTTAAGTATCTGATTCCAGAAACCCTAATGACTGTATGTGTGAAAGAGGCTTATGTGTACTAGACCAAAATATCAACCGATGTTGATATTTCAAATGACCAAAACAAACACGCCCCTACCCCAAAAGAGTCTCGCCCCTATTTTGATAGCTCCGCCCCACACATACGTAGGCAACAACTATGGCGGAATCTGCTGTGCCAGCCAGCCGAGGGTACGATGTCATCAATAAGTGAAAGCAATGTGTGTTACTATGGTAATCCAGGTAGAATGTTCAATGAAAAAGTCATCCCTTACATCCCAAAAACACAAACACAGTTCTCATAAACAACTCGATAGCACGCAGCACGACAGTCCAACTAACGAATATATTACAATTATGACAAGATTAGAGGATATATATCGATCACTTAAAGAGGAACCAAAAGAAAACAAACATATATTAGGAGTTTATTATCTTACTTTTCGGACACACTTTATGAGCTGACGCTTAAAACAGACGGGTTTATAGGATGTGGAAACGAATGGGTCTTTATCATCGCTAAAGTGAACGACGATACGATTGCAAATGGACAAACAAGCGAACATGACACACAAGCATATTCAAGCAAAACGCTCCTTGAGTTCTCTCCAGCGCTGGAAAGCTGATAATTCTTGCCTGATCGTAAGCCTTTTTTTGTTCCATTTGTTCTGCCATCTCTCTCTTTCTGTCGTCGCTCGGCTAATGTCCGTCCTGTGTGTCGTGTGTTTTGAATAATGACGTGCACTGTGCGCTCTCTTCTGCCCATCATTAGTAGACACGCCCTTTAATGCTGATTGGCTACAAGTTTGTTTTGGTAATAAGCAGTTTTGAAATAACACTTACCCCACCTTTAATATTGAGAGACACTGGCTAAATCATATCACAATTAGATTTAGTATACATTCCGCATTCTAACACATTTTTATGGCTGGATATCGCATTTTGTCTGCGTTTTCCGCATCACGAAAATCATAGTGCGAAGACGGTTTAATGGTAAAGTTTAAAGTAAAATGATCAATCATAGTTTGTGTTTTTATGTGACATTTAGAAGCGAATCTGAAATCAATAACATGGTTAGAAAGAAACTGCTGGAAACATTATGGCCACATTGATTCCATTATACTAACTTAATATCATTGTGCCATTTTGTTTTTTTGTTTTTTTTAGATGTTTTAAGTCAGTTTGTACTGACAATCTAGATTGTTGTTAGACTGACCATTTTTGGGTCTTTGCAGATGAAGGACGCCGATGAGGAACTTCAGAGCACAGGAGAAGAACCTAAAGCTGTGAGAAAGAGAAGAGTACGGAAGGACTGAAGAACCACATTTTCCCCACGTTTCTTCCTCCCTTCTCTCAGTCCTTTGCCTCTTTTTGCTGCATGCTTTCGGCTTAAGCCCTTTAGCATGCAAAAAAACGGCAAACCTAGCCGCTCTCCCGAAGAGGTCCTCTTTCATCCGACTAAACCTAAACCTTGCCTCCCCTTTCAGTCTTCCGCTTAGTTCTTCTCAGTTATCGTTGGGATTTGGATTTAGATACAAAAAGTCAGACCTGCTGAGTTTTTTTCCTATTTTTTTCTTTATAGATTAGAATTCAAGATGTTTTACTGGGCCAGTGTTTCCCTACTAGTGATGAAAGTCTGAATACTGTGTAGGGAAATGTACAATGGAGATTTTAGAAAGATGAATTAGTTTATGATCACCTCAATGTTTCAGTTTAAGTTATTAAAAAAGGGTCAGTTCTTTGTGAATTTTTAAGTTATGAGCTTTTTAATATGATCAAATCGCTGATCTTATTTATTGTTTGTATCTGATGCAATTGAATTTAAGCATAGAACTTTTTAATCTTGCATTCTACTGTCATTACCACAGTTAGCAGGCTGTGGAGAAGAGCTCCGCGAGACCAAGGGTCGTCTCCACCAAACATCTAAGTCAGCAGAGTGCTATAGGAACACAGATCAGTATTGCTAATTTGGCATCAAAGAAAGTCGTTACGCACAGTTGTCATCACTGACACTCTAACCGCAGAGCCAGTCGTAAGCACACTGAAAACACTCCCACTGACATCAGATTGACCGCCATCTATGAAACCATAGAGCTTTGGAAACTGACAGGTTGTTTTTCAAGTGATGAACAGTTTTGTTTTTCTGCTTTTTTTAGGTTGTGTGTTCAGCCTTACAAGGACAGCCTTTTGTTTACATGTTTGCAAACTGTTCATTGCTCTTGGAAATAAATATTTACTATAAACATCTGTGCACTATTGCCATGACTTCAACCAGGAACCGTGTACTCGTTTATGCAAAGGCAAATTGTTTTATTAAAGGCATAATAGTTACAAAATAAAATGTACACTTCAGAACAGGCAGGTATAAATTACATAAATGAACATTTTCACAAAATAAATATTAAACAGAGTATGTAGTGTTGTGGCAGATCCTTCAGTGTCATGTCAACAATTTATACTAAGAGAACTTTCACATCAGTAAACTCTGAGCAAAGCATCCAGACTCATAAATGTCGCTCAAGCAAGCAATCGGATCAATATCACTCAGCAACCTCACTTCAGTCTTTGAAAGCAGTAAAAGCTAAAATCCATCTATTTCATCCATTTTCAGTCGATCCAAAGGACGTAACCATGAAGAGCGAACTCTGCAACACAATGCTGCAGTTTACACTGTGGTCTTGATCCTACTCAAAAGATGTCGGGTTTGAGTACTAGTCAGATCTTTTAAGATAAATCAAAGCATGGAAGTGAGTAAATGTTATTCAGTGACTCAAGGCCAGTTACTTTAATGTCCTCGAAAGTATGGGTCAGGAACTATGTTTTACATATGGCAGAATTCAAATTGCATATTTTCTGTACCAACTGAGCAACTGTCATTAAAATGATTGGGAATGTAGACCTTGATTCAAGAAAAAGAAAGCAAGGGAAGGCTAGTTTTGGATATCCATCTCTAGCCTTTTAAATCATGCAATTTAGTTTGGAGTTATGGGATGTCATGCACTTTCAAGAAAACGTATCTGTGTACAGTCAACTTGCATTTAATATGCATTGTGTAAATGGAAATGTCAGTAGTGAAAAGCCAAAACAGCTCAAAAAATCTTTTCAAAAGACCTCCACACCAGACTGGCTTTCTAGTACTTAAAATGGTGAAGTCAATAAGAGGGTCTGAGATTGGTTGTGTACCTGCTAAGTGAATTATACAGAAGAGGTGGTATTATACCAGCTCTGTACTTATCAGATAACAAAATGCATCATGCATCCTTTTGGGTCTTGTAACACAGTTAGCTGACAGGGAGAGGCAGCAGCTCAGTCTATTCAAGTATTACCCAATCCATGCTGAGAGATGCATCAGTATATTTCATACAACAAAATAAATACAAAACAAACAGCGGCTTATGTACGGGCTAGTAGTTTCAATACTGGGAAGAGAAGAGATGGATTAAGCTGACGGGATCCACACGGTCACTCATTTTCGTTTGCTTTTGGTGTCGGTGGTCTGAAACACGCTGGAGGCGGACATGAGGTTCTCTATGTACTGCCCGAGAACCTGGTTCTCTGATTTGAGCTTAAGGTTCTCCTCTTTTACGGCATCCACACGCGCAGAGAGATCTAATGAAGACAGACAGAAAGCATTAGAGTGCATCACTTAGCTTTTTTTCTGGCAGCCATTATGAGTGCCTGGGTGGATAAGTGGAGTATGGTTAGACTAGAGAAAAAACAGCAACATGAAGGGTGTATATTGAGTAACAAAACAAAACAGCTACAAGAAAATACTGGGACAAGATACAGGAAAAATGTGCTTTTATACCTTCAAGTGTGTGCTGAAGCTCCAACACTTGGTTTATGAGTCTCGTCTTCTCCTCCTGCTCAACCTGATTCTCCATATCTCCTGAAAAGATGCACATAAACATCTGAAACTACTCCAAAGCAATTTAAACTGAAGCGGACATGCCTTTTAACAACACAATATAAAATAAGTATAATAAATTGTGAGTGATATTTACGTTACCATCAATCTCACAGTTCATGGTGCTGTAATAGTCCTCCGGTTCTCCGTCAGCTGTAACAGCTATTATCAATGTGAAATAAAATATACTCATATAAGCATAAACATGTACTGATGTTTTGGGACATGATCCAGAGTAATTTCATGGTGTTCGTTGAAGTATCAAGCGAATACATTACAAACTGAGCGATGTCAAAATCCCAGCCCATCAATATAAACAGTTGGCTAAGTTAGCTTTTGGCTAACAACAAAACAATCCATCGCCTGACATAAATAAATATAATTCACAGAAAGCGAAGATCACTGAAATGTACATGGCATGCTTAAAGTGTAAGTATAGCTATTGATACTCGAGGCATAACATTATTACTGTGGTTTTATAAAGTTTTAACTCATGCCACGTCCAAAACTCAACTCGTTCTCATGCATTAAAGGCCGCTGCACCCTGGGTGCTAAAAGACTCGTGAGGGAAAAAAGGTTTTAAATGGCCCCGATAACAAAATTAATTTTAAATAATTAGCAACAAATAAACTTGGTAAAAGAGCCTTTAGAAAATGAATATACGTTCAGACGAAATAAGCGTGATCGCATGTGATAGTGAAGCCCTGAAGTAAACACAGTCCTACCTGATATAAGAATAAATCTCGCAGCGTTATTAAAGATGATAACAAAAAAAAAATCGCCTCCAAAGCAGATGTCAAGGTAATGGTACAGAGTCAGACCATCCGTTACCTCATCACTCCTCTCTTTTTCTTTTTCACATTCACTCACTACAGAGGAATACCGATAGAGGGAGACAAAGCTCTCTGTAAACATATGGCTGTGCAGTGCAACGCTAGCATGCTACTTACTGCATAATACTGCGCTCTATATTGTAAAGAATAGTATTTGAAACTGAATGCTTTATGCAACATAGTAAACATTTGGTCTCATTAGAACAATTTTCAATATGTAGAAAATGAATATGTTATATGTTATGTTATGTTAGGCCTATGTTGTGTTATAAATGAATGAATATGTTCCCCTTTGGCAAGTGAACACAATAAAACCACTGCTCTCTATGGGTTGTTTAATGACAGATTACATTGTGACAACTTACCCCTATACAGTTTGACAACATGTTCTGCTATTGGGGCATGTTGTCACAAAAGGATACGTTTTACATTAACTGTATCTGTTTTTTCTGAGAAACGGAAGTGATAATGTTCAAAAGTTTTTAAACAAACTAACAAATGTGACAACTAGCCTTAGTCTCCTCTCCCCTCCCTCTCCTCTCCTTTTGTGTACTACAGAAAAAAATTGCTATACAGGTTTGGAACTACATGAGTGTGAGTAAATGACAGAAGTTTCTTTTTGGTAAACCATCCCTTTTAAAAATTATCACTCAGAGTAGATATGAGTCATCTGAAATATGCAGCCTTTGTTGTACTTACTGCTCTGACAGTAGCTTCTTTCACACATGCTCACTGTATGTGTTAGCCTGTCTCTACACAGTCCCTATACACATGCATATACTGTACACTTACTGCAAGTGAGGTTTCGGACATGTGTTGACTCAATGCCTCGCCATTCATTCCTGTATTTAGACAAGAAAACTACATGCTGCACAGCACTAAAGCATTTAGACACTGAATTATTGTGCTAACTTATACTACTACAAGAATATACTTCATAAAGCATCACTTAAGTTAAATCATTCAGGTCCCACTTTATATTAGATGTATTTAACCAGGCCTGTATACTTACATCAGACACATCAATTCTAAGGTAGCCTACAATATACTTATTGCGTTCATGTTGTATTGCAAAACCTTTTGCTGCTATTGAGATGGAATGCAGGTAAGGTAAGTGACAGGTTTGATATGGTTAGGTTTAAGTGTGGGTTAAAGGGTAGGATAAATAGTGTAATTATAAATGTAACTACAGAAATTAATTACAGATGCATTTACATGCAGATGTTTTTGCCATTTGTTGACTTGTATAAACATTCCACAGACAATGCATGACGCAGAATTAACAATAAATTGAATGAATGAACACAGCGAGAAATCCAACTACACAAGCCAAACGTAACCTCACAAGATAAAGAACAGAGGAGAAGGCTTGAATACACAGAGGAAGGTAATCAACGGAACGGGGGACATGTGTGAATAATTAGAGACTATGGCAACAAATTAATGACTAGAACTAAGGCCACGTCCACACGAAGCCATAGCTTTTCCTATCCGATCTTCTCTCAGAAATATCTGCGTACACACGAAACCACTGAAACCGACTCAAAACTATGTAGTATATATGCCAGGCCAGTATGTGGCGCTGTAATTCTGCCACAGAAATACACTAAAAACGGAGAAGAAGAGTTGTGGCTAGAAGTGGTAGAGCCATGTGCTGCGTCGCAATTCGCCTACTTGTACTACGACCTAAAAGTATGTACTCTTTTTGTGAAGAAAAAGTACATACTTTTGAGTGTGTAGCAGAAGAGTATGCAAGCTTTGGGACATGCTACTTCGTCATCTATAACGGACTCTGTCGCTTAGTTACGTGCATCCCGTCACCGTTTAAACTGCCCTGTCAATCATCGCCACAGTTAAAATCCTCCACATTCCGTTTAAATTCCTACCTTATCGGAGAGAAATGTAGTAGCACGTTGATCTGCCATTTGTGGGTCTTTAATGCAGAGACTTCCCTCATGTGTTTGCAGTTTAAATATAATGATTCAATTAAAGGTTAATGGCCAAACGTATCATTACAAAAGTTCACAATGCTGCTGCAGGTGAATATAATGTGGATAACATTGAATAAACATATTTTCGTCAGGTTAAATACTGATAATTGATCGCTCAAACCCCTTTATCTAAACCTCTCTACCTAACCGTCGGACTCGCACATCCGTCATGTTTGTAGTTTTTTAACACTGTTTTTATCCGCGTTTGTAGTTCTAATCGAATCCTCGTCCAACTCGCAATGGGTTGTGGGCAATATCAGCCGTTAGAGTGTGAGTCGATCTGCACTTCGATTTTTGACCGGAAATAGTAGACCATCCGGGTATCTTTGGAATACTTTTTTTTAACATACTATGATTTGGGACATACTAATTCTGTTTTCGAATACTATTTAGTATGGATAGTACGCGAAATGGGACGCAGCTATAGATATAGGCTACATATCTATGGGTAGAGCAATGGTAGGAAGTGAGGCAAAATCTCACGATAAAATAACAATAAATGCCTACACCTACCCCAACCCTAAATCTACCCTTACAATAATGCAAATACAGTAATTAAATGACACAATATTGATGTGTGCATGCCCAGTGCCCGTAGCTGTATCCCTTCTAGTCTTTAACGTGCGGGACGTGAGCTGTGTCCCAATGTGAAGGCCGCATTTGATCGAAGTGCGATTGCGTCACAGTGGCACTACGAAGACTGTCCCAATGTGAAGGCTGCACCCTCCGAAGGCCGCATTTGAAGGCCAATTGCGTTACGGGTGCCGCAATTTCAAAGCGACTTCAAAATGCGCCCCTCCGTTTCTCAGGCAAAGGAAGGGTACAATAGATGGACCCTTCGCAGCCTACCCTGGCTATCCCAGAATTCATAGCACACCGGTGACTACAGGATTTGTATAGACAGTTCTTCATTCCCGTGGCACTCGATCAGATTTCTTGCGGCGCGGGATTACATTTCCCAGTGAAAGACGGTAGCGGTCTGTAACTCTGGTGTACTTTGGACGGGAGTGGGCGGTCTGAAAATAGCTCGGTCGCTCCTTATGCTTGAACTAAAGAGTAATTGCGAGTGGACTTTTTTCCCTCACAATTCTGAGACATAAACTTGCAATTGCGAATTATAAAGTCAGAATTGTGACTTTTTTTCTCAGTCAGAATTGTGACTTTATATCACGCAATTGCGAGTTTATGTCTCAGAATTGTGAGAAAAAAAAGTCAGAATTCTGAGATAAAAAGTCGCAATTACTTTTTTTATTTTGTGGCAGAAACGGGCTTCCATACAAATTAGAGATCTACGCGGGGCTGTTTTTTTCGTCCCGCTCCCGCTAGGATATTCCGCACCCTCCCAGTCGCACTTAAAATTCACTCCGTGTTCACCTGCTAGAATGATTTTATTCTTGACCCGACTGATCCCGATCAATTTAGATTTCGTTTTTAGATTTTTTTCTCTCTTTTAAATTTAAAGTAAGAGAGACTGGGGATAACAAATGTAAAATGTTGGCTATACAATCATTTTTATTAATTTTTTCTTATCATACTGTCAACACCGTAAAAAATGTCACAGAGAAAAATCAAATATACAACATCTGTCACTCAAAATTATAAGCCAAAATACAAATAAACGAACACTGTTGACTTACTAGCCATAGGCTACTGCAAAATGAAGTATTTCATATGAATGAATGAATGTCGCTCACTGACAAAGTCTCCTCCAAAACCCAACCACAAAGGCTGAATGTTCTCTCTAAAGGTGCACTCGTGGCCGGGATGCACAGAACAATTTTTCTATATATTATTTTTTTTAAACGTAGGCCTATACATTATTTATTTTTTTGTAATGCAAGTTATTTGTAAATGTAACAAAGTAATTGCTGTCCATTGTTCATTTTTTGTAATGTATAGGCCTAGTTAAAAATGAAACAAAGTTCTATAGCCTACATTATTAATTTTTGTAATGTAAGTTATTTGTAAATAAACCAAAGTAATTCTATACATTGTTTATTTTTGTTATGTAACTTGAAATGTGTAGGCTAAATAATATTATAATTTGTACATTAAACAAATTATTCTATACATATATTTTCTTGTCATGTAAGTTAAAATGTGTAAATGAAAATAAATTGGTATATACATTACTTAAAGTACTTTTTACAACTATACATACAATATAACTTAGGTTTAACATCAGAAACAACAGAAATTTAAACTAACAGCTAAAACAAGAAAACATTTGTATGTGTTAGTTGAGCGGGAGAGTGGAGCTGCTGGACCGGGATGGGCTGCACAATTGAGACCCTGGTAAGGCCTCTGCCAGTGGGAAATTTAAATGACTCTGTACGCATTTGGATAGTCCTTCAACCAATGAGACCACAAGAGGCATGATAAACGAACATAATTCAAATGACTCTGTATGCAATTGGATGGTCCTTCAACCAATCAGACCACAAGAGGCGTGACATTTAACATAAGAAATAAACCGTTAACTAACAGTTGCTAAATATTTAACCATAGGCTACGTATTTAGCCTACCTGGTTATGGTCCGGTTTCCCATCGTCGCAGGCTTTGAAGCATGTCAAAATCCAATAAAAAGCAAAAAAAAAACACCCGCCCAGTGACCAGTGACCAGTGACCGCCAACCCCCCCCCCCCCAGACCTGGCAACCATTCGTGCACTTCGAAGTCCCATTTGTGCATTTCGGCCCTGTCCCAAATGGCACCCTAAACCCTCACGGTCTTCCTTTGAGTCCACACTTTCATGACGTAATGCCGCTTTGACTGCCGGGTAGAAGTGTAGCTCTGCGTAGCTCGCGAACTTGCAGGTTCAGCTGAAGTGCGCATCGAGGGCGCATAGCAGCCTCAAAGGGGGCGCTCACGAAGTGAGCACATGAAGTGTGCCATTTGGGACAGGGCCATAGAAGGCCTGGCCTTTGAAGTCCGCGGCCTTCGAAGCGCGCAGCCTTCACATTGGGACACAGCTATGGTGTGATGACATCACCGTTTGACAAAATAAACGGATTGGCTCTACACACGAAAACGCAATGATGTCGGTTTCAGATTTATCCACCCGGTTTCAAAAAATATCAGTTTCAGGCTCCCAAAACGCTGGATCCGAGTGGACGAAACGCTGATAAGATACAAACGTGTGGACGGGCCTAAAAAAAACAGTGACATTAAACAAGATGAAACAGAACATGATCGTGACAGTTTTGAACATACACTACTAGTAAAAACAAATTACATTTTATTTTATTTTTTTGAAATTAGTCACCTATGCTCACCAAGGCTGCATTTATTTGATCAAAAATTCAGTAAAAAACATGTAAAATTGTGAAAAATGATTACAATTTAAAATATCTGTTTTCTATTTTAAAATGTCATTTATTCCTGTGACGGTAAAGCTGAATTCTTAGCAGCTATTACTCCAGTCTGCAGTGTCAAATGATCCATCAGAAATCATTCTTACATGCTGATTTGGTGCTAAATTATTATCAGTTATTTGTCACGCGAGTGCATATAGCCAGCTACTCCTGTCTCCTTTACTGCTTCATGAACTACATTTACCATAACCCATTTTAATGGAATCATGTTCTGATTACTACCACCTGTTTATCATTATCTCACTTGCCTATTTAAACCCTGTGTGTTCATTAATTCCTTGCAAAGTCTTGTTTGGTGTTAAACTGCATTTCTGAGTGCTGTTTCTGGTTTCTGTGTCATGGTCTTAATCTTCTGCCTGTCTCCCTGGATTTCTTTGTACCTTAGACTTTTGTTATTATCTGGATGGTTTTTGACCTATGCCTGTTTTATGGATTACACTCAAAGCTGCGTTTGGATCTTCAACCCAAGTCTACCCAGGCAGTACGTAATATTATTGGTGCTCAATTATCAATGATGATTCTTATCAATGTTGAAAAACGTCACGCGAGTGCATATAGCCAGCTACTCCTGTCTCCTTTACTGCTTCATGAACTACATTTACCATAACCCATTTTAATGGAATCATGTTCTGATTACTACCACCTGTTTATCATTATCTCACTTGCCTATTTAAACCCTGTGTGTTCATTAATTCCTTGCAAAGTCTTGTTTGGTGTTAAACTGCATTTGTGAGTGCTGTTTCTGGTTTCTGTGTCATGGTCTTAATCTTCTGCCTGTCTCCCTGGATTTCTTTGTACCTTAGACTTTTGTTATTATCTGGATGGTTTTTGACCTATGCCTGTTTTATGGATTACACTCAAAGCTGCGTTTGGATCTTCAACCCAAGTCTACCCAGGCAGTACGTAATATTATTGGTGCTCAATTATCAATGATGATTCTTATCAATGTTGAAAAACGTTTTAGTTTCTTTAATGTTTTTGTGGAAATCGTGATACTTTTTTTCAGGATTCTTTGAATATAAAAATAGAAATCCTTTACTATCATTTCTGTTTTGATCGCCCTTGATTAATAAAACTATTAATTTTTTTTCTTACTAATACCCTGCACTTTTGAATGGTAGTGTTGTCAGGGGTTAGTGGAAGTGAAATCCACAGAGAAAGAAGCGTTGCGAACAAACTAACTTTTAATAAACATTAGGAAGAACACAGAAGCACTACACGCTTACAACAATACATTATCGCAAGACAAAGAACAGAGGAAAACTAAGGGTTTAAACACTCGGAACAGGTGTAGAACTAATTCACATTTTTTTTCATTTTGCAGACGCTTTTATCCAAAGCGAATGAGGAATACAGCAAGCAATTCATCGTGAAGAGTCAAACGAACATAGGAAGTGCTCAAAATGCAAAGTTTCAGATATTGCTTCGAGTATCTTAAGCTAGAATAGGGAGGGTTTAAAGGAAATTGCAACCTTTTCTCTTTTTTTTATGAAGATAAGTGCTCACTGAAGAAATGAGTTTTTAGTTGTCTTCTGAATGTAGTCAGAGATTCTGCATTCTGGATAAAGGAAGATCATTCCACTAGCAAGGAACAGTGAACGGAAATGTTCTGGAGAGAGGTTTTGTGCCTCGCTGTGATGGTACCACTAGCCGTCACTGATTTGGTTCGTCAAAGAAAAAAAAGAAGGAAAAAACATGGGAGACAAGACATGGAGTCTTACCTGAATCATCATCTAGTGAGATGTTCGTAAAAGTCCAATTCGCTTCATCTATGTCGTCCTCCATGACTGAATGTGTGCGCAAATGTCTGTGTGGGTGTAGCCAATTAACAACAACTATTTAATATGTTAAGCAATTTAGTTAAATGTCACTGGAAAGGTATTTTCTCTCTACCCAGTTGTCTCTCTTCCTGAAACACCGTGTTTGTCTGGTCGTACCCTTTCAATTATTCACCATCACCACGGTTACTAACCAGACCTGTATGGCAACTCAGGTGACAATACTAAAGCAGACTTATAAAGCAACGCCTGAGAGATCCAAAGTTCACTTGTTCACTTTCTCAGATTACAGTGAGACGAGATGCCCCCCAAACCTTCTCATTCAACAGCACACACCTTTAACTTTCTCATGCCATTTGTCTTATTTTATCTGTGCTATAGTGTGACACATTAAAGGAAGTGCCTGATGGCCTCACACAAACAACACAAACCACGACAGGGCCTAACTACACCAGCTTAATTGTTTTGCACTGTGTTGTAAAAAGCTCAGAGTAGCCTACTACAAGCTACTGAAAAGTTGCGCCACGATGCACTGAAATTGAACTCCAAGTGCTTTTATTCTTGCTGCAGACGTAAGAATATGTTGTTAGGCTAGTTTCTGATTCTAACACTTCTTCTGTACAGTCTGCATTTCTATAATAGCATGGCAATTATTTTTACTTCTATATAAATTCAAAGATATATATCTTACTATTATTATCTTCATAAGACTATATCAAAGCTAATAGACATTAAAGAGGATAAGCTTTAGTGAGAATGTAAATGATTTTAGGTGCTTACAGACTGGGCAAAACTCACATCCATATATGCCAGTAGAGAATTTTGTAATCTCCAAACAGTGCTTTTGATGGCTATGACAGGTTTCAGTTACCTATATTTTCTGTTTTAGAAAACTGTTTAACAAAGTATTAGAAAATAATATATTTTGATGTATGCAGGACCATGGATGAAAGTGTGGTGTGGGATAAAATATTAAATATTATAATATTTATATTTCTTGGTAAAGATAATCTGTGCAGAATCACCTTTTCTGGGTTAGTGAAGTCTCTGTTGCCAACAAAGCTTTGAAAATCGTCTGACAAGTATGTGTGAAGTGCCTCCTAGTGGTTAAAGCATGCCATAAATTAAAGGAGGATGTTCTTTGCTTGTCAAAAAATAAATAAATACACATACTTATGCATCACATCTAGATTCTGTCTATTCAATATTAGTCATATTTTATTTTTTATATTATTAATTTTTAATATGTATTAATTTTAGCTATTAAATGTCTAGTAATATTAACACATCGATTTTATAGCATAAGCATGATTTACATTGACTATTTGCAGCTTTAATTGCTGAAACTGGTATTGATAATCCTATAAACATCAATTAATACACAACAATATCACTCCCATAGACTGACCTTCATAGTGATTGCACCCTCATTTTTATGAATGCAAAATTAACTCATGTGGTTCAGTTGAATCGTACCTTTGATTATATTCAAGGTAATTAAACAATACGCCATTCCTGCAAATACCCCAAGCTTATTCATGCCCAGAATGGTGCTATTTCATATAATAATGTTTTTTTATTGCAAAATCTATAAGCCAGTGTATTTTTGGGGTCGGGGTTTTGGACAGGATGTTCAAACTTCCGTGGAAGCATGAGCATTTACAAGATAGTGATTACATGGCAGAGAAACACAGTTAATCCAAGATTAACAAGCCTAATCAAAACAGCCACACACACAGTCTACACTCAGACAAAGCAAAAATATAATACACTGCAATCCCAAAACATTTTGCCCAAAAAATCTTTCCGTCATGTTGTTAAGTACTTACAAACTGTACCTGTACCTGTACTTTTGCAGTAAAATATCCAAAAACCACTAGGCCAGAGTTATATATTTTGTTCAGTTGAGTACTTACAATATCCCAAATGTTTCCAACTATTTGTAAATCATGAGAAAATTACAATTTTAACCAAGGAACCGGGACGTGTGAGGGAGTCGCCTGCCAATGGCGTCATATCCGCGTTACCCTCGGTTTCTGCTTTTACTGCCATAGAAACCATGGCAACAGACGTGGACAACTGCGTAACGTCTGGCGGTATGCTGTTGTAGTTTTGTTCAAGCATTATGGATCATGGCAAGCAGACTTTGGAACAAAATGAGAAATCAAAAGAGAACCAGTATCGACGTGGCATTTTCGAGATGGCGAGAGCTTCGCAACAAACTTCGACTTGACAGAGATGCCGTTCTTGCATGTGCTTTATTAGACAAGTGAGCAAATATACATAAAACGAATCAATATTATGTAGCTCAACACGATGAAATATTACAATATCATCAGTATGATGTTCTAATGTTGATGTAGCTTACTGCTAGTCTCATACAGCAAACAAACTAACACACAGAATAACATTATAACTATCAACACACTCAAATGCAGTTTAGATAGTGTAGACCAAGTGAAACAGCATTGCGTTAATTCACAATTTTAATTCATCAAATAAACTGACCTGTATGGGTAACAGTTAGTAATTAAGCACTTGGCATTTTTAAGTAGTTCGGTAGAATGAAATGTCCTCATTTCTTTATATCCCCGTGTAACCCAGGTTACTAAGAGCCCTGTTAATGTAAAATAGAAAAGGGAATACAAACTATAACACTCGTGAATATGTAAATCAGTACTTTGTTTTAATAACATTTGTGAAATAGAAAATAGGAACATGCATAAATACAAAAAAAAGAAATAAAACTCATTTGAAAAATTGTTATTCAAATAAAATAAAGTGAGGAGAGCGAAGAGTTAGCCCCGCCCTATGATCGGAGCTTTGCGCGAGAGGGAAGCAGCAGTTCCGACGCGGTCCTGAAAAAGAAGACATAGAACTAGAACGCATACATTAGCAGTTGTGTCAAGAGAAATAACAGATTTTGTGGAGAGAGAAAAAGGTGAATTGAACGTCGTCAGTCGATTATCACAGTTTATGTTAGCGCAAACTGTTACAGAGGAGAGAGAAACTTCCAGAGGTTGGAGTTTTGCCTGTCTGAAAACTTCATAACTAGAAAATACGAATTCTCTTGGTAAGTGAAATGATTAAATCCTCAACTACAGAGGTTGTTCTGTATAAATGTTCCCTAAATAGTGTTTAACCATCAAATGCGGTTGTATTACTTGCAGTAGTACATAAAAGATGTATAAAAGCTAATCCTCTGTTTAAAACTGGAGGAATATCGAGTGAATGTGTTAAATAACTAATGTAAAAGTTACTTTAAGCAGTTTATTTAAGTGTTCTTTGAATGGTTTTTGTCGTGTATTCGAGCTATGGGAAATGGCGGATCGTGACGCACATGTGATAGGGGCAGACGAGGCCTAAGCGCGTCATTTGAAAAATGCTCCTATCATGTCTATGCAATTTCAGTGTGTTAATGTTAAATGGTCATGGAGTTAAGTATGTTGAAATTTGTTTATTTTTGAACGTAATGTCTAATTGTATTTTTGGCCTTGTCTTTGCACGGTTGTTGTTTTTTTCCTTTCTCTATCTTCTGTTTACCACCATCCCTTGAGTCGGGTGCAGCGCATTTTCTGGAACCGGACGATTGTTGAAGATTTTGAACTTGAACTGTCCCTGCGTTGCATTAGAAAGAGACTGCGAGCAGGAACTGGCGAGCCATGCCCATATAAGCATCGAGCTACGAGAATCAAGAAACCAACAGAGTGGTAGGATTGTGCACATGCTTTTCCTTCGTTTTTCTGACTGAGCTCTATTGCGGAAGAAGGATCTCATGTAAGCAGCACTGAACTGGAGCTAAGGTTTGATGAAACCCTAATCCACATTGGGACTTATCGTGAGCAGTAAGGTTGATCTATTGTAATTTCTTTAATTTTCTACTGATTTTCTACTCTCAAATTCCACTGTTCTTTTGTTTCATTTAATTATTTTGTTTTATTTATTTTTTTAAGAACAAGAGTGAAAAGGGTATTTCAAAGTGTCATTTGGAAGAATTGTATACATAATCAAATTCAAAGTCATTCCCTATATTACATAAGCCAATTAGAACAAATTGAATATATAGGTGAAAATAAATTCTATACACATATTAGCAGAGTAAGAGTCAGTTAGCTTTATTAGCTTAATCTAAATAGGTTAAGCTAACAAACAATTAATAAAAAGAACTAAAACTAAATCGGAAATTTAAACATACAAGGGTTATAAGAAGAATACATTTATTTTATTCTCCATTACCCTTTTTGGTCACTATTTGCCTTTTTATTTTTTGTTATGATGATGTATTGAGAAACTGACTTGAATGAAAAGGTAGGAATAAGGAAATTATAAAGAGAGGATGATGAAGGCTGAGATGGTAAGGATGAGATGAAGACAGGAAAATCAGAGATGCAGGAACAAAATGATACATTGACAGGAGATAAAGAGTTTGACAGATAGAGAAGGGCAGACTGAAGAATAAACACTAATGGAGATGTATGGGCAATCTCTCATTCTATCTCTGTTTCCTTTCAGACTGCAGAGTTAACATGCCCACGGCTGGCAGTGGCTCTCTTGATGCTTGTAAAGGAGGCTCAGCCCATCTGCACTGTGCATAAGCACCAGCAACAATCAGCCCTGTACCGACCGCAAATCAGCTTTGGGTTTAGGAACACCAGCAGAGCAATGAGAATTCATGTTATTTTTTTGACTGGTGGAAGAAGAGTAATTAACCATGTTACCAAGCACATGCTGCGACGGGATCTCTCCCTGTACAGCCAGAAATAATGTAATGCTATGAACAAAGAAATGAATATCAAGTAAGTTACATTTCAGAATCAATAAAGTAATCACAGCCATGCAATTCAGAACAACAATAAGAATGTGATATTGCTTTTACAGCAGTTCAATAAACAAGAAGGTAATATTGACTAACTTAAAATGTAGACACAATATTACCAGGTAGTTTGTGTATTACTGCTCCGCTATTGAAAATAGTTCCAAATGAAGCCATAGCAGAATGTCTCCAAGCAGATGGTAAGTGTTTTTTTTTTCATTCCTGAATTCATTTGTTTTGAACAAATCAGTTGCTTGAATGATTCAATGACTCATACTTACTAGTGCTGGGCAATCGATTAATCGCAATTAATCTTTTTGCAAAATTAAGGTGTGTCCATTGGTCAAATTTTCAATTCGCAATTTCAAGTTGCACAATTTGAAGGGTAATGGAAATGTGACTAATGACAACATGACAAATGTACATCCAGATTACATTCATACTATATAAAACATACTTTTTAATGGTCGCAAAGTAAAACCTTGTTCAAAAGAAGTACCTACTCAGAGAACGTGCATTTCAGATGTATCCAGTTCCTGAATGAATCAGTGTTTTTAAAAAAAGGTTTAGTGTAATTCAATGACTCAATCATAAAAAGAGTTACATGTTGCCACCTACTGGCAGAACGATATACACACCAAAAACCAACCAAACTAAAAATTACAGTGGCGTAATATACTAGGCCTATTTGCTATTTTAATCACATCCAGTACAGTACACACCTGCATGTGGTGTAACAGTTCTGTTTTTCAAACCAGTTCTATCTTCCTCTTTTTTTCACTAGACTTGCAGAACAGTCCTTTCTATCAATGGAAATCACATTGCCGGCCACCATACAACTGATATTATGCTAACATGGCGTGTCCAGACCGTAGAACACACCAGGGAGTGAAGGTGCCCCTGTGCCCACGTTTTGGTCAGCCAAGCCAGGGCAAGAGGCGGCACTGAACCTGGCTCCAGTGCTTTGAGGCGTGACATCCAGCTGAGGTTCAATCTGCCTGCACTGCAAAATGATGCAGTAAAACTGAACCCTAGACAGAATACATATTCCAAATCATTTCCCTTCTGTGTAGTGCACGAAATCCCTCAAGATACCTAACAAGACCTCAAAAAAGGAATCTCAAAATGGCCCTGCTTTCTTAGCAATGACAGACACACATGCTTGCAGACGAAACAAAGCCAAACTATATACAGAAGTGGCATGCTCACCAAGGCTAAATTTATTTAAATAAAAGTACAGGAAAAACAATAATATTGAAAGATATTTTTAGTCACCAATCCCACTGTAGAAATGCAGCAGTCAGCAATAATTATTGATGAGTAAAAGTGTATGATGTGTATATCTTTCATAAGATATGAAAAGTATTTGACAATTCATGCGATTTGAACATGTCGCCCCCATGAGGCAACCAATTTCAACTTTTCAGTTTCATTTCAACCAGTTGTCAACTTTGATAATATTAAGAAATGTTTATTAAGCTCCAAATCCGCATAGATCCGAGTGATTTCTGTATAACGTGACACTGAAAGCATCACTTAATTACCCAGTATATAATGTACTGATGTGTTGTCAGTTGATGTTAATTTTTATATGCAGTGTGTAAGAGAATTTGGGAGGGTTGGCCCTGGAGAGGCTTAAGGAAAGGGGAATGTGAGGCGTTGTAGCGGTGACATGACAGGAAGAAGCTGTCATCGTGGTGCAGTGCCAGGGCCATCTCTGCAGATGGTCTCTATGACATTATGATGTCATCTTCCTCTCCTGACAGAACCTCCACCCGTAAATTCACATGCAAATACAAGTAAACACACTTTTTTTTTAAGATCCAGAGGACTCATGGTCATTCTTATTATCTGTGGTTTGTGCTTTCAAATCCTCATTCTGAAACAAGCCATCACAGACTATAATGCAATATAACTTTTGCTCATCTGGAAAACCAAAAATGTGTGAAGGACATAGCGCAAGGTACTAACAGAGAACCCTTTCGACATTAAAATCACCCTGTCTCTATCAAACTTAATATTTATACTTATGTGTTCACATGGACTTTTCATACCATGTTGGTTTTGGTTATTATGGTTAATATTGGCTCACTGCAATTGCAATTGGACAACAACCAGGGGTCTGGGGCCCACTAGAGGGCATCAGCAAACTTCCAAGGGGGCCTCGGGGTGACTTCACCCAAATATTAAGATTCTTCGGAACACAAATTAAGATATTTTTTTTTATGAAATCCGAGAGCTTTCTCCATAGTGCAACGCCATTGCAACTTTCAAGGCACAGAAAGGTAGTAAAGACATCATTGAAATAGTCCATGTGACTACAGTGGTTCAACCGTAATGTTATGAAGTCTTGAACCTACCTTTCTGGGCCTTGAAAGTTGCAGTAACGTTTCTGCCTATGATTCAGGAACCTCGGATTTCATCAAAAATTCAAGATGGGGGGGAAAAAAAAGATGAATGAATATTCCGAAAATGAACGAAGGTCTTACAAGTTTGGAACGACATGAGGGTGATTAATGACAAATTTTATTTTTTGGGTAATCTAACCCTTTAAAAATGATTTGAAGTAAGACAAAACAAGCATTAAAATACATACATTTTTATTCAACTGTTTTTCTTTTTCCTTTAAGATTGTACAAGCAAATCATAATAAGAATGATTGCTGGAGGATCATGTGACGATATATATTTCTGATGATTATTTAATTAATCATGACAGGCCTAATCTAAGCAAGTGACCGCCTGTCTTGTTTTGTCGTCAGACGGAGGGGGCTGCCTCGTAATTCTCTATGCAGGAAAAAAACTGTATATAACATTATAAACCAAAAATATCCCAATCTCCAGTGATCTCACAAGTTGCCAGTAAGACGGGAAGGCGTGGCGCCGAACTCTGGTCTCAGGGAGAAATTTGTTGCAGTGGCAGATACCATAGACAGTAAAAGATACACAGCACAAAGAAACACTAGTGTTCACGCTTGCGCACAGTGTTCTGATTTGCTTAGCTCCTATTTACTTGTTTCGTGGAGGCAATCCAGAATTAGGTAATCCCCCAGACTCCTCATTTATTATAGCTTGTCAAATTTGGATGTGAGCAAAAACGTGTCGTTTTTGTGTGTGTGTGTCCGTTTAAATGCTTTAGATCACTCAGCCAAAATGTCTTGGAGTGCCCAGTTGTGGAGTGCAGCCTTGCATGTTTGAACCAGAGTCGGACACAGATGAGAGACTCATGAAGAGGTTGCAACTTTTAGACTGCATGTTTTTGAATGGTTAGTGGATACATTTATGTAACGTTAGTTGTGGAGTTAGGTTGATTCAACTCATTGACTAGCAAGTACCGTCATGTTAATCTATAAATGGTTGTATAGGTGCTCATGTGAAAACGTAACACGTCCGTCACCTGACTATACAATGCATAATAAATATGCGTTAATGAATTACGCAGACTGTGAGCGTTTTCGGGTTAAAACTAACAACATAGTTCTAGTCTGTGAATACAGACTATGGTAACTTTAGCCATATGAGCTGTACAGCATTCTAGAAACTCATTCAGAAAGGAAATGTGCAAACATTCACAAAATACACTCACCTAAAGGATTATTAGGAACAACTGTTCAATTTCTCATTAATGCAATTATCTAATCAACCAATCACATGGCAGTTGCTTCAATGCATTTAGGGGTGTGGTCCTGGTCAAGACAATCTCCTGAACTCCAAACTGAATGTCAGAATGGGAAAGAAAGGTGATTTAAGCAATTTTGAGCGTGGCATGGTTCTTGGTGCCAGACGGGCCGGTCTGAGTATTTCACAATCTGCTCAGTTATTGGGATTTTCACGCACAACCATTTCTAGAGTTTACAAAGAATGGTGTGAAAAGGGAAAAACATCCAGTATGCGGCAGTCCTGTGGGCGAAAATGCCTTGTTGATGCTAGAGGTCAGAGGAGAATGGGCCGACTGATTCAAGCTGATAGAAGAGCAACTTTGACTGAAATAACCACTCGTTACAACCGAGGTATGCAGCAAAGCATTTGTGAAGCCACAACACGCACAACCTTGAGGCGGATGGGCTACAACAGCAGAAGACCCCACCGGGTACCACTCATCTCCACTACAAATAGGAAAAAGAGGCTACAATTTGCACGAGCTCACCAAAATTGGACAGTTGAAGACTGGAAAAATGTTGCCTGGTCTGATGAGTCTCGATTTCTGTTGAGACATTCAGATGGTAGAGTCAGAATTTGGTGTAAACAGAATGAGAACATGGATCCATCATGCCTTGTTACCACTGTGCAGGCTGGTGGTGGTGGTGTAATGGTGTGGGGGATGTTTTCTTGGCACACTTTAGGCCCCTTAGTGCCAATTGGGCATCGTTTAAATGCCACGGCCTACCTGAGCATTGTTTCTGACCATGTCCATCCCTTTATGACCACCATGTACCCATTCTCTGATGGCTACTTCCAGCAGGATAATGCACCATGTCAGTATTAGTATGGTGTTCCTAATAATCCTTTAGGTGAGTGTATGAAGTGCCATACTTACTTGTTCTGGTATGAAGGTAGAGCACGAAGCGTTGGTATTGACCCTCTTTGGTGAAGCAGTCATGCGTAAAATGATTTGCGCAAATATATAAATTCTTCTGTACATTTCGTTCAAAAATGTTGTCCTCAGTGGCACGGATGCTGGGAGTCTATGGAGACTTGCTGGTACATCCAATAACAGAACATTTGTAATGTTTTTGGCGCAGACATTGTAATACTCTAGCTAGATGATAAAGCGAGTAAACAGAAATGGCAGTCTCTGTGCTTCTCACTCAGGGGTGTGTCTATGCTAAAAGGGCAGCTCATCAACAGTCACGGGCAGGGTTTCCCTAGTCTTACATAGGAGTAGGGGGAAATCTGGAACAGTGCATTATGATTGATTATAAAAAAAGTTTTGTGTGGATTTTTACCATTATAGGCTGGTTGTTTACACACACTGTTGTTCAAACACCTTATAAAAGTGAATTTAGCATAATATCCCCTTTAAGGCAAAAAGCTGAAGAACCACTGCTCTACTTTTAACCAGATTGCCCCTGTGGACCCCTGGTGGTCTGTGAAGGTCCTGTAGGCTATCTGTTGCCCTACATAGGATTGGCTTACAAATGCTATACATTTCAAAATGTTTTTATTTTAATAAAAATTAACAATACAATTAGTTATCTTTCAATTAGTAATTTATTAATCACAGTTAAAGTGTGTAAGGTCAACCAGTGTTTTAGGAGTGCCCAGATGACAAAAAAGTCTCCATAAATAAGTCTTTACAAGAAACCGCGCACTCTCCACATACATGGAAGAGAGTTGGTTGAAAAATACAACAGAAACACTGGCAGAATTACAAATAAAAAGAATCATGCTTCCTTGAGCAGAGTATAGTAGAACAGTCACCTACATCATCTGTGCAAACGCTACACATACACACCTAAACAACACATGACGCAAAAGGAGGCGTCTTAAAGGTATATAACAAATTAGGTGCTGGTTACAAGTGGTGAAGGTTGAACCCCTGCTCTAAATGACCAGAAACAGGTCTATTAACATTCTGATTGATGTTCAGGTATTGTCATTCTCCCTTCAATGTTCTCTCATACTTTTTTAAGAGAGGACCAACACATGAGAGCAGTTTAACAACCCATTTTTTTAACAACCCACCCTCTAATCAGTCATGGAAGCTTCAATGAACACTCTGAATGACCTTCTTGGAAGTTTACCTTTCCTTAATCTGCAACCTGTAGTTTCACATTCCGTAGTGTAGCTCGACTCATTCCTCTTCATGTTTCACTCTTCCGCACTGCCAGCTCACAACTGCATTCATTCTCACCTCTACAGTCACGTTCATCCATCTTTCTGTCTAAAGTCCCAGTTTCTCCAATTGACCCAGTCTCTCATTCCATCCTTTAATTTAAATGTGCTAATGCATTTCTCTGGGCGTGGCATGACTCAGTTAGCCAAAAGCATCATTGCCAGGCACTACAGCAAAACATTATGCTCCAAACAGTATAGCGGCCTTTGCTAGGTTTCACCCGTTTCACTTTAAACGGGCCTTGCGACAGAAAGGGCCTCCGCTTGTGCTCAAAAAGAGCTCGCCCCCCACCAGCACACAGCACACATCCGCACACGCACCGGGGTCAGAAATGAATGGGCTTGGGGCAAAAATGCCACCAAAATGAATTAAAATGCTTCCAAAAACCAAGATATGCAGCAAAAAGTCTCCATAAAAGTTCTTGTTTTTAATATTTATAATCAATATCACGAACAAAAGTGCTGTTTTCTCGAATATTAGCACGTTTGCAAATGGGATATTGATTTTATACAACAATTCAATAAACAATAAGTTGAGCCTTTATATTTTAGACACAATATTGTCTATATGTTCTGTTTTTCCTCTATTTTGCCAACGAAAATAGTTCCAAACAGTAGAGTCATTGCGTGTCTCTGAGCAACACAGTTTCAGTTTTGTTACTGAATGAATCTGCGTTTTTAAACGAATCGTTCTATCGAATGACTCGATGAATCATTCACTTCTGCTTTGGACCTGTCCCAAATGGCACATGTTGTATTTGTAATTTTAGGTGTCAGAAGGGATCCCATTTGTCATTTTAGGTGTCTTTGCGGTCAATATGCACCCTCAATGCAGCAGACGACTTCCCTACAGTCACAGCTTTTATTCACGAAATAGCGGACATGTAGCAAGACCATGAGTATTTAGGATGCCGTTTGGGCCTTTGTCCCTGAATGAATCAACCAATTTTGAACAAATCGTTTGACTGAAAGACAATGATTTGCCGCCACCTACTGTCAGTTTTAGTATCATTTCATTTTAGCTGCATTTTAGCCTCTGGCTAAATGCATGCACAGACTAATGTACTTGTCCAATTTTGTCCATCAAAAATGTATTAGATGGTTGTGGTTTGCTATTGCCGCAATCTCACGAGTGACAGTTGTTCCTGCTCTCACGCCAGTAAGTATGTCATCAGAGAAAAGAGAGGTCATTGTAAGAGGGAGGTGAAGTTATTTCATTAAATTTAAGATTACAAGGGCACATGAATTAAAAAAAACAAACTGTGTAATATCCCATTTAAAAAAAAAATTGATTTCATGGTGACTTAAAATGAATGTCTACTTTATGTGGGATAATATAATCTGAGCTGTGCGTGTGTGTCAGTGTCCTGACTGCAACATTTCATGTCCTCAAATGATCAGCTAATCACCAGGGTTTTCACTACCACTATTCAGTAGTCTTGGCGCAGACTCGCTTTAGTGTGTCTGTGTGTTTGAATGAAAAGTTGTGAGTAGGTGTCTTTCTTACCTGTCATTCTTCCTGTGCAATTCATTTTACTAATGGAATTGGCTTTAAAATATTTAACAGGTCTCAGTTGATTTAAGTTTATGCGTGTGACAGTGCATGTGTGTATCTATTGTGGGTTTAGTTAAATTTTTCGATCATGGATTTTGATCTGTGGACGTACTTGAGTTTGAGCAATCACTGAATACATGGTTTACCTCCAATGATATTAAAGCTGTACTCTTCTGGTATAGACACACATCTGATGTGCATGGTTTGGCTGGTTAGAGATCGTAAAGCTAATCCATATGAATTGAGCGGTTTAGTTTCAAATTTTCTGAAGAGACTTGATAGCTTTATATGATGAACAGATTTAATTTAGGCTTTTATTCACATATAACCATTCATCGAGTCAAACACACATCAGTTGTGGTAAACCAATGGAAGCTCAAGCATGCTCGCTTGATGTGTGAGAACCAGTGAGGTTCTTTCTCGTGTTACGCAGCACGCTTGAGTTTCATCAAGAGGTTTTTTCTTGTGTGTCAAGCATGTTCGGTTGAGGTTCTCTTTATGTAAATAAAAGCCTAAATTCAATCTGTTCATCATAAAAAGTGATCAAGTCTCTTTAGAATATCTGGACTGAACTGCACAATTCATATGGATTAGTTTTACGATCTCTTTGTGAACTTTTTGAAGCTTTAAAATTTCTCCAAAATCTCCATTTGTGTTCCAAAGATAAACGAAAGTCTTACGGGTTTAGAACGACATGAGGATGAGTTATTAATGACAGAATTTTTTTTTTTGGGTGAAATAACCCTTTAACTTTTTTATCAGACCGAAACCAACATTTAAACCATACTGGTGCCATCATTTTTGAAATGATATTCAGTTAATATTTAATATTTAATACTTTATTTGATTTAGTTTCATGGTTTCACCCCATTAAAAAAACATTTGACATTTTTCAAAACTGCAACTAAGTGGCGTAATTTGAACCTTCTCAAAAATGAAAATGAAGACAATTAAATAATCGCATTCACAATTTCTTACAAATATTGGTATGCTTACTACATTTGTCAACCATTCAGATATGTTACCCAGGTTATTGTAAGAATAAATATATTAAATAGACAAAAAAACTTCAGTGATATATATATATATATGTTTTTTGTCTATTTAATATTTATCAATTATAAAATCAATCACACAAATCATGTTTTTAAACTATATTTAAGTCCCATATTTTGCTAAAAGTAAACGTATAACTTTATATAAAATAAATAGAAATTAAAACATCTCATATAATATTTAGCTTGACCTCCTTTGGTTAAATATCAACATTTTTTTGAAGGTTAATCACCTCCTTTCACTGCTCATCTGTTCATTTATGAAGAATTCAGGCCATGTCTTGTATTCACTAAAAATATGCTTAGTCATTGGATAGCCTAAAGGCAGTCCAGGAGTGCAAGTAGTCATATCTCAGCATGACTAGTCAAATGTGGAAAACACTAATCTAGGATTGAGCTGGTAAACAAAAAATGAGCTCATGCTCTTATTTTACACAGTAGGCCACATAGGTCTCCATCTAATGCCATTAACTCAGACAGTTACACTATGTGAGCACCTACTACTGTGTGCTTAAAACACGTGGTTGTTACGTAACAATGCTAATTGCTCCAAATCAACCAAACTGCTATTAGTGGTTTGGACAGTCATTACTGTTATTGCAGACATGACTGTGGCATGCATGTGGAAAAAAGTTTTCAAAACAAAATTTTGTTTTCTTTAACCCCATTAAAGGAATAGTTCAACATAAAATGAAAATGTTGTCATCCATGGAACATAAAAGGAGACATATTGAAGAAAATAGTGTCACTCTTTTCATGCTATTACAATAAATGGGGCTAAAGCTTTCAAGCTTCAAAAATGATGCAAAAATAACATAAAAGCATGCCAAGTCTTCATAAAGTAAAAAGAAATGCATGAATGATAGATATACGAGTATACAGTAAGTATACTTGGTACAGATCTGAACTTGCTTTTTTTTGGTAATGTAAACTTGTTATGACTATTCCATCACAGAATTTTAAAGAGGCATTTAAAGAATGTAAGAATTTGCACCCTACTGTATGCCAATTAAATTTGCATGTGGACAGTTGAATCATGGGAAATGTTCCATGCATCTCATTTTCTTTAATTAGTATGATTAGCACAATCACGCCTGAGTTCTTTTGTCAAGATGACAAAAGATGCATAAATCTGTTCTTTTGGGGAAAAGGAATGTCTCTGTTCAAGTGTTCCGGGGAAAGGTTGTCTTTCCAGTGTAATCAAACTATGGCAAATACACTAGACAGATTTCAGAGCTCAGTCTCATGTGAGCTGTCGTTGTTATGTTGTTGCCACTTATGCTGTACCTCCTTTTTCCTGCTGAAGATGACAACTGTAAGAGAACTGCAGGCTAAGTCAATCTGATATAAAGAGCTATAGTAGGGATATAAAAAAAAATAATTCTTCTCCATATCTGCTTCAGATAGCAGTATTGTAAGTCACTGTATTTGTGTTGTGTTTTGGGGTTTTGGTAAGAGTATGCAAAAAAGACTTTTTGAAAGACTTTTTAATGTTATGTGATTATTATATTTAAACAGTCTTATATTTTCAAAATCTTTTTAATCAATGGCCTATCCATGTGACTTTTCAATGGGTGTGAAGTCCAAACAAGCTCCATGATTTCAGAAGGAATTTTTACATTTTTGGAGAAAAAAAAAGTAAAAAGGCAGCAAACAAGAGCGTGGTTAAAAGCGCAGGCCAAACGCTTGTTCGCCTCTGCTGTCTGCTGCAGTCTGCTTTTCTGTCATTGATTCTTCAGCCAAGATCCTGGAGCGATGTGCATTTCCACACAGGTCAGAGAGTATATGTGCAACATATGTTGTCTTTACTTCACTGTAAACACGTTTTGGCTGTGTCAAAAAGCAGTGTAAAACAGATTTACTGGAATACCAGCTGCAGGGCAATATACACTCACCTAAAGGATTATTAGGAACACCTGTTCAATTTCTCATTAATGCAATTATCTAATCAACCAATCACATGGCAGTTGCTTCAATGCATTTAGGGGTGTGGTCCTGGTCAAGACAATCTCCTGAACTCCAAACTGAATGTCAGAATGGGAAAGAAAGGTGATTTAAGCAATTTTGAGCGTGGCATGGTTGGTGCCAGACATTTTGCGTTGACATGATGCTGCTTCCACACCACTAGGTGTCTCTATCCAAGTCCAAGACAACTGACATATCGGCCATTTGCCAACATAAAGAAAAAATGACAGAGTGCGACTTTTTGTAAATGTAAACGGCTCTCGTATCTTGGTGGTTTTTAAGACCTGTGGAAAGTGTCATGATTTAAGGCAAAGCAGACAACGTGCAGTCATGACTGTGCAGAAACTAGGACACCCACACACCTCCCACCCTCTGTATGTAAAGTGACTGCATGTTCGATGCGTGACTGGAAGCATTTCCACGGATCCACGACACACACCACACACTGCCAGCTCACCTGCCACGGATTCTCTTCTCTCTTTCTTCTCATAATTCCTCTCCTCAGTTTTCTCCCCTGCACACATGCCTTTCCCTTTTGTCCTCCAACCTCTTGTCCTAAAAACTCTCATTAATTCTTCTTCTTGAGAGATCAGATTCTTTTTTTGAATACCAAGGGAATGAGTCAGAGATCCCCCTCACTCCTAACACACACACTGACACACTCACACAAATGTCAGTTACTACACACAGGAAGTCACGTATTCAGCACGGAGTTGCCTGCAAAAAGCACACACACCAGTGGAGTCATGTATTCAAATATACCTACCCGTATACTCTTGTCACACTGCTTTGCTAAAATCCCTGGCTTTTCCTCACCAACATTCAAGAGTCAGTGTGAAATTAAACATTTAACCCCTCACTCATAACATCATTATTCCTGTAGATTATAAAAAGCAAGCAAGCAAAGCAGTGAAATAACTGCTAAAATGCTCCCGTTCATCCTCTCTTGTGTTTTCTCTCTCTCCATGGATAGTCAATCTATCAGCTCCATTGATTCTGTTTATCAGCACTCTAATGGATGGGTGACCACATTAAATATTTACGTCTTCCAACATCCCAGAAAACGTGGATCATACAACTCCTATGTTTTTCTGATTCAATGCTTGTCCCACTTTTTACACACTGCAAACAAAACTAACTTTTTTTTCAGTAATCTGGATTTTTCTTAATTATGCTTTCTGAAAATTGTTTCTAAATTAAATTTATTGAGGTTCATGCTTGAAAAGAGAAAATAATTGTGGTTAACCAAACAATCAGACTCAACAAATGGAAAGTTTTTTTCACCCCCATTGGCAAGTCTTTTTTTTTTTAAACCTAATTAAATTTAATTACTGCATAGATCTGCATAGTCATTTTGCTTCCAAGTTTTTCCAATATTTTTGAAATATTTATTCTAGAAAACAATGTTTTGTACAGATCACTGCTCATTTGGTCATTTCTCCACATATTTAAAAAATGAGGGAAAATAGATGCAAGAAAAGAAAAAAGAAAACACGAAATGACGACATACACTAACGTTCAAAAGTTATTTTAGAAAGAAGTACCTTGCTTAATACCAAGGCTGCATTTATTTGATTAAAAACAGTCAAAACAGTAATACTGTGAAATATTATTACAATTTAAAGAACTCTTTTCTATTTTAATATATTTTAAAATGCTGTTTATTCCTGTGATGTCAAAGCTGAATTTTCAGCATCATTAAGAAACATTTCTTATTATTATGTTGAAAACAGTTTAACATTTTTGTGGAAACCATGATATGTTTAGGATTCTTTGATGCACATTAGCATTTATTTGATATAGATTTTTGTAACATTAAAAATGTCTTTCCTGTCACGTATGATTAATTTAATGCATCCTAATTCATTTTATTTAAAAAAATCTTAAAATCTTACTGACTAACCCAAACTTTTGAATAGTAGTGTATGTAGCAGAGTAATCAAATGAATGGATTCTAAGAAGAGAGAAATAGATTAGGAGTAAAAAGAGTTCCTGATGAACATGATTATTGCAGGAAGTAAAGTTTAGGGGTTACATTCGATTTTTTGGGGTGATTCATAACTGTTACATTAGAGGTTCTGAACATATATGCCTCCAAACAACATCACTTCACTGTGCTTTTGTTTTGTTGCTTTCTATTCAAAGCATATTTCTGGTGATCAAACAGTATACTTCAATAGTTACATACTGTACATATAACTCTTCGTTACTCTGTAAACGTTACATAACAAAAGTAATTGTTGGTAATGGTTGTTGAATTGTTTGCATTTGCTACAAGTAAACCTGCGTTTAATTACAAACTTTAGGGGAATGTTTACAGAAGTTAAACTGTACTCTGACTATTATAAAGCGCAGTGGTGTAAAGAGCGTTTCAGATAAACTGTTTGACACACACCTGTTTGTTTAGATCTGATTGAGTTCTGTAGCTGTATAGCCAAGAGAAAGATCCAGAAGTAAAACAAACCAATAGCACGAACACCAAAGGGCAGTTTAACAACAATAGTGTCAGTATCAACGATTCCAGAAAGTACAGAGTCCCAAACCTGGGTGGATGTGTTATTTATATTCCTAGAACTTTAAAAGTAATAGCCCTACTGCTTTTTACCAAGAATTACAATGTGAGGTGGAGATTTACACTGAAAGCATTTCGCTCACTCGTTTACTTGATGGAAACGAGGGCAAATAAACATGTTTCCTGAGCTATCACATATATTATTCTCCACCAACAAGAGGTACACGAAATCTAAAACTATCCACACACATAAACAAGTTTATTTTCAATGCACAATTCAGCACTATAACAACAAAACTTTTCTGAATGTGTTGTGTTGTTTTATTTGTCCAACAAATAAGAATGAGACAATATTAACTGTAATAATACCATATTTAGAATTACTAACAATTAAAAAACTTGACTTGCACAGTAAATTATGCATCAATATTCAGTCAATTCAAATGTTCAGTACATCCTCAGATCATTGTTCTTGTCTGAGAGTTTTTAAAATATATGAAGATCTTCGCATACCTGCTAATTTGATCAAAGATAATTGCAAAAAATTAAAAAAGACAGCCTGTCTGGCACACTTTATTATATACAATTAAAACAGGAGATAGTCTCACTAAAATAGAGGTTGTTCAGAAACTTTTGGCCTTGACTATATCTGTATATGTGCTAGAGAGAGAGAGAGAGAGAGAGAGAGAGAGAGAGAGAATGTATGTGTTTACAATTTGTTTTAGCCACACTCAGCAAACCAGACTCGGCAGCAGCACTTTTTCACAATTACTCACACACGCACACCTTCAAAACCGGCCAACCCCCTTATCATCATTTACTGACTGCAGCCAGTGCTTCAGGGTCTCACCTTATACTGCGCGCACACACACACACACACACACACACACACACACAAATAAGTATAGGCCTACTTCAAGTTCATTTTATTAAATATACTTAAATACTTATATAAATATTTATGTAGTAAGTATAGGCCTACTAATATAAATGTACTAGTACTTGGAAGTGTACTATTTCTAAACTACTTGCAACTAAATTGATCCTCTTTTTAGTGTATAAAAGTATACTTTTAAGTATACTTTAAGGCCTGGTTTTACAGACAGGGCTTAGATTAAGCCAGGATTAGGCCTTCGTTCAATTAGGACATTTAAGTAGTTTTTATTTACATGCCTTAGAAAAAAACATTACTGGTGTGCATCTTGAGACAAAACAATGGCACTGACATATTTTAAGATACACTCACCTAAAGGATTATTAGGAACACCATACTAATACTGTGTTTGACCCCCTTTCGCCTTCAGAACTGCCTTAATTTTACGTGGCATTGATTCAACAAGGTGCTGAAAGCATTCTTTAGAAATGTTGGCCCATATTGATAGGATAGCATCTTGCAGTTGATGGAGATTTGTGGGATGCACATCCAGGGCACGAAGCTCCCGTTCCACCACATCCCAAAGATGCTCTATTGGGTTGAGATCTGGTGACTGTGGGGGCCATTTTAGTACAGTGAACTCATTGTCATGTTCAAGAAACCAATTTGAAATGATTCGAGCTTTGTGACATGGTGCATTATCCTGCTGGAAGTAGCCATCAGAGGATGGGTACATGGTGGTCATAAAGGGATGGACATGGTCAGAAACAATGCTCAGGTAGGCCGTGGCATTTAAACGATACTCAATTGGCACTAAGGGGCCTAAAGTGTGCCAAGAAAACATCCCCCACACCATTACACCACCACCACCAGCCTGCACAGTGGTAACAAGGCATGATGGATCCATGTTCTCATTCTGTTTACGCCAAATTCTGACTCTACCATCTGAATGTCTCAACAGAAATCGAGACTCATCAGACCAGGCAACATTTTTCCAGTCTTCAACTGTCCAATTTTGGTGAGCTCGTGCAAATTGTAGCCTCTTTTTCCTATTTGTAGTGGAGATGAGTGGTACCCGGTGGGGTCTTCTGCTGTTGTAGCCCATCCGCCTCAAGGTTGTGGTTGTAGCTTTGCAAATGCTTTGCTGCATACCTCGGTTGTAACGAGTGGTTATTTCAGTCAAAGTTGCTCTTCTATCAGCTTGAATCAGTCGGCCCATTCTCCTCTGACCTCTAGCATCAACAAGGCATTTTCGCCCACAGGACTGCCGCATACTGGATGTTTTTCCCTTTTCACACCATTCTTTGTAAACTCTAGAAATGGTTGTGCATGAAAATCCCAGTAACTGAGCAGATTGTGAAATACTCAGACCGGCTCGTCTGGCACCAACAACCATGCCACGCTCAAAATTGCTTAAATCACCTTTCTTTCCCATTCTGACATTCAGTTTGGAGTTCAGGAGATTGTCTTGACCAGGACCACACCCCTAAATGCATTGAAGCAACTGCCATGTGATTGGTTGATTAGATAATTGCATTAATGAGAAATGGAACAGGTGTTCCTAATAATCCTTTAGGTGAGTGTATATCAGTGCAAGTTGCTTTCAGTTAAAACAGCTCAAACATGCATTTTATTCTGGCAGTAGGCTTAAGTCTTGTCTGTGAAACCGGGGGAAGTGTAACAGTAGTAAACTTTGAATACACAACTAGTTAACAACTATGTTTTTCATTTGTACTGCAGCTACACTACAATATTGATAATTTACTGGTTAAATATTTGTAGCACACTTTTTAGTTTATGAAAGTGCACTTTGAAGTATACTCTCAGTAAACTACTAGTTTAGTAGTTTTGTAGTGCAATGCTTGTAAGTTTTCTTTAAAGGTAGGATAGGCTATTTGGGAGTGACTAGTAATAGCTTGCTAGCTTTGAAAGCATTAGATCCCACCCTCCCTTCAGAGCTCTCTCTCCAAAGCTCTCTCTCCTCTAACCCTGTTGAAAAAAAAACAGTATATGCTGGTTAGGTATGTTTTGAAGATTGGAAGATGGTTTGAGCTGGTTTACGTTGGCCCTTAATTGGTCATGACCAGCTTAGGACCAGCACTTGACCAGCTTAAACCAGCTCATGACCAGCTCAAACCAGCTGCCATGCCTCAAAACATACCTAACCAGCATATGCTGTTTTTTTTCAACAGGGAAAACACGTGAATGCACAGCAGACTGCAAAGTGGCAAGAGAGACGGCGTTAAATTACGTCATGTTTCAAATAAAAAGGAATGTAAACAACTTGCAGAGCTCTAGTTGTAGCACCTGACTGCTGCAGATTCATTTCGGTGTTGATAGTGTTGACATAGAAACGCATAAATCCAAGACTGAGGATGTAAACAGCTCTGGGTAGAACGTCATGGGTTCTCATAATTATGGTTACGACATGACGTGAACGCAGCATAAGCTCATTGTTTTGGTTCAGGAGGAAATGTGGCTGCTGTTCGTTTGCAGCACTCAGTGAATGTTGTTTTCAACTCTGCATAGCCTTATGGAACGCACTGATGATGTGTGTTGTCTGTGTGAGCAGGGTGTATGGAAATAGATATGCTGACAGGCAGGTAGGACATTGTATCATTGTATTCGGAACAAAACATTTTTTGTCCTGAGACTTCCACAAAAGATTTATGTACATGTTTTAATATTTAGACCACTTCTATTATTGATTGTTATCAGGATGTGAAGAGAGTTTCAACCAGTATAACAAAAAATGTCCTACCTTTACCTTGTCCTACATTTAAGTGAACTTAACATCATACTTATATGGCCGGTTTCACAGGCAAGGCTTAAGCTAGTCCCAGGCTAAAATGCATGTTTCTAAGGCACGTTTATAAAAGCTACTTAAATGTCCTAATTAAACTGTAAGGCCTAATCCTGGCTTAATCTAAGCCTTGTCTGTGAAACCAGGCCATGGTTTATTATTTACAGTGCATCCGGAAAGTATTCACAGCGCTTCACTTTTTCCACATTTTGTTATGTTACAGCCTTATTCCAAAATGTATTAAATTCATTATTTTCCTCAAAATACAAACAATACCCCATAATGACAACGTGAAATTAAGTTTGTTTAAAATCTTTGCAAATTTATTAAAAATAAATAAATGTACACAAGTATTCACAGCCTTTGCCATGACACTCAAAATTGAGCGCAGGTGCATCCTGTTTCCACTGATCATCCTTGATGTTTCTACAACTTGATTGGAGTCCACCTGTGGTCAATTCAGTTGATTGGACTTGATTTGGAAAGGCACACACCTGTCTATATAAGGTCCCACAGTTAACAGTGCATGTCAGAGCACAAACCAAGCCATGAAGTCCAAAGAATTGTCTGTAGACCTCAGAGACAGGATTATATCGAGGCACAGATCTGGGGAAGGGTACAGAAACATTTCTGCAGCATTGAAGATCCCAATGAGCACAGTGGCCCCCATCATCCGTAAATGGAAGAAGTTTGGAACCACCCAAACTGAGCCATCGGGGGAGAAGGGCCTTGGAGCCTCTTGGAGGTGACCAAGAACCCGATGGTCACTCTGACAGAGCTCCAGCATTTCTCTGTGGAGAGAGGAGAAACTTCCAGAAGAACAACCATCTCTACAGCACTCCACCAATCAGGCCTGTATGGTAGAGTGGCCAGACAGAAGCCACTCCTCAGTAAAAGACACATGGAGTTTGCCAAAAGGCACCTGAAGGACTCTCAGATCATGAGAAACTAAATTCTTTGGTCTGATGAAACACAGATGGAACTCTTTGGCCTGAATGGCAAGCGTCATGTCTGGAGGAAACCAGGCACTGCTTATCACCTGGCCAATACATTCCTTCATTGAAGAATGGTGATGGCAGCATCATGCTGTGGGGATGCTTCAGGAACTGGGAGACTAGTCAGAATCGAGGGAAAAGATGAATGCAGAAATGTACAGAGACATCCTTGATGAAAACCTGCTCTGGACCCCAGACTGGGGTGAAGGTTCATCTTCCAACAGGACAACGACCCTAAGCACACAGCCAGGATAACAAAAAAGTGGCTACGGGACAACTCTGTGAATGTCCTTGAGTGGCCCAGCCAGAGCCCAGACTTGAACCCGATTGAACATCTCTGGAGAGATCTGAAAATGGCTTTGCACTGACGCTCCCCATCCAACCTGATGAAGCTTGATAGGTCCTGCAAAGAAGAATGGGAGAAACTGCCCAAAAATAGGTGTGCCAAGCTTGTAGCATCATACTCAAAAAGACTTGAGGCTGTAACTGGTGCCAAAGGTGCTTCAACAAAGTATTGAACAAAGGCTGTGAATACTTATGTACATGTGATTTTTTTTTTTACTTAATTTGCAAAGATTTCAAACAAACTTCTGGGGTATTGTTTGTAGAATTTTGAGGAAAATAATTAATTTAATTCATTTTGGAATACGGCTGTAACATAACAAAATGTGGAAAAAGTGAAGCGCTGTAATACTTTCCGGATGCACTGTATATATTATTTTTGCACTTTAAGTTATTTAGGTCCTATTTAGGTTTTTTTTATACTTTAAATATACTTTAAACAGTACTTTAAAGGCCACTGAAGTGCCATGAAACGTGTGCCAACTCGTGCATAGCTCTTTGCTATTGTGTCTGGACTGGAGAAGACTGTGCACACTAAGGTGGTTCGCGTGACACTAACATGAAACCAGACTTCATCCACCCCATTGCAAAGCATATTTACACTGTCTCCTATATAGTGCACTATGTGCTATTCACCATGTAGAAAATAGTAAATGTGTGAACAAGTGACTGCTTTTTGCCGCAGCTTCAGCGTCTATATAGGGGGCGAGATGCAGTAGATTCTAGAGAGCATTTGATTGGACAGAATATCTGATGAGTTGCTGAAGTGCAGAGTGATGTCATCAAAATCATTGATCCATATTGGCAGAAGTCACAGACTGTAAGTTTTGAATGCTTATATCTTCTAAATGATAATTTTGTCATTGTTTTGAGCGCACTAGCTTATAGATAATCTTAAGGCTAACATATTCATACTAAAAGCCAAAAACTTAAATTTTGATTTCATGGGGACTCTTTCCCTGCCAGCGTTTTTTTTTTTAAGTTGCGAGTCAGCACCATACTTTTTTTTTACAAAACATTCATGGCCCCCAGAATATTTTGTTGTATAAATATCCGAACATGCAGTATATTTTAAAAGAAAGAACAGAGCCTCTGTGTTTAAACAACAAAATCATTTTATTATAGCTTCATGCATTCTTTTTTTTTTTTATCAACACCTGAATGTGGGTAAGTTTCGTAAAAAAAGACACATTTTGAACAAAAAGCTGAAAAAATTGTGTTTTTGTCAAAGTCTTTACCCGGATCAGATTCAGAGCAATGATCAAAACATAGATGGAGTAGATCGAGTCCATCAACACTCCCAAAGCTTCACAGTTCTATCCTCTTCCTGGGCTGACATTTCATTCGGTAACGTTAGGCCGTTTTGATTTATATGCTGTTTAATGTTCGATGATCGTGTTTTTACATGTGCTTATGAATCTATTGCTTGTTTCTGCTTCCTCTTCGGTGAAGGAAACTCTTTGCCTGTGCTTTGATCGGGAGATTCTGTGCCCTTTCAGAAGATGATTGTAATAGCACACCCTACTACTGTATAACAGTGAAAATATGGGTTGCCGGAAAAATCTGTCAGTGGCGGGGAAACAAAATTCACATATTCAGAATAGGATCATATCAGTTTTCTTTATAAATAAATATTTTCAAACAATGTAAATGAGAGAGTAGGCCTATGTAAAACTATTTGTAAAAGTATTTAATAGGCTACTCAATCATACTACAAGCCAAGTATACTTAAAATACTTAATTGTACTTTTAAGTATATCTCGATCAAAAGATTGAGTACAAGTATAGGCCAAATATAATTAAACTTTTCTATCAGTGTAAGACAAGTATACTTAAAGTACTTATTTTTTAGTTTAAAAGAAGTATACTAATAGCACACTTGAATAAACTTCTTTTTTGTTAGGGCACACACACACAACATAAGTTTGCTCAAGAGAAGGGGCAATACCTTTAAATGTGACTGAAATGCAAATGACTCTTTTGCTGATAGCCTAGTTAAGCGGACAATCCTTGAAAATAAAGTGCAAACAAGCACATGTGTATGATCCTCACAAACACATTTCCTGTTTTAGCAAGCACTTCATTTTTTGTTGTTTAAGAAAGGAAAAAGGCATAATAGCAGCTAAACACCACCAAAGGATAATGTTATTCATGAATTAATTAAACACTTCTCACTCTTAAAAATTTAAATAAAGGTTCCAATTAGAACCAAAAAATGGCTTATGTCATTACGTTTATATAGGTTCTTTTCTAGTTCTTTATAGAAAACCACTGTGTTGCATTAAAGTCGGCATATCGGAAGTTGTGATAGTCTTTTCTTCCCTGTGACATATATCTGAGTCAAACAACTTTTCAAACAAGAAAAAATGTCGGGAATTGATTGGATGGTTGTGGTTTGCTATTGCTGTGATCTCATGTGAGTGACAGGTTTTCCCGCCCTCAAACCAGTATTAGATGTCACTGCAAGAGAAAGAGGAAGTTATTTTGATTAAAGATTATTAAGTGTACAGATAAATAATTTAGAACAAATACTGCAATATTCCATAAAAACAAGAATTGTCAATTTTTTAATGGTGACTTTAAAGAGCACAGAAACCAATACACTGATCAGAAGAAAGTGCAATGTAACTTCAACTCTAAAGAACCACGCTGCTGAACCTAAAAACTATCCAGAAGAACCTTAATTTTTTAGGTTTTCTTTTTTTGCCCCTTTCTCTTTTATTTCCATTTAAAATGTACCTGTATATCAATATTTTATTATTATTAACAATACATTTACATTTATTTTATTTTATTTTATATGTAGGCTATGTATGGTATGGTATTTATGATAATAGGTTACCCCGGCCGTAATACCTTACAGTAGTGCTTTGTACTCTCATAAACTCTGAGTATCAGATGATTCAGATGCAGTACCACAACCCGCCAGTAAAGCATTACACTGCTCTATCGTTCACCTCCTCTGAAGTCGATATATGGACTCCGCGTCCAGAGCACTAGATTCCGCGCCGTGTTTTCTGCGGAGCTGACGAGCTGCTCGCAGGCTGGTGGCTGCTCTTCGCTCGGCTGTTGTCCTGATATCACTCCGCTAGCATGGAGGAGGGGAGCGCTTGATTATTGTGATGGTGGCAGCTGCTGTACACATTGGCGACTGTAGGATTTCCTCTCCAGCCATCGGGACTTTTAGAAACTGCACACCTTGTTCGCGCTCGTGGAGGGTTTCGCCGGCCAAACTAATGAAATGCAAGTTCACGAAACAACTCCGGAGCCTGTTCTCAGCAGACGGCAAAACTTTTTTCAGAAGGACAACACAATAAAACGACGGGCTCGCAGCAGCGGTGCTTATGCGTGATGGTTGCGAGTAACATCCGGATGTTTGATGGAGCTCCAGTAGAGGCGAGAGAGTAACAGACCCGGTCGCCTCTCTCGCTCCTCCACGGTCCCGCACTGTTGTCTATTGAATGGTTGACACGGCGATCCTCCCGGAGGAGGGATTTACACTCATTTAAACGCTTATTTCCTCCCAATTTCACTGTATCTGCCTCCCTGGCGAAGCGGACTTCTGCTCCGCTTCGGAGAGGGGAGAGAGAGTGAGTCAGGGGGGCTTGACAAAGTTCTTCCCGAATCACAGATGATGGGGGATTTTGCTAGCCCCGCTGCCGTACCGACCGGCGGCATTTGCATTAATAACAGCAACTTAAACTCTGCCATTAATGCAACTAACAGCAGCACCGGCGGCGGCGGTAACGTGGGCATACCGAAGCACAGCACGGTGGTGGAGCGGCTCCGACAGAGGATCGAGGGCTGCCGGCGGCACCACGTCAACTGCGAGAGCCGATACCAACAAGCGCACGACGAGCAGCTGGAGCTGGAGCGCCGGGAGACGGTGAGACTGCACCAGCGGACTTTAGAGCTGCGGGCCAAGAAATCCAGCAACAGCAAACAGCAGAGCAAGCAACAAGAGCCCGATTCAACCGCGACCATCGAGCAGAGGAACAACACTCTGATCGCGGTGAGTTCACCTCTCCTTGCAGTGTGTGTGACTCGGTCTTCTTTTATAGGTGTTTGGAATGAACACAGTGCTGTTTGTTTGGGTTGCAGTGCTAAACTTTCGCTCGGTGCTTTTTACACTTGTCGGAACTAAAAACTCCAGCGACGCTGGGACAATCACAACCGTGTACGACAACTTCAACGCGATTTACGGACTATTTCTCGTGCATTAGAGCTCCGAGTAACTTTGGAGGCGTTTAGATACTTTGCAAAGCAGCCCGTATAAAGTTATGTAGTAGTTGGTGATGTCATTTGCTCTCCTCCTACTTACTACTTGTAGTTCAGGCGTGTTACGTGTTTAGAAAACATGATGGGAGTTGAAAATCAAAACCAGCTTGCTAATAATTAAAGTACGTGAATGTGCATTTACGTTTATTAGCCTACTCAGTTAGCACTGGTTTAAATAATAAACCAAATTCCACTCTATTAGTTTCAGTTTCTGTATAGGCGAGCTGTTTAAAATGATGCCACTAGTAGATTGTTTTTGTTTTCACTTTATTTTCGGAGCAGAAATTTCTCTCTCTCTGTGATGCATCTCAAAATGCAATACTCATCATTTGATAAAAAAGAAAGGATGGTGAAGAAACGGATGAAGGATGAGCAGTTATCTGTATGTTACACTCCCGGTTCAGATGCAGCCACAGAAAAGTTAGTGTTAAAAATCAGTCATTTGAACCTCAACCCATTGCGGAGGAGCATCGTGTCGTTGCCTTTTGTGTCAAGGCGGTGAATTCCTCTTTGATATGCTAAGTGACTCTAATTTCTGAGGGTGACACACAGGTAGTTCTCAAAGCGTTAATGGCCGGTGTCGTCGACCTCCCTCTGTGCGATGTGGACATTACAGTGTGAGCCGGTAGATAGGCAACAAACGCTTCACATCGAAGCTATTGCGATTTAAAGAGACCGCAGCCTCATTGCTTTTCTGTCTTTTCTCCACATTTAAGCACTGCTGCAGCTAGGTGGCTGTATCAAGTCGAGTTTTAGGGTCTTATCTGTGCGTCTGGGTTCAGACCCCACACAATGGCGGTGTGCCCAAACCTAGCGAGCTGCCTATGTAGACAGCTTGGTGTCCAGTATTCTCCATCAGGCTAAACTGGATGGTCTTAGTAACTCTTATGTGTTAATTGATTTTAAATGGTTGGTTATAGAATATTACATTGAATATATTACTCTGGTATTGCATGTTTTTGAGAGATTTTGACAAATGTGATGAAATGTTAGGTTGCAATTTATTTTACAGTACATGTGCTTACAGCGTTCTTTTCTTACCTAAGAAAGTACTGGGTAATATAAGGCAACTACATGGGTTAAGGGTATAGGTTCAGAGTTAGCACCTAGTTATTACACAGTTATTGTAATCACTATAATAAGTACATAGTATGTACATATGGAACAGGACTGTAAAATAGCTCTAAGTAAAGGAGGTTAAAACCTTGCAGCCTTTAGTCTTGAGGTTCAGGAATCTGGTCGTATCTCTCATAGGCCTCGTTTGCACCTGGTATTAAGATCTGTCTTGGCTGACACAAATGGTCAGTTGAAACATGTTATGTTGTTTACACCTGGTACTAATGTGCGCGAGGGTCTCTTGATGTCACTACATCATGAGTAATTTTGTTGGGTTTTTTTTGTCCTTTTTAGTAGTTAAAAAAATCTATTCATTTTTATTTAAGTTGTTGTAGTAATTTTTAGTTCTTCAACTTAAACTTATTTTATTTGGGTTTCTAATTTTTAAGTTTCAGTTTTTCATCTAATTATATTTTATTTTATTTCAGCTTTAATGAAAACCACTTTTTAGTTTTAGTTAACTAACAACAATGATCTGTTACTGTGAGTTACTGCGAAACCTTTGAAAAAGTTAGCTCATACTTTCTCAAATATGCTTAAATTTCGGTCTTCATTCACACCTAGCTATATTTTAATACACAAGGTCTTTGACTACTGTATAAACAAGACCAAAAGACAGAAACCAAGCACCAAAAGTCCACCAAGAAAATTGCTTCGTGTTAATGTAGTCATAATCGAGACTTAAGATCTTTCTCTAAAAGTTTGTTTTTCAGTACAAACTCACCTCTGGACCAAAATGCAGTTTTTAAAGTTCACAATATTTTTCTTCTAGTGTGTTTAATGTATATCTGTGCACATTTCTATTACTTCTGAAGTCGTGTCCAGCAGCCGTGTGAGTGCTTTCTCCAGCTAAAGCAGTGCTTGTGGTATCATATTGTTTTGCAGTGTCTGGGACCAGTGCCCAAGATCTAAATTTAAATCCTGAGTTGGCAGGGTTACACGAGGTTTGTGACGTCAGACACTCCAAGAGCATAGTTACCACTGTGTAACTTTCTTGTCTTCTGTACTTGTTTGCAAGGAGGCCTACAAGACTGGTAGCGCAGGTACAACTGTGTGCGATGCGTCTCACTGTGTGTGTCTGCATGTAAGCATTTCAGCGTTTATAAAAATCATTTATATGCCTGCAGGAGTTGTTTGCGTCAAGGATACCTGAAAACTTTCTGTCAGTGATTCTTTTTACTCTCCTGTTTACTTTTAAATCTAGCCTTTTTTGCTAACTTTTATATATTTTACTTGAAAACCCATAAATGATCTGCCGTAATTGAAGTAATTATCCATTTTGAAATAATTTTGCCAAAAAAATAGTTCCTCTTTCTGTGACATGACGGCCATTTGATAATTTAGTTGAAAGTAATAGAGCTCTCTGCTGTGTTTGTCCATAGAATAGAAATTTTATTTTATTTTTTCTCTCTCATTATAGGCTAGGTATCTAAGTAATTATTAGAATATGTAAGTTTTTCACCCAAAAATGAAAACAATTTTTTTTTCACCCTGATGTTCTAGCTTTTATTCTGTTTCCTTCTGTAAATCACAATAGTAGAAATGTTTGAGGAATTGTTAAAACAGGTCTTATTATACGACGACAGTTCATAGTGACCATGGGATGGTCAAAAATCCACCAAAAAAAGAGTCCATATGACTTGTAGGTCATTGTTCACTATTAAACTTCGCTCATGCCGCTCACCTCAAGCCCAGCTCCATATCTTGCTTCAGAAATGGCAATTTATCAACATTGTGGATGGCATTCAGATTTTTTTTTTCATACGAACATGGGCTAAATGCAAACTTCGGAGAAAAGCTAGATGATTGTATGCCTAAAGCCTGACAGCCCCAATTAACTATCATTGTATGAGAATGCACAACAATTTATCAATTTACTTTTGTGTTCCACAAAAATAACTGCATATTAAAATGACATGAGAGTGACTAAATAATGACAAGATGTTTGGATGGAGGAAGAATTCATTACTAACTAGCTAACTATCTTTACCTGCTATTTATTCCATGAGTGATAAACAGAAACTTAGCCAAGAGCACTAGATAGGGAAGTAATATTACTGAGTCAGTTACTGGAATTTTCACACCTATTTTCTGTCAGAATGTAGAGGAAAAAATATGTACATCCTCAAGGTCTTAATTACACAACTTACAGTTTTCCTCTTCTTAACACTTTTCAGGTACATCTGCATAGTGTTTTCAGTGTTATTTTAATATTATTTATATACTATTATAGTCTTTATTTTTTTATGATTTCATTTTTTAGTTTTTTGTCATTTTATTAGTTGGTTTAGAAATATTTGATCATTTTATTTCACTTTTTTTAGTCACTTTATTTCAGTTAATTTAAAATTATAGTTTGAGTTTTTTTTTTTACCTAATATTTATTTTTTAGTTTAGTTTTTTTTTGCAGTTAACGAAAACACAGGAACAGGAACAACACATGAGTATTTTACTACCAAATGCATTAAAACTGTTACTGGTAGTATAACCTCACACTTCATGCTCTCTGCTGTGTTATCGTCACAGTGCACACTTTCATGCTGGTACGCATGTACACATGTTACACTGGAATGTAGAACAAGGTGCATGTCAACACTGCAGCACATAGTCCATGCAGTTAAATCAATATCACTGCGAGTGTGATTTTTTTTTATCAACTCTCTTACACACACACGCACACACCCACCCCACTAGAGATGATATCCTATATGGCTGTCTTTGGGCGTTTTTAATATTGAGGCTTATTGGATCGGCATTCATACACATACTGCTGATGCTTGTGCATATGTCCACATGCTCTTTTACTCACGCAAGGGCTCAGTGTCAGGAAACCCACCGCTTTCTCAGAGAGAACCGAAACAAAGTCCGCCTCAGCATCACGGAGCATTAGAGAAGACTTTTTTTGCACTCGCAACTTGTCTTCTCGTGGGATAATCAAACTAAAGGACATTTTATAAGTGAATATTCAGCATTATTTCTGTTCATGCTTAGACTTTAACTTCTTAAACTTGTGTGCAAAGTGACCCAGTGAAGTACTAGCGCTTCACTGTTACAGCAGGTGATTTCATGCCTTGCTGTAGTTTGTGTGTAAGCTGTACAGTATCACCACAGCCAGCAGTCAAACCTCTCCAGGCTCAAAGGTTTGATAACGTTTCAAGAAAGGCTGTTTAAAGCATGCATCATTTATTTTGCCCAAAGCACAGTCAATATATTTCGCAAGAAGTAAGCAGGTTTTCCCACCTTTTTTATTGATGTTGACGTAAATGATATTTTAAAATGAACATTTGAAACTTTTCTGCATTAATATTTGTGAGCTAGAACACTGCTACTGATATTGTGTGTTCAGGCCTCAATAGGCGTCATGAGTTCCATGCACTCATCATGGCCTACTAAGCAGACTAGGCTCTATATAGTGATATTTGGAAAGAAAAGCTTTGGCAAATTAAATAAATAAATATGCAATTAACAATTTCTGGCCATTTTGCATTGATTTTCTCTTTGCTGTTTGATTTGCACCTAGATACTGAAGAGAAGCTTTGCCACTGATACTACACTTTATTTTGTTTTGGAGCAGTGAGATTAGAAGTTTAGTTTTGTGTCACAAACATGCATTAGCATTGCAAAACAGAATTGTGAATTACAAATTCAGACACTTAAGTTATACCTAATATGTGACAAAGGACATTAGACTATTTTATTTTATTCTGACAGGCACTAAACAACAGTGCTAATACATCTAATAAGCATAATAAAACAAATTGCTAGTGTTCATTATTATATAATATCATTAACAACCGTTATGTAATGCTTAACAGTTCAGTAGTTTAGAAGCGTGAATGTATGAAACATAATTTTCTCTAAAGGTTAGATGCATGACAAGGTTTTCTGGTGGGTTTTTTTATAAGTTAATGAGTTTTGATCAGGTGTTAATCTCTTACACCAGCACACCCAAGTAATTTTTCACATTCGCAACACCCTGGTGTTTGTTTAGCTCTAATTTTAGACTTATTGACATTACTTCCCGATATTGTGACTTTTGTACAGTGCAACGACAGCATCTACTTTCACAGTTGCTATTGGATTCTCCTGCTTTGCATGTGTAGGCAGTTAAAGGGATAGTTCACCCAAAAATGAAAATTCTGTCATCGTTTACTCAACTCTCAAGTTGTTCCAAACCTGTTCCAAAAAATGTCTTTCTTCTGCTGAACAGTTGATCGACCCCATTGACTTTCATAGTATGGAAAATAAGTACTAATGGAAGTTAAATGTTTGGTTACCGAAATTCTTCAGAATATCTTCTTTTGTGTTCAGCAGAAGAAAGAAATTCATACAGGTTTGGAACAACTTGAGTGAGTAAATTATGACAGAATTAGCATTTTTGGGTGAACTATCCCTTTAAGGTCCAATTTTAGCACTGTTGTAGCTACGTTAAATGAATGTTATTCCTTACACATCATGTAAATTCACATCTGGGTGAGAGGGGGTCCTGGCAGAAGTGTTAATATGTGTCTGTGAAAGTTGCGAAAAAGTTCTCAGTGGCTGTCAGATTTTTGATTATGCATGGAAGTTAGAGAGAGAGAAATGGAGTGCATACTACACTGAAAACATATTTAGGTCTTCATTTAAAATCTTAAAAATGTAGGCCTAAAAATGTTTTGAAATGTAAATTCCATATGTTCCACCAGTACCAGTATGGTGCATTCCATCATCATCATCGTCATCACATTGGTCACTGATCATTTCAGCACAGATGCATAGATTAGGAACAGTGAAGTCTCCTGTTAGGCTTGTTCTAGGAAAACAAGTGATTCATGGCCCATTTGATCATCTTCTCACCATCTCTCTTGAGCATCTCATGTGACTGTCGTCTTTCATATTGGATCTTTGAGTACTGGTGACACATCATCTGTTCAGAGTGTCCATTATTTGAGCAACTTGTATAAGGTCAAGTGATGTGGGGATTTTTTTCATCGTTGTTATAGACATATGGAACAAAGGCTGAAGAAGATACTTCTTGTTCAAAGAAACTGATAGAAGTACTATTTGCTCAGTCTGCCATTTCTTGCAAAAAAGAGAATATTTTTCCTATAAGTGAAGTTTAATAGTCGATCTTTGAAGAGAATAGAAAGCCAAATTACCTGTGGAGCATCTTATCGGGTTTGTGTGTGTGTTTGTTTGAAGACAAACTGCAAGCTGCTTCATTATTGATTAGAAAGATGCCTGGAAGTCAGTCTCTGCCTTTGCCTTTCTTTCATACCGTATGAGGGAGCCAGTTAAATATAGATGAGTGTCATCAGACACACACGCTCATGCAGCTCCTCTATGGCAAGGTTTCCCACTGCTTTGGCCTTGAGTCGCACAGAAACTGGTGCAGAGACACAACACACACATGTTCAAGGCACACAAATAGATCCTTGTCCTCATTGTCTGTGGAGTTGACCAGGGCCAAACACTCATCAGGAGTCATCGGATGAATGACCAGATAGTGTCGAACACAGCCTTGATCATTCACTCAGAATGCTATGATACTGACGCTACTGCATTTGCATTAAAGGAACCACCTTTTTTGCTGATTATCCATAGGTAAGCTGGGAAAATGATGCAAGAAACTTCACGAGAGTAGTGAACTGCTAAACATGCTTCTCTTCCCAGCCAATTTTTGACTGGAAATACTCACCCACAAAAGGCGTATGTACTCTTTATAAACACAGTTTCATGTCTCTGGCATTTGCATGAGAACGCTAAATCCGTGTCCAGTCTGTACGTGCACAGTAATGCTGTCATAATCCCAGTGTTGGAATCCGGTCTTGTTTCATTGGTCAAAAGCCACCTTATAACACCCTCACTGTGACGCTATCATTCATTTTATCCATGTTCAGCTTAAGGAGTGAGGTGGAGAACAATCACATATAGGATAGGATATTCTGTACTTTTCTTTGGCTATTAAGTTTCATTAGAAATTGTCTTTGAAAAATATTAAAATTTGTATGTTTCTGGGAATCAGTTTAAACTGTCAGACTATTTGAAACTTCTGTTATTTGATTGTCCTTTCAAAGCAAAAATGTTAAATATATGTATATTAGGGTTGTGCGACGTCTACCAAATTGGCATCAGATGATGTCTACAGTGAAATGGCGTGATGGACGATGACATTGGGGGGTTGCGTTTGAGCGTTAAGCTCTGTTAATGTTGCGCGCATCTGGAGAAAGAGAACATGCACTGAAAGGGCTTGAATGAAGCGTGTTTGGCTTTAGATAAAACTACTAGAGGGTAGAGTGCTGAAATATCATTACCACAAACGATCCGGAGTGCTTGTGGTGTGATCCGCACCGCTGTTTTGAAACAGGAAAATGGAGGAATCACGATGCCGGCTTAACATTGTTTTATATATATATATATATATATATATATATATATATATATATATATATATATATATATATATATATACATACATCTCACCTAAAGGATTATTAGGAACACCTGTTCAATTTCTCATTAATGCAATTATCTAATCAACCAATCACATGGCAGTTGCTTCAATGCATTTAGGGGTGTGGTCCTGGTCAAGACAATCTCCTGAACTCCAAACTGAATGTCAGAATGGGAAAGAAAGGTGATTTAAGCAATTTTGAGCGTGGCATGGTTGTTGGTGCCAGACGGGCCGGTCTGAGTATTTCACAATCTGCTCAGTTACTGGGATTTTCACGCACAACCATTTCTAGAGTTTACAAAGAATGGTGTGAAAAGGGAAAAACATCCAGTATGCAGCTGTCCTGTGGGCGAAAATGCCTTGTTGATGCTAGAGGTCAGAGGAGAATGGGCCGACTGATTCAAGCTGATAGAAGAGCAACTTTGACTGAAATAACCACTCGTTACAACCGAGGTATGCAGCAAAGCATTTGTGAAGCCACAACACGCACAACCTTGAGGCGGATGGGCTACAACAGCAGAAGACCCCACCGGGTACCACTCATCTCCACTACAAATAGGAAAAAGAGGCTACAATTTGCACGAGCTCACCAAAATTGGACAGTTGAAGACTGGAAAAATGTTGCCTGGTCTGATGAGTCTCGATTTCTGTTGAGACATTCAGATGGTAGAGTCTGATGGTAGAATTTGGCGTAAACAGAATGAGAACATGGATCCATCATGCCTTGTTACCACTGTGCAGGCTGGTGGTGGTGGTGTAATGGTGTGGGGGATGTTTTCTTGGCACACTTTAGGCCCCTTAGTGCCAATTGGGTATCGTTTAAATGCCACGGCCTACCTGAGCATTGTTTCTGACCATGTCCATCCCTTTATGACCACCATGTACCCATCCTCTGATGGCTACTTCCAGCAGGATAATGCACCATTATTAGGAACACCATACTAATATTGTGTTTGACCCCCTTTCGCCTTCAGAACTGCCTTAATTCTACGTGGCATTGATTCAACAAGGTGCTGAAAGCATTCTTTAAAAATGTTGGCCCATATTGATAGGATAGCATCTTGCAGTTGATGAAGATTTGTGGGATGCACATCCAGGGCACGAAGCTCCCGTTCCACCACATCCCAAAGATGCTCTATTGGGTTGAGATCTGGTGACTGTGGAGGCCATTTTAGTATAGTGAACTCATTGTCATGTTCAAGAAACCAATTTGAAATGATTCAAGCTTTGTGACATGGTGCATTATCCTGCTGGAAGTAGCCATCAGAGGATGGGTACATGGTGGTCATAAAGGGATGGACATGGTCAGAAACAATGCTCAGGTAGGCCGTGGCATTTAAACGATACCCAATTGGCACTAAGGGGCCTAAAGTGTGCCAAGAAAACATCCCCCACACCATTACACCACCACCACCAGCCTGCACATTGGTAACAAGGCATGATGGATCCATGTTCTCATTCTGTTTACGCCAAATTCTGACTCTACCATCTGAATGTCTCAACAGAAATCAAGACTCATCAGACCAGGCAACATTTTTCCAGTCTTCAACTGTCCAATTTTGGTGAGCTCGTGCAAATTGTAGCCTCTTTTTCCTATTTGTAGTGGAGATGAGTGGTACCCGGTGGGGTCTTCTGCTGTTGTAGCCCATCCGCCTCAAGGTTGTGCGTGTTGTGGCTTCACAAATGCTTTGCTGCATACCTCGGTTGTAACGAGTGGTTATTTCAGTCAAAGTTGCTCTTCTATCAGCTTGAATCAGTCGGCCCATTCTCCTTTGACCTCTAGCATCAACAAGGCATTTTCGCCCACAGGACTGCCGCATACTGGATGTTTTTCCCTTTTCACACCATTCTTTGTAAACTCTAGAAATGGTTGTGCGTGAAAATCCCAGTAACTGAGCAGATTGTGAAATACTCAGACCGGCCCGTCTGGCACCAACAACCATGCCACGCTCAAAATTGCTTAAATCACCTTTCTTTCCCATTCTGACATTCAGTTTGGAGTTCAGGAGATTGTCTTGACCAGGACCACACCCCTAAATGCATTGAAGCAACTGCCATGTGATTGGTTGATTAGATAATTGCATTAATGAGAAATTGAACCGGTGTTCCTAATAATCCTTTAGGTGAGTGTGTGTGTGTGTGTGTGTGTGTGTGTGTGTATATATATATATTACAGACAGACAGACTATATACACTATATTGCCAAAAGTTGGGACACCCCTCCAAATCATTGAATTCAGGTGTTCCAATCACTTCCATGGCCACAGGTGTATAAAATCAAGCACCTAGGCATGCAGACTGCTTCTACAAACATTTGTGAAAGAATGGGTCGCTCTCAGGAGCTCAGTGAATTCAAGCGTGGTACTGTGATAGGCTGCCACCTGTGCAATAAGTCCATTTGTGAAATTTCCTTACTACTAAATATTCTACTGTCAACTGTTAGTGATATTATAACAAAGTGGAAGCAATTGGGAACAACAGCAACTCGGCCACGTAAAATCACAGAGCGGGGTCAGTGCTTGCTGAGCCACACAGTGCGCCGAAGTCGCCAACTTTCTGCAGAGCCAATAGCTACAGACCTCCAAACTTTGTGTGGCCTTCAGATTAGCTCAAGAACAGTGCTTAGAGAGCTTCATGGAATGGTTTTTTTTATGGCCGAGCAGCTGCATCCAAGCCATACCTCACCAAGTGCAATGCAAAGCGTCGGATGCAGTGGTGTAAAGCACGCCGCCACTGGACTCTAGAACAGTTGAGACGTGTTCTCTGGAGTGACGAATCACGCTTCTCTGTCTGTCAGTCCGATGGATGAGTCTGTGTTTGGCGGTTGCCAGGAGAACGGTACTTGCCTGACTGCATTGTGCCAAGTGTAAAGTTTGGTGGAGGGGGGATTATGGTGCGGGGTTGTTTTTCAGGGGTTAATCTTGCACCCTTAGTTCCAGTGAAAGGTACTCCTAACGCTTCATTATACCAAGACATTTTGGACGATTTCATGCTTCCAACTTTGTGGGAACAGTTTGGGGATGGCCCCTTCCTGTTCCAAAATGACTGTGCACCAGTGCACAAAGCAAGGTCCATAAAGGCATGGATGAGCGAGTTTGGTGTGCAGGATCTTGACTGTCCTGCACAGAGTCCTGACCTCAACCCGCTTCTGGGTTGAGAATGGTCAAAAATTCCCATAAACACACTCCTAAACCTTGTGGAAAGCTTTCCCAGAAGATTTGAAGCTGTTATAGCTGCAAAGTGTGGGCCAACTCCATATTAAACCCTTCGGATTAAGAATGGGATGTCATTAAAGTTCATGTGCATGTAAAGGCAGGCGTCCCAAAACCTTTGGCAATATAGTATATACTACTGTTCAAGCGTTTGCTGGCTGTTAAGATTTTTTTGTCTTAAGGCCCGTTTACACCAAGGATGATAAATATAAATTTTTTTTTTTAGTGTTTAAAAATCCACACCACAACTACAAGAAGTACGGCACAGAGGAACGATATAGCTGGAAATTGGAATCACTTTCAAAAAGAATTTTTCTTGTCTATCTGTAACAACAGACTACATAACTGCAGTGTGTGTTTGATTATAATAAACAATTTTATTGACCTATTGTGCATTGGTGTGGACGCTAATATAGTTATCATTCTTAGTATAACTGTGAACGGGCCTTTATGCTCACCAAGGCTGCATTTACTGTTATTTGTTAAAAAAATACAGCAAAGAAAAATTCTATATTCTCTATTCTAGTAATTTTAAAATAATTTTCTAGCTTAATATATTTTAAAATGTCATTTATTTGGTGACTTGGTGCTCGAGGTATATGATCACAGTTGAAAACTTTACTGCTAAATATTTTAAAGTTCAAAAAGCTGCATTTATTTGAAATGGAAATCTTTTGTAATAATATAGATGTCTGTTTTGGACACATTAATGCATTGATTAATGTAAGTATTCTTTTCTTTAAAAAATGTACATGTAAACTGTAGGCTATTGTAAAAAACATTTGCACTTTAATTCGGCGTGGACTATATCAGATGAGCAAAACAGCATCAACCCTCTTAAAATGAACTTTTGCACTGACAGGATTATCGGGTATAGGCCATCTACACAAAATGAGCTTAGTCCTTGTCTTAGCCTTTCACTTCTGCTTAGATCAGATCAACAAGCTTTTACACACAGGACACAACGAAAAACACTTTTGAAGTAGCCATATTACTTCAGTCCGTGTAAAAGTCTTATGGTGGTTTGATTACGTTTGATTAGGAACTTTGCCTGTTCATGCAGATTTTTTTATGTGGCCTCGTATTGGTCATCTTTCATTATTCATAATAATAAGAGAACATGTAATGTGCATGTTCTGTTACAAAATAGACATTTTTTTCTTAACTCGTTTCCTTCCTCGTGGTCCTCTTCCTCATTTTAGCAACCTGAATCAGAAGCTGAGTACAACAGGTCTGTCTGCGCTGTTACAGTAGAAACACAGTATGCAAATGGAACTTCCTTGAACATTTTAGTAATCACAGAAACAAATTTTGAATCCACTGAATCAAAAGATTATTTTAACTGATTTATGGAAATGATCCAAACTTACCGCCTTTGTCATATGTCATAATTGTCATGGATGACGAATCCAAAGTCCTCAGTGAAGTTAATAAACACAAATGCACACAAACGGATCAACATGTGGCGTCAATGTTTTTGGAACATACTTTTGAAAGTGTTTGTTTCTCAGAAGAGTAATGGACCATGAATTGACTCCTTACCCCTGTGCCACCTGGGCCTAATTATTAAATAATTGTAGATGTACGTGTGTGCACGCATGCTATTTTTACCATGAAATTTTGATCGATATTGTCCAGATCTGCAGCCATTACAATGCAGGTCTATTAAGGTGGTCGGGATCAGGCTTTACTGAGGTTTTTGATTTGAATCCTTTCCTCTTATTATTATTGAGCTTCGTAAGACAGCTTCTTACAAGAATGAACAATAAACAGTCAGATTTGTGCAGCCTACAGTAATGCACAAAAGCTTTTATTCAGCAAGGATGCATTAAATTGATCAAAAGTGGCATTTTAAAAAACATTTACAATGTTACAAAAGATTTCTATCGGAAATAAATGTTGCTTTTATATTAAGTTTCTAAAAATATTAACTGATTTTAACATTGACAATAATAAGAAATGTTTCTTAAGCACCAGATCAGCATATTACAATGATATTACAAGGTTTATCATGTGACCTGAAGACTGGAGTAATCCAGTGCCTTGCCATCACAGGAATAAATAACATTTTAGAATGTATTAAAATAGAAACAAAAAATTATTTTAATTTGTAATAATACTACTGTGGAATACTATGTCCACACATTGCCTGCATACAATACTGTATCCATGTGCTACAATGCAAATTACAGTTTTACACAAAATTAGATGATTTAAATGAAAACTGGACCCCAGTGCATTGTGATAAGGCCATGTGACAACTGTAGCATAAAACTGCTTTAAATGTTTGTTGCATAAAGTCTTTTTCAAATACTATTTAAAAAAATAGAAGGTCTCTGTGTAATTGTCTAAATATTTATCATTTCTATGTTTAACAGACTGGTTCAGAACACAACCTGATAACAAATGCAAAAATTGAAAACCTCCTCTTCAAATCCTTCCCTTACATTTACTGATTTTCAATGTACTTTTTTATACTTTGTCTTCATAATTGGTACAGCCTTACCAGGTCAATAAAAGTTATGACACATCAGAATCAAACTCAAACCAGCATTTCTAGAATGAACTCCTCATTCTAAGAGCAAACTGTAATAAGTGTCCCGTGGGCTGTGTCGTCTTGAATCTTTGCACAAGGTATTGACCCCAATGATGCAGGTTACGCAGCACTTGCGGTGCCATGCTGGAGGTTTTCTCTTCAGGGAATGAAGCTGCTTTTCAAGTATGCAGAGATGAGAAAAGTGAGACTGAGCTCTCTGAGCACTCACACTCATGCATATTTCAAAACAGACGCTCCCTTAGAGAGAACCAGAGAGAGAGGGAGACCGAATACTACACTCCTCCCTCTTTCTCTCACGTTGCCAGGAGACCGTTGAGTCACACAGACACTTACGTACATGTGTATACACGCGCAAATATACCGTTTTGAGTAGTTCACTGTAACTGAATAGTTTTTTATTAATATTTTAATTAATAATGTGTTATTTGCTTTGTAATCTTGATTTATCTAGTGTTTTATCTTAAAGCAGAAGTATGTAATTTCTGCCTCAGTAGTGTGACCAAATGAAATGGCAGTTTTTAAAACAGGTTTTTTGAACACTCCCACTAGTGCTGTCAAATTGATTAATCTCACCCAAAATAAAAGTTCATGTTTACATGTGTATAATTATTATGTGTATATATAAACGCACACACATATATATATATATATATATATATATATATATATATATATATATATATATATATATATATATATATATATATATATATATATATATATATATATATATATATATATATATATATATATATATATATATATAATATATATTATATTATATTATATTATATGGCTCTGTGGTGCCATCACACAATAATTATACACAGTGTACACACACACACACACACACACACACGTAATATCTAAATACAAACTTTTAGTTTTAGTTTTGCTACACTGCAAAAAAAAAAAACACTGCATTTTTATTTAAGTGATGGCACCACGGTGCCAGTGTGTACACTTTTTGAAAAATTTATAGTAAGCAAATATTGTACTTGTAAGTGTCTATTTAGCTCTCGAGCCGTGTGTCACGCTTGTCTCTCATTAGCAATCACTCCAGCGCCCTCGTTCCACTCCAATGGCTTTCAGCCCCACCCTGCTTCATACTACAGTAATGTTAATAAATCATTACATCATTACATTGTTTTCCACCGGCTGTACAGGTGAAGACATCTACACCCATGATTCTGCGAAATAAAGCCGCCATCAAGCTACGCATTTTGAATAAGCGACCTCTAGCGGCGAAAATGACATATTGTACCTTTAAAAGCAGAGGGTCTGTTCTTTCTTTTGACATTGCATGTTCAGATATTCATACAACAAAATATGTGAGGGTCATTTTTTTTAAACGCTGGCGGGGAAAGAATTAAATGATGACCTTGCTTAATCGACCATTGATACATTTTATCAATTAAATTATCGACATTTGCTCATCGATTAATCGTCAGTATCCCTAATCTCAAATCACATCTCAGTTGTCAATTGTCATGCTAAATTAAACTTTGTATGTGATGATGAGATATGACTGTTCACATAACTAGTCCATTCTTCAGTGTGTTTCTTTACGTTGGGCTCAGTGAAAGCTTTTTTTGACTGGTAATGTAACCTTTTGCTCATGATGGAGACCTTGCATCCTGTTTTTGGTCTAGCTTATCAGGTGTTCAGTGTTAGCCTTTCTCTCTCGTTTTCTCTTTCTGTCTCTGGGAGTTGTCATGGTGACAGTGATGCAGACAGCCGGGAACAGCCTGGCTGTCATCTCGGATCTGTCAGTGTGTGTTTGTGTGTTTGTGCGAAAAGACTAGACTGTGCTCATTTCAGAAGGAAAATTATGTAATGTTCTCTCTAAAAACAGAGAGAGGCAGAGAGTGAGCGCTTACTCATAATTATAAAGCAAGTGGCCGCTGTAGAGATTATCATCTGTAGCATTAGGAAGCAGATTACGTTGTTTGTGGTTATCAGTCAGGTACTGTTTGATCATATAGATGTTCATTTTTTATATATATATATATATATATATATATATATATATATATATATATATATATATATATATATATATATATAAAGATATATATTTATATCATTTGCTTATAAACTATTTGTTTATACTTATATCAGTATAAATGTTGCACTAAACATTCCATTTTAATTTGAATTTTAAATTAATAGTCCTATTATGTTTGTTTTTTTTGTTTTTTGTTTTGCATTTTCAGCTTACAAAGTTACAACGCACAAAGTCCACTCCAAAGGGAGTAATTCTCTATATTAGTAAGCACTGAACTCTCTGAAACGTCTCGTAGTCTTGATGTTTCTTCCGGGAATGTACACGTCACAATATGACTCATTTAAATAATTCCCGCCCAACAAGGCATATGCAAATCAAAGGGACGAGACCTGGTTGAGTTGCATTAGTAACTTGAAACTCGCTTTTATGGTAAAGGGCGTGACATTTCCAAAACACACTCAAAGCGGTTGACCAATCACCTTAGCTCCACCCACGTCCCGCCTCTTTGCCCATTGTCAGTTATCCAGGAGTGACGCGCAGTTACGCGCTGCCAAGATGGCAACGGCTGGGTTTTAGGCTTCAAAAATGCTCTTCTATGGGTGACGCCACGGACACTACGTCCACATTTTTTTACAGTCACAACATACTGATCCAGCCGCTTTTGAGAAGGAGGGGCTTCATAGAGGCGGAACTTATCAGAGCATTACTGACAGACTGAAAAGAGAGGTGCTGCAACAATGCAAAACATATGGAAAAATTAGTTTTTTGAACATTCAAGAAGGAAAGCCTATTCTAAATTTTGAAAAAGGCCATAATAGGTAGGGGTGTGCGATTTTATATATCGTCTGAGATAATATCGTAATTGTCGTAATTTTAGTTAATACATTTCACACGAAGAGTGCAGTTTTTCTCCAGGCATCAGCATAACAAATGTAATATTGATTTTATAAAACTTTTATTAAACAAGAAGTTGACAAGTGACTTACATTTTAGACACCATATTGCCTGTTTCACCAATGAAAATAGTTCAAAACAAAGCCACAGAACTGTAATTGTGTCTCTGTGCAACACACAGAGATGTTTCCTTACTGAATCAATCAGCTTTTTGAATGAATCAGTTGAATCAATGATTCAGTGACTAAGATAGATTAAGTCAAATGCTTGGTTCCTGAATGAATCAGCCGTTTGAATGAATCAGTTGAATCTCAATGACTCACTCATTAACGGTGAACTTGCTGCCACCTACTGGCGGTTTTAAATTCACATTTAAAGTATATTTTCATGTTTTAAATCTTTCAAAATATCAGTATTCAGTGTTTTATGTTTAAAACATCAAAACATTATTTATGCATTTGTAACTGCAGGTTATTCATTTGTCACCTCTGAGCTGCATTAAACAGTCTAAATGGTAACAGCCCTATTGTGTCTTATTATTATTATTATTATTATTATTATAGTTACATTTGATTCAATTATGAAATTGACACAAGACGATGCATGCAAACAATTAGGTTTAAAAAATAAAATTATAAAGGTAAAAATGCCCATAAAAAGGTAAAAAATCAATTGAAACGTATTGGAAAAAATAATTTCTGTCACTGCTGGGAACTGACCACCACACAGAATATGAAGAATATCAAAAACTTTAGGAGTCAGCTGTCCACAGCAGTCCTAAACTTGCCAAGGTACCAGCACAATAACACACTCAGCAAAATATAGTTTAATTATCGTTATCGATAAAATCCTAGAAAATAAATAATTCGCACACCCCTTATAATAGGTCCCTATTAAAACAATTTAATTATTTAAATGCTCTAATCCTATATAGTATATATTTGTAATCTATATTATTTTTACTCATTTTACTTTCCTCCTATAACAAGATTTATATATTTACTTTTAGCCTAACTGAGACCTTTTGCCTTGACTAGCGTCTTGCCCTCTCTCTCTCTCTCTCTCTCTCTCTCTCTCTCTCTCTCTCTCTCTCTCTCTCTCTCTCTCTCTCTCTCTCTCTCTCTCTCTCTCTCTCTCTCTCTCTCTCTCTCTCTCTCTCTCTCTCTCTCTCTCTCTCTCTCTCTCTCTCTCTCTCTTCAATTTGGGTTGGGTTGGGCAGTAGTAAGCAGAGCCCCTGTGACGTGTGTAGGGATGTTTGTGTGTGGGAGGGGGTGTGCTATTGAATAACAGTCTAAAAATACTTGGCTAATCTGCAAACATGAGGCTAAAAATACATCCTCTACTAGCTTACGCTCTCACATGTGTAATGAGGGCGGGCCATCTTGAAGGAGAGAGAGGGAGGGAGGGAGAGGTAGGGTGGAAAAGTTAGTGAGAGTAGGAATGGGGAGATATGTTTATACAGCTTGTTTGTTCTCTAATATTATTTGGTATCTTTATTTGTTCTGTAGTGCTTTTTTATTTGAATGTTAGGTCTGTTAGTCAGGTTTTTTAAATATTATAGTATATAATATTTATTTAAATTGTGTTAATTTATTAAATGTACTCATTTTATTTTAAGTTCTTTTTTGTATTTTAATTTGTTAAAGTATCAGCAACAGGATTGACATCCTTGTGATAGCATTTGTTTAGTTACGTAGACAGTGTTTACTCATACACGGGGTCAGAGAGTTTCGATTATTGATTTAGTTGACTTTTGTGCTGTGAATATGAGGATAGGTATTTGATTTAATTGAAAGGGAATGCAGTTTCAAAAGTCTTTTTTATTTAAATATTTTTTGGTATACTAAAATTCCTTATTAAGCTCAGGGATGAGAGAGTAATAGGAGAAAAGGAAGGAGAGAGATTTTCAACTGTATCGTTTTATAAATGTGTTCCCTTCAGAAAACTAGTCTAGACTCTTGTAGATTTGTGTTGGTTCAAAGTTATTGTTGCATGCTCACTTCAGCAATTCAGTTTTTTGGAAGTTCAGCGTTACATTAAAAGTTCCAGATACATTCATTGTTTTTCTTGTTTGTTTGCTGCTTTCTTGTTTCGTGCTGTTTGTACAGTTATCTCTTGTGAAGAGTGGGCGAGAAGACATCGTTGTACTCATGAGTTGTGTGCTTACACCTTCTCCTCTAATTACTGCGACACCGTTAAAGCCAGAGCAGGAAGCCGAAGTGAGCGACAGAAAGTGGCTCCAGGGAAACGTACCTCTGTGTTCTGCTTGTATTGATCTTGAACTGTGGTCAAGCTCTGTTTAGGTGCTGTCTCTAGCAGTATTTGCAAACTTCTGTGTGAATACTGGGTATGTTCAACATTTAAACTGGCAAAATGTGTGATTTAGTCAGCAGGGTGAGCTAGAAAAGTAATGGGGCAGGAGAAATGGCCGACAGTCATATTTAAACGTCTGGCCTCCCAGATGCAGCAAAGAAGACTATATTTCAGCTCAAAACTGCTCATATGCTTAAGTTAAAAGGCACACAAATACACACATCTCTTAATGCTTTTATAAAGTGGCGGCAACAAGATTGTGATAACCAGTGTTGTTATTGTTAACTAAAACTGTTACAAATCATTTTTATTAATTGAAATAAAGCTAAAATAAAATATAAATATTAGATGAAAAACTTAAACAAAAATGACTAACTGAAATAAATTAAGTTGAATATAGTATACATACAGTATTTACTATTTAGTGATGGATTATGGTATTCTGCGGTAAATACTTGTATAATGACCACTAAACTCTTTATCACTGTGCTTTGGATCACTCTTTCTTCTCGCATGATATAATATTTCAGATTTAATTTCACATTTACTTGCATATTTGATAAGTAGCCAATAGCTATTTAACAAGTTGGATAATATACCCTGGTTTGTACATCATTCCTTACTTGGATTAACTGTAGGTGATACTGTACATTTTAATAGTGATGCTTTTTGAAGGTGGCCCATTTTAGTGTTTACAGAGTTTGCTTTTCTGTGAGACCCCAGTGCTTTCTTTAAGTATATATATTATCTGCAAATTGAGATTACTCACAGGTGAATGATGAAACGTAGAGGAAAAAATGTCTATTTACTCAACCACATCTCCTCTCATTCTGTAGCTGCTTTTTTCAACAGTGAAAATTAAATTATGAGAAAATCAGTTGTTTATTTGTATGCCATGTGCTTTTTGGTTTGTGGCGATTACACTTGTTTGCTAAATACCCAAGAGAACCATGAAAAAGAAGGGTGTAACCAAAAATTTGGGATACCACAGTACTACATCACACCGAAAAGAGCTGAAAGCGGTCCTGTAAAGCTTTCTCTACAAATCCTTCTTTGGACTAAATCCACACACTTTTTAGTCTCCGTTTCAGTCAAGTTGCCCTTCTTTTCCAACATCAGATAAACATAGCCGAAATAATCGCCTCAAGTCGGTTGAAATAAAGGTGAACATAGTTATGTTATAACGCCGGCTTTGTCGTCTTGCTGAACAGTAACAAGAATGATGTTTTTAGTGCTCAAGCAAGAGGGAAGGATCCATCTGATTATAACCAGCTCAGATGAGCAGAGGACACTCGAGGGCAGTTCAGTTCACGGCTGTTCTTGGGATTCAGTCTTTAATGGTGTTTTCACCTGAGTGGTCTCTCATAAGAACAAAGCACTTCTTTACGCGAATAGGTGTTAGCAAACAATCATCAGCACTCTTCAGCTCACTTGAAGATATGAGTAACTGAACAAAACAGTCATGGAAGTTATTGAAAGACTGAAAATGTGAAAAATACAACAAATTTGACTAAAATGTCTGACGTAAACGATTAAGAAGTGAGAATAAAATGACAAAAACATGACTGCACATTTTCTTTTTATGTCCCATGTGTCCATCTTTTGTTGCCAATGAGATTCTGATGACATCTGATTGAAATCTAGTATTTTTCTTGATGACGATGGTGTTTATTTCACTATGATTGTGGTTTCATGCTAAACCACGTGTGAAACTGTGTTGACCTCAAATTCAGTACATAAGAAACTTTAGACCCTTCGTGGATAAGCTTACACTATACACATCCCCCAGCAGATTTGAGTTTGAGTGCCACACAAAGGATGATGAATGTGCTACTCTTTCTCAGACTGTAAACAGCCAGTGCAAGACTTCTCATTTCAAGAACTAAATCATGTAAATGATAGGTGGAAAGCAATGTGAAATCTTTGCTTGTGTCTTTATTTAGAGGGATGTTTCATGTTGTTGCAGCTTTGATCATTAAAGGGTTAGTTCACCCAAAAATGAAAAGTTTGTCATTAATTACTCGCCCTCATGTTGCTCCAAACCCATAAGACTTTCGTTCATCTTTGGAACACAAATTAAGATATTTTTGATGAAATCTGAGTTTTCTGTCCCTCCATTGACAGCTACGCAACTGAAGCTTTGACGCTTCAAAAAGTTCATAAAGAGATCATAAAACTAATCCATATGAACTGAGTGGTTTACATTGATCTACTTTTATTCACATGTTAACATTGATCAGCAAACATGAACAGAAGCTCAACAGAACCTGCTTGACTAGAGAGAACAAACCTCATTGGTTCTCACCAACGAACAAAGCTCAAATGTGCTGCTTGAAGAATGAACTAAACCGCTCTATTTCATATGGATTCGTTTAAGATCTCTTTATGAACTTTTTGAAGCGTTAAAGTGTCAGCGCACTGTCAATGGAAGGACAGATAGCTATCAGATTTCATCAAAAAGATCTTAATTTTTGGGTGAACTAACCCTTTAAATGGGGAGAAAAGGAGGAACAGAATTATGAAACGAGGCAAGCCAAACTTGCGTATATGACTGCTCAACTACTATTTTTTTTTATTTTAGCTTATCACTTTATTATACAATCCAAAACTGTAATGGGCAACACTTTTACTCAGTCTGTGAATTAAATTATCCTTTGGGGAACAGTGAACTTTGCAATTTATATTAAAATACTTTTTATTAGTTGCCATTTTCAGAATTGGCTGAAAATATTTTTAGTTTTTGATAATTAGCAAAGATTGTTTACAATTAACCATTCACATGTTTCCTCTATTTTCATTTATGCATTCATATGTTGGTACCATATGAGTTATTGGCCATGGCCAGTATTGCATATGTATCGGTTGATACTGGATATTTCATTTTTTGTGGTAATAAATTAATAACACTGTTAAATATATCTTTAGCAAATCTCAAAATTACTCTACTGTATGTTATAAAATAGTGGTGCCTAAATTTACTATATTGATTTTAGTTAGTGTCTTATTTTTTTAATTTACACAGACAAATAAATAGTATAGAATATCCTAGAATTTTAATTTTGGTGCATTCAGTAGATGGGATATTTGTATCATTTGTCAAGTTATGTGTAATGTTCAACTGAGGATGGAGACAGGCGCTCATTGCAGACAGAGACATATACTAAAGAGGAAGTAAGGGCACTGACAGCGACTTTTGATTTTAAGTGTGCACATCTATCCTGAACAGTATGAGTGTAAGTATGTGAGAGGTCATATGGCGGCATGGTTTGTCTGTGGCTGTTTGGTGTGTATGTATTAGCAGTTATATAATGGCAGCAGTGAGCTCGCACCCACAGACAGTAAGAAGATTACACTACATGTGCCTGAGACACAGGTCCACTGCTGCAAACCCCCTACACCAACACACTTCAACTCTTAATGTATGCAGTCTTAACTCTAGCGCACTGATGCGTCAAATCGCCCTCTCTCTCTTTCTCTTTTGGACTGCCGCTAACACACATGCGCACACATAAAGTCTGTGTTTATGTAACTTGCAATCCGAGGGATCTCTCATCTCCTCACCTTTGCAGAGCTTTCAACCCACCAAACAATCTCGCTTGTCTTGATCTCTCTTATGCCTCAAATCTTCTGCTTTTCTGCTTTTCCACTACCCCCCCACCCTCTGTCTTGTTTGTTCTGTACATTTTCAGTATTATTGAATGTAGCGTTGCACACTTTCATGTGTTGAGTGCCACTACATGCTGATTTTCAGGGCACCTGTGTGAAATAAACACACAGTGCACTTGAAATAATAGTACATTGCAAATAGTACAACAAATATACTGGATGACATACTTTTTCTGGTGCATTTTATATCTGGTACTTTTCACGCTAATATTACTTTGCACTTTGAACTACAGAAGAGGAATGTGACCGAGTTTATAAATGTATTAACTTAATAGTGGTGTAATACATTTTATGCTAATTAATTTTGCTAATGCTTATAAAGCATTCTCAAAAGTATGTACTTAGAATCATGGTCATTATAGTTAACTAAAACTAAAATCATAAAAAAATTGTTAAATCAAATAGTAAAAAAAAAAAACTAAAATAAAAATGGAAAATATAAAAATAAAAACTAGTTCAAATAACAAATAGTATCTCAGTGATACTAACATAACACAGACTGCCTACTTTTTTCCTTCTGCCTACTATTTTTCTTCCTAAAATATTAATATAGATAAGATAAACAGCAGTATGCTATATTGTCACATGGCCTGAAAAATGTCTGCTTATTGTCAATATAATCAAATAAGAGGAGTAGTTAAAGATTGCAGGTGATATTACATCTGGTTCATTGCTCACACTGGAAATGGAAGGTCAAGTCAAAAACTGGTTAAACTGACTCAAATTCTTGTAAATAAAAAAATACGAGAAGGCCGTGTTGATTAGTGCAGTAGATCAGTGAGCTCAGTGAGTGTGTGACTGGAACAGAAAGATTGTGTTAGTGGCCCCTAATGGCCTGGAGGAATGGTGAAAAGATGTGATGTGGTTTCAGTTGTGTGAGTGCATCCGTCTCTCTTTGTGGTTTTGTGGACGGGACATCCTGTGTGTGTGTTTAAGTGCTGTGTAGTAAATGCTTATCTACAGTATGTGTGTATTTGACAGTACTTTTGAATCTCCTTATCTTGTATGTGATTGTTTGTTTCTAGAAAAAGAATGAGTTGGTGAATAAAGATTGTAATAAATAAAATACATTTGTCTAATTTGGTTCATCTCTTTTCCTCCCCATGTTATCCCTGACTCTCTCCTGCTCTGCTTCATTATGGGTACAGGTAAGAATTATTTTGGTTTTACACGTTTATTTGAAACTAGATGCTCAACCTCCACCATCTTTTAATTTCATGTTATTTTACTGAGATTTCCAGCATTGTGACACTGGTGAAATGCTACGGTTTGTTACGAGAGCATTTAATCAGTTTCCACTGTAAACTAAATTGTCAGGGTACTGACATTTTTGACTGAAGTTTTTTTTTTTTTTTTTTACTTTGTCATATCATGTAATATTAGCAACCTGAGAAGTTTGGAGGGAAGTTCTTTGTGTTCTACCTGTGCAAGGTTTTGTACCATACACTAATCTAGCAAAGTGGAAGTTGTATTTTGTATGATAGATACTTTATGAGTGTTTTCAAGACTTCCCCATATTCATTTCGAGGGCCTTTTTTAATGTTTATCTAAATTGCATAGGGAATAGTTTGCCAAGAAAAATGTTTTATCTAAGTAAAAGGTCAGCTTTGTGTGTCAAATTTGTGTGAAGCTATTTTTTAGAAGCACAGTGGTGGCCAAAATTGCATGTCCGGCCTAGGAAAATCTTCCCCCTTTATTCAAATTATTTAAAATTTGCTAAAGATTTTATACGCATATTTCGTAGTTGTGGTTGCAGTCAATTGTTTTATTTGTGATAGCAAATTGTGCTGACATATTTTTGGCCAGGTTGTCATATAAAGAAATTATGAACGGATGCGAAAACAAGAGAGAACCAACAAAATATTAATAACTGTTTATGTTGTAGTCAGTGTATGCTTTAGTATGCTGTATTTTTTTTTGCCAAATAATTTTGTCAGATGAGTAACTTAACCAAGTTTATTGTTTTGTTGTTCTCTCATAGTGCTGGGCGGTATGACCAAAAATTTATATCATGGTATTTTTCTAAATTATACCGGTTTCGCAGTATATGACGGTATTTTTTCCCCTGTGCACAACAGGGTGTTAACCACATTTTCTACTGATTGAGAGAGGAAATACTGCAGTAGATTGACTAGAATGCCCTATTTTACTGTCATTATGAGTGAATATTGTACAACAATTCCACACTAGAATTAATAGGTTTGCAAAGCCCCACAAAATAATTCTGTGGGGACACAACAACCAATAAAACACCGACCTGCAACACACTCATTACAGACACATGAATATTAAAGAGCACCGTAAGCATTTTAAAAATCTAACCCTATAACGTTATAACAAACTGCCAAAACTAGGGAGAAATGCGGAGGAACATTTAAAAGGTCTAAGGATATTTTCAATACATTTAAGAGCACTACAGTCTCTGAACAAATGACACACGTTTTTAGTTTAACACAGAAAGAATAAAGCAGTTACTTTTTTGCCCATTCTTCTTTTGAATTGTCAGTCTATTAACTTACATCATTGTCTTCGGTGTAGCAGAATAATCCATCGTGTCATCGCGGTCGTGATCTTACGTACGGCTGTATCAGTGTCCTTGTTTGCAAATATATTTCATTTGAAGACGACGTTATGAAATACACTTACCTAAAGGATTATTAGGAACACCATACTAATACTGTGTTTGACCCCCTTTCGCCTTCAGAACTGCCTTAATTCTACGTGGCATTGATTCAACAAGGTGCTGAAAGCATTCTTTAGAAATGTTGGCCCATATTGATAGGATAGCATCTTGCAGTTGATGGAGATTTGTGGGATGCACATCCAGGGCGCGAAGCTCCCGTTCCACCACATCCCAAAGATGCACTATTGGGTTGAGATCTGGTGACTGTGGGGGCCATTTTAGTACAGTGAACTCATTGTCATGTTCAAGAAACCAATTTGAAATGATTCGAGTTTTGTGACATGGTGCATTATCCTGCTGGAAGTAGCCATCAGAGGATGGGTACATGGTGGTCATAAAGGGATGGACATGGTCAGAAACAGTGCTCAGGTAGGCCGTGGCATTTAAACGATGCCCAATTGGCACTAAGGGGCCTAAAGTGTGCCAAGAAAACATCCCACACACCATTACACCACCACCACCAGCCTGCACAGTGGTAACAAGTCATGATGGATCCATGTTCTTATTCTGTTTACACCAAATTCCGACTCTACCATCTGAATGTCTCAACAGAAATCGAGACTCATCAGACCAGGCAACATTTTTCCAGTCTTCAACTGTCCAATTTTGGTGAGCTCATGCAAATTGTAGCCTCTTTTTCCTATTTGTAGTGGAGATGAGTGGTACCCGGTGGGGTCTTCTGCTGTTGTAGCCCATCCGCCTCAAGGTTGTGCGTGTTGTGGCTTCACAAATGCTTTGCTGCATACCTCGGTTGTAACGAGTGGTTATTTCAGTCAAAGTTGCTCTTCTATCAGCTTGAATCAGTCGGCCCATTCTCCTCTGACCTCTAGCATCAACAAGGCATTTTCGCCCACAGGACTGCCGCATACTGGATGTTTTTCCCTTTTCACACCATTCTTTGTAAACTCTAGAAATGGTTGTGCGTGAAAATACCAGTAACTGAGCAGATTGTGAAATACTCAGACCGGCCCGTCTGGCACCAACAACCATGCCACGCTCAAAATTGCTTAAATCACCTTTCTTTCCCATTCTGACATTCAGTTTGGAGTTCAGGAGATTGTCTTGACCAGGACCACACCCCTAAATGCATTGAAGCAACTGCCATGTGATTGGTTGATTAGATAATTGCATTAATGAGAAATTGAACAGGTGTTCCTAATAATCCTTTAGGTGAGTGTATGTGCGCATACACGCTGCTGGTTCATGTTTAGAGCACTAGAGTATATGAAATGGGTCCATAAAAAACGTTATCGCACTCGCTCCGGACTGTATCTGATCCATGTGGTGAGCGTTGTTAATCTTATCGCTCCGCGCAGAAACCGCTCCTATGCGCATGTCGCATGTTGTTTGAATTCTCCGCTGTAATTATAGGATGAATCCGAAATCGTCCCCCATACCCTCAAATAGGGCATTATTTGAGGGGACAGCCATCTGTAGTGGTGTCCGAAATCATAGTGGATGTTAAGTGCACTCATTCAATCCCATTTTGCACCGCAATAACGAGTGTACAGCCGATGTACACACAATGGCTGCCCAAATTCACTCACTATATTTTTATTTATTTACTCCTTCAAGTGAACTGTATTAGTGGACTAATGTAGGGAATAGTGAATGAGGGTTTAGGGGGCGATTTCGGATTCAGCCATAGGATTCAGCCGTAATGCGATCTCAACAGTGAAAAGGGACCCCTCTCAAACAGTGTCGCACTGCACCGCGTTCCGAACGTTGATTTAAGCGACATATACCGGTATTGCAGTATAATCAAAATACATATCATAACAAAAATAAACACCGGTATTCGGTATGAACCGGTATACCGCCCAGCACTATTCTCTCATATTTAAAAATTGAAAAATTTTCCTCCTTTTGTTGGCTTAATCAAACTTGAAGGGTCATTAAAAACAAATTAATCCCAATGTTTGATATTATTTGTTATTATTTACTATTGCCGCTATTTTTTTCTTCTTCTTCTAGAAATAGACTTTGTATCTTGCAAGTGTATATATTTCACAAATAAGAGGCGCACAAATATTTTAACACAATTGTGGTATTATTTTGTGTTGTTGTATCTAAAATGATGCTGATTCCAGTTTTATCTGTTTACACCTGGTGCCTGTGCCTGTACCTTGACGGTAGTTGAACAAACTCTGCTATGGGATTTGTTTCAAAGTGAAAAAACTGAACCAATCCAGTCAGGCTTTGTTGATACCATGACATGATCATCAATGTTCTTTGTCAACACAGGGTTTGATCCTGAGTTCATGATTAACTATGGAGTGCATGCAGATAAAAATGTGACATCAGTAGTGAACAGCCAATCACAACTGCGATTCACTCATCAAGAGTGAGTCAGCCCGATTCACTTCTCTCTTCTGCCGAAGATTAAGAGATTGAAAAATATTAAGAATTTTAATGTATTTACACAGCAAGAAGAAAATATTTTTGCAAAAAATCTTGCTATATTCGTTCAAGTGCAAGTTGTGAAGTTAGTTATATAGTTGATAATATATATTTAGGTATACAGAGACTTATAGCTTTAAAAATGCCTTTAAAATGTTATCTATTGATTCTAAAGTTTCCTCACGGACGGCTGCTGAACACACATAATAAAACATAAACCAAACACAACTTAAAGTCCAGGCCTGGTCCTCTCTCATCCTTTACTGTCATCGCTCCTTTTTTTAATGTTTTCGTAACTAAATAGTTACAATATGGCATTTTTGCCTTGATTTGGTTCACTTGCACAAGGCATAAACTGGATGACAATGTCGTCTTCACTTTGTATGAGTTTTTTATGCATGAATTTGTAGAACTGATGATAATGATAACAATAATCATTTTATTATGACACACGCACATACACACACTGGTATCACTTCTCATATTTACTATGTTCTCTGTTTTGTTTTCCTAGCTGCATGTTTGAGGTGTGACATTCATCTGTTTGTGTGGGCTTAAAGCCCAAAGTATACTAGGGCTGGTCTGAATACCATTTTTTGAACTTCGAAGCTTCGGTGGTAATCAACACTGAATATTCAAAGCTTCGGAGGGAGGGGGCTGAACATATTATTCTCTTTAATAAAGGCAGGAATCTCAAGAAGCGGCGCGCCTCACGCGGGCAGGGCTTATATGCTCCGAGAACAGACACTGCACTAGTGATACAAAACACACAGGTCTGTTATGTCCCAGTAACAAGCTCCTATATTTGGCAGTAGATTAATTTAGATTTATAATAACGGGTAATAGGCTTGCTGCGATAGTCGGTGTTACCGTATTACGGTGTTCAGGCATAACACCGGTTATATCACTTGGCCACCGCGGCACCGCCCCACCGTCATTTTGATATTTTATAATAGTAAAAATCATTTAGTTTAGTTAAAGAACAGATTAACTACAATTAAAAACTAAATGTGCAGCGTGAGCCGAACAAGAGTCGCATAGACCAGCAGCAAGGGTCAGATCTCATTCATCACGAGAGCAAGGAGCTGAGCTGAATGACAAGATGACCGCGGAAGATTTGGTTTCAAAGCGAAATGTAAAAGCGCCTATTTAAGGGAGTTTGTCATTTGAACTGTTTTGTTGTTGTGTTTCTCATTAAGAATAATAGGCTAATGAACCCACCATTCAAGCAACCCGCCCTGATTTGGCGCTAATTCTAAATGCGCACGGACGCCCTGTCATTCGTCCACGGCCGTACAGTGCACAAGCACTGTAATGTGACGTGATGGAAAAATTTCTCAAACATCACATCCCTAACGGGTTAAAAGGCTAATATATTTTGATTCTATTGTTCTATTATTCTATTTTCCACAATGTCAAACCAACGCAGCTTAACCCAAAATGCAAGCTCAGGCATGCGCTTCTTCCGTATAAGCTCATGCAGTTGTGCGCTCTAGACAGAGAATATTCTATTGCAGGGAACGCAAAGAAGAAGCAAAAGTATAACGAGGTTGAGTTCCTATTCAACTGTCCATCCTATTAAAAAACAGCTTGGATATAAGATAATTGTAAAAAAAACAAAAAAAAAAAGTATTGTACAATAGTGAAAGACGACTTTCTTTTTGATCATGTCTTCCCTCAGGGAGAGTGCATGTTTTCTTGCATGGCTGAATGTTGGACTCATGAACAATAATCACGTTGTTTGCATCCACAATCAAATTGCAAACAGTGAAAGGGATTTGACGAGCCACTCGCTGACAAGCGGGAGCGACCAGCCGGCGCCGGCATAGATTTCTGCTGGGTCTTAAAGCCTTCCGCGAATGGCTGTGTTCGCAAATCAAACAATGATTTGTTTCAAAGGAATGATTAATTCTCAATTTAGAGTGTATGCCTGAATATACGGGACAAACTGCATTCCGTATGGCTTTCATACTGAGCGCTTTATTGATGCCTTAAATACGGGACGATTCCGTATTGTTCAGAGCGGTTTGCAACCCTACCCGTACTAATCGCGCATCAACTACGATCCCTATACTTGACATCTCACATCCTGCGATGTGTCACATCGACTATCGTGGATGCGCACATCGCGATTTCGATGCTAAAACAATATATCGTGCAGCCCTAAACTGATTAGTGCAAAACAAATTCAAAGCGCGTGTGCGACCTATGCATACAGTTAGTACGCATTATTATTCTGGTAACGAAATTTGCGCCATGCACTGCGCTCAAACCCTCGGGTACACAAAAAAAGCGAAGTATACTTTGGGCTTAAGAGTTGTCATGGAACATGATCTTGGGTTTCCTGGGATTATTCCACTTTTGCATCTACAAATACAGAGCATTGATTCCATAAAATTGTTAGTGTGCCTTCTGTGTGAACGCAAACCTGGGTTGGGGACCCATTAACATTGCTGGGATCAGTCACGGAACGCGCCCCGTGTGAACAAAAGACAGGAACAGTTACGGGATCTGTGTGAACACACGCACAGATTCCAGAAAATCACTGGCAGTGTGAATGAATTATCAAATCAAACGATGCCGGGACAAATCCCGGGACACATTATCAGTGTATTTTCCGGAATCTCTGTGTGAAAGGGGCTTAAGGTAGACCAGAATAGCTCTTATTGTTTGAAGATGTACAGGAGTGCCATGTTATGGGCTTAGCTGCTGTACATACATTACATTAAACACCAGTAGCATGATGGTTGTCAAGTGGTGTGCATTAAAAAAAAATTGGCAAACCGATTGAAAATGTTTCAAGGTGAGAAAACTATGATAATCGATGAGTCGTCTGAGATGTTTCCCTCTCTATTTGAACCCAGCAGTGCAGTTGATGCATGGCTAGACTGCATCTTTTGAAACCAAGAAATGCCAAGTATGTAAGCCCTGTTTACAGTTTATTACCACAGAAATCAATTGTATCTCACAGTTTGTAAAAGTAATCCACCTACAATGGAAGTTTATGGGATAACTCATAGACTGCCATTATAAGTGGGTTTATGTCAATCTGTTTGTTAATTTCATTGTAAAAACTAAGAAAAAGGTAAATCAATTTTTTTTTTTGTTCAAGGACAACATTCTTTAGATATTCTACATGTTATATTTAATCTGGAACCTATTATGTGTCATTGCTGGTTTATCTGGATTTGCACCAACAATCAACCATCCTGTTGATGTTTGAAGAATGTCTAGCTGTTAATTTCCTGGATAACATAGATATTTGATCTACCTGTCTGACCATTTTAGTTAACTGAAATTCCCAGTTTCACCTGCTCCGACATTAGCATTATTTAGGTAGTGCCTAGCCTTTATTTGACTTCAGGTGCTCCCTCAAATTTTGAAATGATTGGTTGTTGCTGCTATCATGTAAACTGTTTAGCATCTCTCCTCGCCACATTTGTCTCTAGAAGAACCTCTGCATGTTTCTGAGATGTATCAGAGCTTGTTTTGAAGCTAACCTCACCAAAGCTACTCAACTAATGGCTTAAGTTGATTTGTTGTACCTATTCATGTGACTATCATATCAGGCCAAGTGTCTAACATAAACGTGATTGCACATCTTGAGAATATCGAAATATGTTTTGAAATGGGAGAAAATTTCAGTGTAGAGACTGTTCTGTAGAGGTTTTGTTCTGTCGTCTTTCACTTTTTTTTATAGCTTTTTTCTGTAAACTTCTTGACACATGGTCCTCTCTTTTCAACTCATTCTTTGTTGCCACACACACACACACACACACAGAGCGCCCTATGCAGCCACAGGAATGTGTGTGGAGGAAGAACTGGCAGGAGAACTGCCCTGAACTTGTTTCATCCAGTACTCTCTCAGTCTCTCTTGCCCTCTACTGCTCTCTCTTTCTCTCCCTTCATATTCTTTCTCAAAATTTCTGTTTATTTAGTTTCCCCATTTCTCTTATATAGAAGAAACAGTATAGGATGAGATAATCCACTAAAATAAAAAAATAAAAAATTGTTGGAGAAATTCTAACTCATTATGCCTTTCAGATACAAGAGTCAATCACATTTTTTGTTTTGTTTTGTTAGCAAGACATGTTGTTGCAATTTATTTAATGATGCACAGCTTTTTAACAATTTTCTGTAAGTACGAGCAATATGTTTATTCTTAAATGATTCTTCACAATGTAAACAGAACAGGAAAAAGATGCAAAAATATGGATGGGATAGTGGTTGGGAAACTGCCACACCACTGCCTCGCCCTCCTTTTGCGCTATTTCTTTGACTGTTGCTTCTTGCTGCTCTCTTTTTTGTGTGTGATTTGAGAAAAATAAGCAAAATTGATACTACCGTTGTCGGATTATATTTCTGATTTTAAATATACATTACTGAAACAAGGTTAACAAACAAAGATTTCAGCCTTTCTACATCAAGAGGGGCTGTCCTTAACCTGCCCAGTACCTACATGTAAAAACGGCTTCCTGGGGGCCTTACCAAGATGGCTGCCAAGTGCCATGTGATTTGTCCTAAAGAGACTTTGTGATAGCCTCTACTGCCCCCCATCCCCCCACCCAAATCTTGCTCTGTCATTCACATGTCCTTTGTCTTTGAAAGACAGAGTAAGCGGAAGCCAGCAGACCCCCAGGGAGCAACAGGGGGTGGACGGGGGGTTTACAAGATGAGGTGTTTGCTGTGCTTTGTGTGTGTGTGCATGTAACTCCAGCCTTCCTCAGGCTTGGTGTTTTGCTTTAGAAGTGTGGCTGGGAGGTGTTCATGCTCAATAACGGAAGGGGTCAGAGAGAGTGTGCGTGTGGTGTGTGAATGCGTGCATCTCTTCCTATCACGATAAGTAGCCCCTCTCCTTTCTAATGGCACACCGCTCATTGACACAGCTTCTGTAATCAAACCCACTCCCGCCTTCTCTCCTCTGATTGGCTGAGACTCTTGTCTCTCTGGCAGATGACTGTCCTAATTGGCAGCTGGCAGTATTTTTGTATCGACGATGCCCTGTGTGTGGTGACGTGGTTACCGAATGCCCTCGAGCAGCATCTCAAATGCCAAGCGGAGCAGAGAGAGAGATCTTTTTCCTGGCACAAAGGATGGCTTGGTGCACATGATTTAGTTTGAGCATCCTACTTGAGCGCATTTATTACCATATTAAATTAACTGTTTTTCTCATTAAAAAAATGCAGAAGTTGTGCTAAAATTACTCTTATAGCGTTCCTGGAAGTGTACGTGCAGTGTGTATTCAGAATATTCAGAAGCAATGGCAAAAAATGTGTGCTGTCACTTTTAGAGAGTCTATAGAGACCAGGAAGTCAGAGGCACATCAGCATCTGATTGGCTGAAGCAGGCAGCCAGGCAAAGTGCAGTTGCGCACTGTGTGTGTCTCTGTGTTTGTGAAGGGCTGGAACATCACTGCTGATGGGTGCGTTAAGAGCCCAAAGCCAGATGGGCTGTAGTCTGTCATCTCGCCACATCGGAACAATCAGCTTTACACACACACACACACACACACACGCCTCCACTCTGCAGTAAATACACAGGTGAAACGCTTCTCAACCGGAGCCAGTGCGCAAACGACGTCTTTGACGCTCTCCTAATCATTAATGCATCAAATTGACCGCTTGTCACAGTAGATCCAGACACAGATGTGTGCGTGTGTGTCCCTACCCCCCAGTCAAGTCCTACCAGCCCCCATCACTATTACACGCTTCAGAGTGAGAAAGAGAGCACATGAAAAGGATGGATGGGAGTGTGTTGGAGGAGAGAGATTATAGCGCAGGATATGAGGTGGAAGAGCGAGTGTGACATAGAAAAGAGATAAAGAGCAGGAAGAGAGGTGAAGAGGACAATTGCGGTGTGCGCCTGCTGGTTTGGCGAACATGAACATCTAATTCTCTTTCTAATTATATGATTATTTTATGAACACATTTGACATGGTTACATTTGACTGTGTGTGTGTTTATGTGTATATATGTAATATAATATATATACAGTGTATGTGTATATATATAATATATATAATTTGCAAATGACACCTTTTTGCATTGACATTTATTTTTACTGTAATGAGGGAAAAAAATCATATTTTATTTAGTAATATTATTTAGTAATTATATTATTTAAGTTGTAACATTTATCATGGTGGCATTTGTTTTACTACTTTTATTTAGGCTAATTTAAATTAAAAAATGAAAAGTTTTTATAATACTGTTATATATTACTTTACAATATTATTTTATATATTTAACAAATGATTACAGTAATTATTTTTATAATACAGATCTAATTACAATCATCATTTGTTTAATTATGTAAGTAATGTCACCATGTAAAAACTATTTATTCCTAAAAAGAATTTTGGGATAAATGTGACCTGAACTTGTTATCGTGAGGTTCGATTTTTGCACGATTTTGCTGCCGTCGACTGTCTTTTGTGTCTGTGTGAACACACACATGCAGCCTCTCTGGCGTGTGTGTTGAGTGTCACAGTCGTGGTTAATATTGTAAGACCTCACGCTGCAATCAGATCCGTCTGACATGCTTTCCCCTCCTTTCCTCTGTTACGACCCCCTTCATAAACACACTCACATGCTTCTGCTAGATCATTTATTGTTCAAACCCACAGTATTAATCACTGTTGCCAGCCTGCTAATTACATCAAACAATCAGCAAACGAGTGAATGATCATTTATGCTAATCAATGGGAAAGCAGAGAGGGTGACCTTTCGTCATACATAATTGATACTAACGTTTCCGACGACTCCTTGCCTTAAAAATCCCTCTAATTCTCTTCCGCTCTTGAGACAACCTCTTTGTTTCTGCTAAGGGACTGTTACGATGAGCGATAATAACTACCCCTTTAAGGGTCCCGGCTGTAATGCCCACCCCCTTAAAGAGGACCTGCCCTCCGTGCCAATTACGCCACGTCAATCAAAGCGGTCTCCATGGTTATGGCTACAACACCGGTTGCGAGAAGGCGAGAGCGTGTTTTATATGGGGAGAGAGAGCTCATGAATAAGTGATGGAGGAGGGAGCATAGGAGGATGGAGAGATCGCATGCAACAGCAGAGGGAAAGACAGATGGGTTGGTGAGGTGAGAGCGAAGCGGAGAGGGATAGTTTAGGTGCAGAGAGTTTGGGGAGGAAGATGATTGGCTCACAGGAAATGGGTGGTATTCAGAGCGTGCGGGTATGGTTGTGGAGAGAAAGAGTGAACTCAGGCTTGAGTGCGCAAGTGAGTAAACAGCCCTTACAGCTCTGGAACAAAGCCCACATACACACGCACGCACACACACACACACACACACACACACACGCTTCTCTCTGTGCGGCCAGGCTCTGTGACGTGTGGCGGGCTTGATGCCCGGAGGCGCTCTGAGGGAGAGAGGAAAAAGCGAGGGAACAGACACACAAAGCTGAAGGAAACACGGAAGAGGACAGGCTTCAGGCAACAGCTTCACTCCTTTTGTTGCCTTCACGCTCTTTTTCTTTTCAGGCTGGCTTAGTCTAAAAGCTTTTTTTTTTTGTAACTGAAAGAATACTATGTGCTGGAAGCTGTTTCTGTTGGTCACTGGACTGAGACCGGTAGTGTTTCTCATTCGTAATTTGAATGTATAAAATTGTCCTCAGATCAGTATGAGACACGATTTTGCGGTCTGTTAGTAATACGATGGTTATACAAAAATATTTTTTTATTTACTCGCCCTCATGTCGTTCCAAACCTGTGTTAGGTGAGAAGTTTTGTAAAATGCCGTTACAATGTACCTGAAGCTTTGAAGCTTCAAAAAAGGTGCAGAAGAACCATAAACGTATTAAAGTAGTCCATACGTCCTGTGCACTAAGACATATGATAGCTTTGTGTGATGAGCAGACCAAATCTTCCCCTCTAGTGAGCTGTTAAAGAATAGTTTACCCAAAAATGAAAACTGTCATCATTTTGTCATTTTATCAACTTTGACCAGAACATTGAATCAGTCCAATTCACAATTCAGACATCATTGCTTCTCTCATAAACATTTAGCAACACGCCATCCAGCATTTATTAATATGATATTCTAATATCAATCTAGCTTATTGCGGTGTGCAACAAGTGTCTCATAGCAGCCACCGAGCAAATGCACGGAGTAACGTTATAACATAATTTTCAACACACTCTAATGTATCTGATATGATAAAACAGTGCTGCGTTACCCCACATACGCATGACCAGAAGAACCGGCGACTGGCATAATAAAAGCTCCCCTGCTGTTGAGCCGTGTGTCACGCTTGTCTCTCATTAGCAATCGCTCCAACGGCCTCGTTCCGCTCCCACAGCACTCTGCCCTGCTCTACTTCATACGACTCCATGTAGTTTACAGCTTTAGTCGAGAATTTTTTTTTTCCTTAAGAAAAATAGACATTTGTATTGATATTGACCAAATTAATCCATATTGAATCAAGAGCTTGTGAATTGTAATCGAGTAGGGTTGGGCATCGTTTAAATTTCAGCTATTCTGATTCTTATTGATTCCAATATGGTAAAATCAAACAATATGAAGTCAAACATTCAGATATCAAACACATTTATTCTGTCTTTTTGCAAAACATTGTTGCAGCTTAATACCATGAACAAAAATCAGCAGCCTAAAAAATGACTAACTAATATACATAAAAAAATTATTAAAGTATACAGTCAGTAATACAATAAGACTATACAAAAAAAAAGTTCAGAAATTGAAATTAAATGTAAAATAACACTGCATTGTTTTCTATTTATAAAGAAAATATATATTAATGATTTTTCTTTTTTTCTCTGATTTAAAAGTAATGACACAGACTGCAGCAGGTTTATTAGGCTGCTGTCAATTTAAGAGCTAATGCACGGGTCCAATGTACTGTTACACATGCATTTTCTTTCTCAAATGTTTGTTCACTTAAGACATAACTGACTGTGTTTACAAGTATATTTTGACATCATTTTGTGTGTTTGTCTGTTAAAACCAAAAGAGAACTCGATTCAGTATTCGTGCGGTATATGAAAGGCGGCTTTTTGTGCGTGTGTTCAAGTGTCGAATTCAGTTCTCTTTCGCATCATCTTGTGCTTGAATATTCTAAAACCACATTAAAATTTCGCACATAAGAATTGATAAGCAGGATCGAAATTTTTATTTTGTAACAATTATCCAATTCCTGATCTTAAGAATCTGATTTTCAATTTCTAACCCTAGAAAATAAATACCAAAATAAATCAACTTAAACACAAAACTAAGATACGACTTCAAAAAACTTGGAGTCTTTACTTTTATTGTTAGAAATGTCATCACTTTTTTATTGTATTCTGTTCATTCTGTGTGTGTTGTTTTGTTTTTTTTTATAATATTGAAAATGGTGGGCAAGATATTCTTAATAAATTTGAATTAAGAACATCATACAGTTTTGGAACAACATGACCCTGAGTAAATGATGACAAAAATTTCCTTTTTAGACAGAACAATTCCCTTAAAGCAACAACAACGCTTCTTTCTGCAGCATCTGCTGAAACAGACACGACAACCAATCCTTTTCCTGTCTCAGGGGCAATCTGGACATGCTGTTTCCTGTCCAAACCAGTCTCGCTCCTGACACACTCTGAGCGGGAGGGAGCATGTGTGTGGCTGGGTGTGTTTTAAGCGACATGAAGATTGTGACATTGGACAGTCATTGCAGTGAGCCATCACACACACACAGCACCCACACGCTCCGTCAGTAAACAAGACCATGCACACACACCCTTGTCCGTGCTATGGCCGTCACATTTAGATGAAAATGTACAGTCATAGTGTGTGTGTGTGTGTGTGTGTGTGTATGTGTGTGTGTTTGTCACTGGCACTAACCACACATTAGCAGATGTGTTTGGTAGGAAGTCATTTATATGTTAATGTTGTCATTTGCCATCGTAATACATTCACTCAAGCCAACCATTACTCCTCTACCCAACCAAATGTGACTTCGGAGCCACCGCCTGGCAGTGTGGGTAAGCAGGGAGCGGGCTACCACCTGAGTACAGTCCATGTCATCCATCCAGACCAGAGGTGTGTGTTTGTGTGTACCCCTGGAATTGAGTTTTTTTGTACTCGTAAATGAGATGGATTTATTTTCGGACGTTATGATAGGTTGTTGATCGGAGCCCATGGGGCACTATTTGTCATTATCAGACGTGGTGGAGCTGTGTGTGCGCAGACGCTCAACTCCGCTTCTCCACAGCAACAATTTGCATTGCTTTAAAAAGGGAGAAAATCATTATTTCTCTCACTCTCGCTTCCCTCTCCTCCCCCTTTCTCAGGGCTCAGGTGTACTTGCTTGTGCGGAGAGCGCTGTGATTCACCCGCTCAGATGAGAATGTTCTTTTCTCTGTGTCTGTGAGGAACTCACTTCAACCCTCCAGTGTTTTCTGCTGCTCCTTCAGACTTTTTACACCCTTCAGAAAGATGTGGAGAGGCTTTTCGGAGCTCTGCGAGAGCTCCCTGAGCTTTACTTATTTGGGGCTGATGAGTTAAGTCAGGTTATGGTTGGTAGTTGTGGCCAGAGGGATTCAAGACAAAAATTTTAATGGGTTGGCCCCCTCTCTCTTGGGGCCAATGAGAGGCTAAACCATAGAGGACCTTTGTGGGACCAGGACAATGTTCCCAGTTATCTTTCTCTGACGAAAACCCTGGTTGTAGTTTACCAAATATTAATGGTTGACTATTTATTTAATTATTTAAAAAACATATATTTTAAACAGTATGGTTTAATTTGTTAAAATTAGTTACATTACTTACCACAACCCAACAATGAACAACACATCTACAGCATTTATTAATCTTAGATAATGTATCTGTAACATTTACATACATTTTCTAAAAGTTGTATCTGTTTACATTAATTCACAGTGCTTTAACTAATGTAAACATTTTAAGTAACTAACATTAAGAAAAGGTAATAAATGACATTTAAAATTGTTCATTGTTAATACAATAACTAATGTTAACAAATAAGTGAAAACGCATAAATTGCATCAGTGTGTCACATTTTTATAATTACATTTAAAAGAACTCAAAATGTAATGTGTAAAAAGATTGTAAATATTTTAAACATGTATTTTAATTCCCCTCCACAACAAATGCTTTAAATTTAATATATTTTGAATTCTCGTTCTGTTCTGAATACTAAGTATAAAACAAACAAATTATGGTGGCATTTATTATAAATAACATTTATTATAAACATGGGCTCACATACCTCTCATTTTGCACAAATACAAATTTACGTATGTTTTGCGTGCTTGACGTTAATTGCATTACATAAATCACTTTGGAATATATTTTGCAGCATATTTCAGATTATTGAAGAAACAAAGAAATGTTGTATCATGAAATATTTAAGATTCTGTGCAACCATGAGTCTGCCTGATCTCACCTGATCTTGGAAGCTAAGCAAGGTGTTGGTACTAAAGTTTACAAATAAATAAACAAATCTGTGACATTGAAAAAAAATTACACTACTGGATGTAATAAGATTAAATGGTAAGATATACACAAAATTGATACATTTAAATAAGCAATTCTTTTACATAATATTGTTTCTGAAAACAGAAAATGTCCATTTAACCATTGGGTGGAATGGCCACTTATGTTTTAAATAATCCCAACATAGCCAAATAATGTCCATTGTATCTGCCTTTCACTACCAGTAATTTGGAGTACTCTGAAATACTTCAGGTTGTGCTTGTGTGGGTGTAAAAATCATGCCTTTGACCTTTCAACACAGTCACTAGTGCAGTGATAACTGATTTGTGCAGATTACAGACTGGAGTGTATTTGAAACTTACACAAACACACACAAACACACACTCAGGAGTGCAAATCAATACTATCATGCTGACTTAAGAAGAGTTCTCCCAACATATTAAATGAAACTCTTCTTTTTCTCTCTTCTCTCCTCTGAGTGGCAGTAACTATAGTGCCGCCTGGCTTTTAGTGGAGTTTAGGCCTCATTGGTCCCTTCTTTCTGCGACAACATAGTTCTCGCTCTCAAAGTCTCTCTAATTCAACATATTCAGCTGCAGTCTAATTACTTTTGTTCTATTTGTGGCACAGTTGATGAATAGTAGTGCTGTTAGCTATTGCGCTTCTCTTACACAGCTTCCTTGCATGTGTGTGTTTGTGGTTGAATGTGTGTCATTGTCATTTAATAAAAGAGCATCTGTGTGTTTCCCTCAGAGAAAAGGTGTGAAATAAAGGAGCTTTTACTTGCAGTTAAACTACATGCAAGTTAAGTCGCCTGCTTAAATGGTTTAAATGTTCATTACCGGTGATGAATATTGAAACTACTTAAGTTTTTTTTTTAACGTTTTTTTTTATTAATGGTGCTTGGTAAGCATCACTATTACAGTTAGGGGTTTCAGCCTGTAAATCGTCCCACACGTTTATGCTATGTACATGAATGGCACCTCAAATCATTGCGGTTTGAAGAGAGAGGTGCTATTACCTTTCTGTAGTGTGGGAAGACTTGTGTCTGGTTGGCCATAGACTTGTATTTAAGGAGGGACCTGAGCTATATCTAGGGACCAGAATATAATTGACTGAATATCAATATTGAGAGTTTGTGTGCAACCACACACAACACCCTAGCATGGATAAGCAATGCTTGCATTTTCTTCAGAAAGTATTTTTAAAAATCTGCTTTTGTTTTTTTTCTTTCCCTAAGGTCCACTAATAATCTTAGTCAAGATTTGCATCAAAACAGTTATAATTTAGATGCTCTAATGCTGTCATTAGTTGAATAGCAACTAGAATCATAGCATCGTCCTCATTATTATTGATAGTCTTCATTTTTACAGTGAGACTTGCAGGCAAAGTTACAATAATAGGACTACCAATACTTACGCAGGCTGATTTAAAAAACATTTTTGGTCACACTTTAGATTAGGGTCACTATTAACTACAACCTCAATAAACTCCTAATTACTGCTTATTAATAGTTAGTAAGGTAGTTGTTAAGTTTAGGTATTGGGTAGGATGAAAGGGATGTAGAATATGGTCATGCAGAATAAGGCATTAATATGTGCTTTATAAGTGCTAATAAACAGCTAATCAATGCATGCTAATAAGCAACTAGTTAATAGTGAGAATTGGACCCTGAAGTAAAGTGTTACCATTTTTACTTGAAGCTTAAACCGATTATGTTTTTTTTTTTTTTTCAACTTTCTTTAGTGTGTAATGTTGCTGTGTAAATATGAAAAAGCTCTGCAAAGTTACAATGCACAAAGTCCACTCCAGTGGGAGTTACTCTCTTGTCTATATCATACAGCACTGATTCTGAACTCCCTGAAAGGCCTCGATTGTAGTTTTCTTCCGGGAACGCACGCGTCAAAATATTCCTCATTTTAAAATAATTCCCGCCCAAAGTATACGCAAAAAAAGGGGTGAGGCCTGGTTGAGGAGTTAGTAGTGTTAGGGGTAAGGGGTGTGACATTTTCGTAACACACTGGTCCAGGCGTCCAATCAAACCACATTCCGCTTTTCGGAAGAAGGGGCTTCATAGAGCCAGGAACTAAACTGAGTGTTACTGACAGACTGAAAAGAGAGGTGCTACATCAATGTAAAATATCTGTGAAAATAATGTTTGTTTTTTTTAACATTCAAGAATAAAAACCTATTCTAGTAAACCCCAAAAACAAAATCAAGATGTTGTAAAAGGGCATGATATGGCCTTATTAAAATATTCTGGTCCGATATGGTATACATATTAGACAGCACTTATTGCATGGGATCTTGTGTTCTGTCACAAAAATACCTTTCAGTCAAACTATAAGAAATCTCACTCACACTTTTGCTTGTGTTCTTCATTTGTTGTTCATTTTGGGTAAAAGCATCTGCTAAATGAATAAATTTAGTTATTCAATTATATTTAGTTTATTCAAGTATTTAATGTTGCTATATACACTCTTAAAATAATAAAGGCTCCAAAAGGGGGTTTTCACAGCAATACACAATAGAAGAACCAAAAATACCTTTCAGTCAACAGGTTTTAAAACAACAAGTAGATAAAACTTCCAGTAGATGTTAAAAGTTCTTCATGGAACCATCAGTGCCATTTAAGAATATTATTAAAAATAAAGGTTTTTGCAGTAGTGCCATAAATCCATTTTAAAATCAGCAAAGAACCTTTAAATGAACCGTTATTAAAAGAACAATTTTTCTTGGTGTGAAGAACATTTTAATAATCTGAAGAACTTTTTCCTACTATAAAGAACCTTTTCTTTTTTTAAACCTTTTTAAGAGTGTAGATTACTCTATATGGTTTATATAGCCTGCTTTCATTATTACAATTGTGCTTGCCGTGTGTTTGTGTCACTTTCAGTCAGGTGAATGTTCATTTACTGTCATGCTAAGAAAACTTTTTTTAATGAGTTCCAAAAGTTAAGAATCATGTGGCTCAAAAGGGTCACTTGAGCAAGAAACAATAAATGCATGAGTTGACATGATTCATGAACTGATTTATCAAATACAGGTGTTTTGATCACCTAGGGTCCATTCATGGAGGTTGTGTGTGTTCTTTTTTTCTCTCCCCCTCTCTCTGTGTGTGTGTGTGTGTGTGTGTGTGTGTGTATAAACAGCAGCTGGGACCGCCTCTGTGATTAGATTAGGTTCTCTTAGTGCTCCCTAATTGGTCCAACAAACAGAGAGGCTGTCTGGGATACAGCTCCATCCTTTTATCTCCCTCGTACAAACACACACACACACACAGATGAGTCATCAGTACGTAGCCCTTCTTTCCTCCTCTTTCACTTGCTTATTTCATTTGATCACTTTCTATCTCGCTTGCAGTAGAAAAAAAGTTAATCAGGAGGCACATTGATGCTTTCCCTCAAAGACCTTTTAAACTTTCCTCAGGATGTTTATTTCACTGTAGCTTTTATTGTCCTTTATGCACACACACACACACACACACACACACACACACACACACACACACACACACACACACACACACACACACACACACACACACACACACACACACACACACACACACACACACGTGTATATATATATATATATATATATATATATATATATATATATATATATATATATATATATATATATATATATATATATATATATATATATATATATATATATATATATTAATATATATATATATATATATATATATATATTAATATATATATTATATATATATATTATATATTATATATTATATATTATATATTATATATTATATATTATATATTATATAATATAATATAATATAAAGATGTATAAGATATATATATAATATAAAGTAGAGCAGTGGAATCTTTTTAACTCCATGTGTTAGGTCCACAAGTCATGATGTCGGGAAGAAACCAAAGCTCCTCCTAGCACATAGTGAGCAGATCTAACAGACTCATGTTTGATGTCCTGTTTTGTGGCTTCTTCTGACTAACTGATTCACACCAAGATTGACATGACAAAGCGCTGTGAATCACTGACAAACTTGCAAGCTATGATCAATTAAAAAATGATCATAAATCCCAACAAATGTTATCTAAGTTTTCATCAGAATCTGAGCACAGTTTACTTACCTGAACAAACTTGCACTAAAATGCAGCTGATTTCTTGTCAATGTACAGCTTCTATCAGGTAAAGTAAATATTAAATGCATTCCCGTTAGTTAGTAATTGCTTGACATACACTACCAGTCAAAAGTTTGGACACTTCCCATCAAAGAGCATGAGAAAGTGTGTCCAAACTTTTGACTGGTAGTGTATACCACTTATTTTTTGATGCATTTAACTCTAATGGCTTTTTGAATGTTCCTTGCAGTATCAACTGCTCAATCTAGAATACTGGGTCCAAAAGTTGGTTTGGGAGTGGGGGTGGTTGTATAAGTATATATATTTTGTAGGGTTCATAGAGATGCATGGTTTCTTTTTAACACATTGTTGCTTTGAACATTTTTAACAATGACTTAAGCAGAAGAAATTTCCCCAAAAAAGTGCAAAACATTGTGCTGACAAACATTGGTTCAACCAATGTGAGTTTTAGGAGGGGCTGATCAGTGGCAGTTTTTGTGAAACCATTCTGGTAACACTTTACAATAAGGTTGTATTAGTTAACATTAGTTAATGCATTAGTTAACATGAACTAACCATGAACGATGCCTGTAGCTTTACTGTTTTTGTAAGGTTGTCTTACTGTACATATTTACATTAGTTTACGTAGCAGTTGACACACACTAAGGATGAACATTTCTAACTCGCCCTCTTACTCTAAATGTAAAATGCTGTTGTGTACTTTATCAACATTATTAAACAAAGCATGTATTAATGGTTTTTGAGAACCTTATTATCAAGTGTACACTATTTCAACATTCACAAAAGAAAGAGGGCACACGTACTTATTCAGTCGTGTTTCTTTCTGTTTATTTGAAGTGACAGTCCCAATACAGTTATATTTTCAGTCAGAGAAATGGGAATCTCTTGAAAACCGGAGTTTTTATTTTATGACATATGCGGAGCTAAATATGGATATCAGACATTATACTCTTCCGGTATAAAGAGACAAGACGTACTGACAGATAAAATAAATACACGATTGTGATTGTATGATATGTCTTGTTTCTTCAATCGGTCGTATTTATCATGTTTACTATAGAAATGGTTAGCATGCATTGTCTTTTGCATTGTATATAAATATCTCTGCTTTATACGATTTGTGATCAGACCACAAACAGAAGTTATTTCACACACTTGCTGCTGTCTGAAAGTGAGTTTTGAGCTAAACTGATTTTAAAAGTAATGCTGATGTTAGCTGGTATATGAAATCATCCATGGCGCTGCCGTTTCCTGTCTCAGGTGAACTCCACCTTTATCCATGACCACTCCTCAAGCCCCAGTTGACCTGCTTTGGACCAAGGTATTAGGCGGGACAAAAAAACCCTGGCCGTTGTCTCAGAGGAAACCCTGACGAGGCGCGATCAACCGTGACAATGAAAACATGACGGGCCCAGGCACACACTAGAACGCCCGCTTTTGGCTCATAAGTACAGTGTTTTCTTTACGCAAGGAAATCAAAAACCTTGTAACTCCATTTAAGCTTGATTTGGTTAAAGTGCTAATAATATAATGACACATCCAAGTCTCTGACTATATATAAACAACATCAACTTTGACAACACAGTCTTTATTTTAAAAAAAAAAGGTTTTCCATTTTATGAAAAGTAGCAGTTTTTGACATACAAGGTTTCCAGTGTGATATATAACATTTCTTATGCCTTCACAGTAATATGCACTAAACAGGTTTTATTTTAAACATTAGCAAGACCTTCGAGTCATATGTTAAAAAAATCGTAGCAATGAATGCTATTACTATTTTATAACAGTGTAATAGAGGTTTTATAACATTTAATAACATGTTTGATGGGAGAACAAAGGCAGGAAATAGGGCAGGTCCCGCTTTGAATCTTTGATCTGCAGGCATGGTTATTCGTTTGTGAGCATTCATGTGAGCGGCAGTGCCGTGCATGTTTATCCGCACCACTGAACAGGAAAATGGTTACCGTACCGTCCACATGTGCATTAACACATGCACATACATTCTCTGGGAAAGAGAGACCCCTCAACGAAGTCCTAATGCAGCTTGGCAGGAAATGAAAAATGGATTAATGTTGCACTTCCTTGACACACACAGATGCTCAGTCTCTTGGTATGTCTGCTGCAGTTTCTAGGTCCTTGCGCAGGAGCACATGAGTTGGGGAGAAGCGATTTGTTCTTTGCTAGGGCTTCAGTTAAGAACAAAACTATTATGATTGTATGTTAATTATTGATTTGATATATTTCATATCTTGCACAGTGCTCTCTTTAGTAGACAATTTTGAATATGCACTATAAGTTATGAACAAAAATTTTGGTTGTTCCAGATGTTCCAATCACTTCCATGGCCAAAGGTGTATAAAATCAAGCACCTACGCATGCAGACTGCTTCTACAAACATTTGTGAAAGAATGGATCACTCTCAGAAGCTCAGTGAATTCAAGTGTGGTACTGTGATAGGTTGCCACCTGTGCAATAAGTCCATTCGTACAATTTCCTCACTACTAAATATTTCACGGTCAACTGTTAGTGGTGTTATAACAAAGTGGAAGCAATTGGGAACAACAGCAAATCAGCCACGAAGTGGTAGGCCACGTAAAATCACAGGGCGGGGCCAGCGCATGCTGAGCCGCACAGTGCGCAGAAGTCGGCAACTTTCTGCATAGTCAATAGCTACAGACCTCCAAACTTCGTGTGGCCTTCAGATTAGCTCAAGAACAGTGCGAGAGCTTCATGGAATGTTTTTTTTATGGCTGAGCAGCTGCATCCAAGCCTTACCCCATCAAGTGCATTGCAAAGCGTCGGATGCAGTGGTGTAAAGCACGCCGCCACTGAGCAGACTCTAGAGCAGTGGAGACGTGTTCTCTGGAGTGAAGAATCACGCTTCTCTGTTTGGCAATCCGATGGACGAGTCTGTGTTTTCGCGGTTGCCAGGAGAACGGTACTTGCCTGAATGCATTGTGCCAAGTGTAAAGTTTGGTGGAGGGGGGATTATGGTGTGGGGTTGTTTTTCAGGGATTGGGCTTGGCCCCTTAGTTCCAGTGAAAGGAACTCTTAATGCTTCAGCATACCAAGACATTTTGGACAATTTCATGCTCCCAACTTTGTGGGAACAGTTTGGGGATGGCCCCTTACTGTTCCAACATGACTGCGCACCAGTGCACAAAGCAAGGTCCAAAAAAGACATGGATGAGCGAGTTTGGTGTGGAGGAACTAGACTGGCCTGCACAGAGTCCTGACTTAAACCCGATAGAACACCTTTGGGATGAATTAGAGTGGAGACTGCGCTCCAGGCCTTCTCGTCCAACATCAGTGCCTGACCCTAACCCTAACCCACACTCCTAAACCTTGTGGAAAGTTGAAGAGTTGAAGCTGTTATAGCTGCAAAGGGTGGGCCAACTCCATATTAAACCCTACGGATTAAGAATGGGATGTCATTAAAGTTCATGTGCATGTAAAGGCAGGCATCCCAAAACTTTTGGCAATATAGTGTTTAGCAAAATTACGGTACATTTGTTATTATTCATTTAATAATATTTGCATTGCATATAGGATGTCAAGTGTCAATTATTGTTAATTATTTAATCTTAATTTGATGATGTCTAATTGCGATTTTATTTAATTTATTTTTTACAAATGAAAAGTGTGTGTTTATATATAACATTTTGTATATATTATGACTAATAATAATTATTATGATTATTATTATTATTGCTAATAATATACACTCACCTAAAGGATTATTAGGAACACCATACTAATACTGTGTTTGACCCCCTTTCGCCTTCAGAACTGCCTTAATTCTACGTGGCATCGATTCAACAAGGTGCTGAAAGCATTCTTTAGAAATGTTGGAGTTGATGGAGACTTGTGGGATGCACATCCAGGGCACGAAGCTCCCGTTCCACCACATCCCAAAGATGCTCTATTGGGTTGAGATCTGGTGACTGTGGGGGCCATTTTAGTACAGTGAACTCATTGTCATGTTCAAGAAACCAATTTGAAATGATTCGAGCTTTGTGACATGGTGCATTATCCTGCTGGAAGTAGCCATCAGAGGATGGGTACATGGTGGTCATAAAGGGATGGACATGGTCAGAAACAATGCTCAGGTAGGCCGTGGCATTTAAACGATGCCCAATTGGCACTAAGGGGCCTAAAGTGTGCCAAGAAAACATCCCCCACACCATTACACCACCACCACCAGCCTGCACAGTGGTAACAAGGCATGATGGATCCATGTTCTCATTCTGTTTACGCCAAATTCTGACTCTACCATCTGAATGTCTCAACAGAAATCGAGACTCATCAGACCAGGCAACATTTTTCCAGTCTTCAACTGTCCAATTTTGGTGAGCTCGTGCAAATTGTAGCCTCTTTTTCCTATTTGTAGTGGAGATGAGTGGTACCCGGTGGGGTCTTCTGCTGTTGTAGCCCATCCGCCTCAAGGTTGTGTGTGTTGTGGCTTCACAAATGCTTTGCTGCATACCTCGGTTATAACGAGTGGTTATTTCAGTCAAAGTTGCTCTTCCATCAGCTTGAATCAGTCGGCCCATTCTCCTCTGACCTCTAGCATCAACAAGGCATTTTCGCCCACAGGACTGCCGCATACTGGATGTTTTTCCCTTTTCACACCATTCTTTGTAAACTCTAGAAATGGTTGTGTGTGAAAATCCCAGTAACTGAGCAGATTGTGAAATACTCAGACCGGCCCGTCTGGCACCAACAACCATGCCACGCTAAAAATTGCTTAAATCACCTTTCTTTCCCATTCTGACATTCAGTTTGGAGTTCAGGAGATTGTCTTGACCAGGACCACACCCCTAAATGCATTGAAGCAACTGCCATGTGATTGGTTGATTAGATAATTGCATTAATGAGAAATTGAACAGGTGTTCCTAATAATCCTTTAGGTGAGTGTATATATATATAATATTTAACCAAATTAGAAATAATACTATTACAATAACATTTTCATTGTTAAAAATAAAAATAGAGTATTTAACAATAAATATAACATAATAATAATAATAATAATAATAATATTTATATTTTACAGAACCTTTTTTTTAAACTGCAGGGTTACCTGTTGTTGTTGTTGTTATAAAAATCTGTGATTATTTATTAATTTATAAATTTTTGTCAGGAGGTATGCAAAATCAGGAACAAGTCTATGTCTTTAATATGAAATATGAGCCTCTTATGTGTCCACCGTGGGGAAAAAACTCCTGTACACCTGGAGAAAAACATGGATTGTCATATACGTTTATTTAGAGAAGTATTAGTCTTCTTATTTTTTACCCAAAATAGGATGGAGTGAGCACTGCTGGGCACTGAACACACTCATGTTTCATTCATACTGGAGGCCAGAGGGCGCTCTCGAGCAGAAACGCCACATTTTCCTCAGAGAGAAGTAATATAATGCTATAATATAATATAAAGCTAACGCTGTAGCTGAATAAAAAGATAGAAACGCTTTGATTAAACATTAAGACCATAAACACACGACTGCGACAATATATGGTGTATTTGTTCTTCAAGCCTTCTCGGGTATTTTCATAAAAATAAAGAATATTATAAAGCAGTGCTAATCGACATAGACTTCATCACCTGTATAGAATACTATAAAATAATTAATCGTCTGCCTCATTCTGATAAGCCACATTAGCTCACAAAAAGGAAATATCAAACACTCGACTGACGATATGAAGGGAGTTAAAACGTTATTATAGGTTGTCTTTTTTTGTTTTTTTCAAATGCACGTTATAAGCAACTCAAACTCGCAGTGCTTTCAGACGGAGCAGCGTTTACTACTGATCACAGAGCCACTCTTCACTAATACGCTGGGCATATGTTTATTTCATTAAAATCGCAGCTTTATTCTTTCATATTCGCACATAAGCCAAATCGCGATTGTGGTTCGATTTCGATTAATCGTGCAGCCCTAGTTTGAGCTAAATGATGGTGATTTTAGCGATGCATTATATATTTGTACCATACCAGTTACCAGTTTTTTTTTTTTATGTATTGGTTGATATTTCATTGTCTATGCTCATTTAGTCAGTTAGATGATGGCAAAGTTATTTTGTAATATTATTGACAAATCTCAGCAAAATGAAATGTGTAAATGTCTAAATGCCGCATTTGAAACAATTGACTAGTTTTTTAGAGTTTTGTTTCTGATTTCTTTGGATAAAATAGTCACATAAAGAAAGTAATATTGTGTAGCTCTAGTTTGACTGACGCATGTATGTGCACGCTCTTAAGAATTTAAATGTCGTCAACATTTAATATGTTTATATGTGCTGGAAGTGGTCACATCTTAAGAATATAGCATAAACATGCTGTATTTAAGTTTTTGCCATTATGTGTTTTTTTGCTTCAAAGAGCCTTTACTGACATCAAAGTTCAAAGACTGGAAATCACAATTCTTTTTCATTTTTCTCTTCCTCCAGCTCGTTATTAGAGTATGCTTAGTCGCTCAATAATATTTAAATTGCCCTCTGCCCTAGAACCTACACTGGGGCCAATTACAAGAGAGCAACTCGCTTCGTGTGTCTGCACGCACACTCACTCTTACAGTCTGGCTCTCTTGAAAAGCTTTGTTCATAGAATACTGAATAACACAGCACATCCTCTGTTGCTCCTCATACCACAACAGACACACACACAAACATCTCTCTCTCAAAGTGAGGCCAGTGGGACACAGTTATTGCCTCGCCAGTGCGCCATCGGGGATGCTCATATCAGTGATGTGCTTTGTTTCCATGGTAGCCTCTCTGTCTCTCCTCCAACCAAACCCCCCACCACCCCGAAGAAAAAAAAACTGCTCTGTGGAAAAAAACGTGAAAAATAGAACATTTAAAAGAAAAAAGTAGCTAGAGTGAAAAATATGTCAGTGATGCTTGATGGCACCAAAGTATCTGCATCTCTTTTTAAGAATTTCTCTGTTTTTCTCTCTTTCTCTCTTACTTTCTCTCTGTCTCTCAGATGCTCGATTGGCTCAGCTGTACTCAGCCATCCGCTGCCTGTGAGCCAGTTAGGGAAGACAGACTGCCGTACACACACACACACACACACACACACACACACACACACGCTCCGGCTGAATCAAGCACAGGTGCACACACTCATCCGCTTATTCAGACACAAATACACACACTCCAGACTTAATACTGAACAGCAGCAGGTGTCTTACTCTTCATTAAATATGAAAAGTTGACCATGTTGTGTCCATTTGTATGCGTTTTTTTTAAAAAGTGCTTTTATGAGAATGTGATGAGGTCACTCTCTCTATTTCCGTTTGTCTTTGAAAGCATCTGGAAAAACAAACTCCTTCCTGCATTCTGTATTGTCGCTGTTCTCTGCTTTTTTTTAATAGTATGTGGATATGTGTAACGATGGCCATATAGGTGAACACACAAGGGCTTAACAATGAGGATTTTTTTTGCCCTGTCAACATGTGTTCCAAGTGTTTTCAGTTTGCAATAATTGCTGGAAATGATACATCTTTAATGCAACTCCATGTCTTTATTCCCATAGTTTAAGACTTAAGTTTTTCTCTTATTGGCAAAAACTGATGTTGCGATTTATAGCAATATTTGACCAGATGACTTGAATAGCTGTACTTGGGAAGAACAAATCATTTTAGAATGATTGGGGTTATTTTGTAGGTTGAGAATAAGGGTACAGTAATCATGTATAGAAATTGAATAATTAAATATAAAACAACACTGCATAGTCTTCACTGTATAAATGTTATATAATTAATCTTTGTTACAGATACAAAAGTGATTTTCTCTTTTGTATTTTGTGTGATTTTAACGTTAATGACACAAACAGCCGCAGTGATATTAGGCTGCTGTCACTTTAAGACTGAATGCATGGATCCAATATAATAAGCATCAGTTTTTTTTTTCTTAATTGTTTATGTTCACGTAACGTCATTAATGAGGGTACTCGCCGAGATGAGCATTTTGACAATTTTGCGTCAAAAAGCATAAATAGACGCTCAAGACGGATTTTGGTGTTTGCATGCTGTCTGTGGAGCTCTGTGTATGCGCGCACAGAAAACAGAGCCTGAGTACTGAAATGTTCTCTTTTGCGTCTTGCACTCAAATGGTTTAAAATCGCTTAAATGTTTAAACTTGACAGGACCTAAAACATGTGCAAATGATAAACTTTTGCTCTATGATGGTTATACTTGGTTATACATAGTGTCTGGTCCAACTACGATCCCTATATTTGACATCACACATCCTGCGACGTGAGTATCGTGGATACTTTATTATTATTATTTTTATTTAAGCCTTGTTTTTTGTTTTGTTTTTTTACTGTTGCTGGAAAACGATGGCTTCTGAGATGCTCCGTAATGCAGCATTGGCCCCATAGGGTAGGTGACAGTCTGTCGGCTGGCCCGAAACATATTCACACTGGCACCAGGCCAGCAGACCATCCTTATTGTTGAGTCCTCTACACACATGCACATGCATATAACAAATTATTTTTCTCTATGTAGACTGAATTGTTTATGGAAACATAAAGGGACGACATGTATAACACAGAAGGGCATTGTGCGCATGCACACAGATGCACACACACTCCAGTATCAAAGCACCTCCTGGCGGGAACAACACAGTTGTGGTGACCAGACCATCTGGCTGGCGAGCTGAGTAGGGACACCCTCCTTTCTTTTGCTTTTTCTGTCTCTCTCTCCCCCCCTTTGCTCCTGGCCGAAATGGCACCAAGTCAAAGCCACCCCATCCCACCCTGAATGTGCAAACCCAGATACCACCCTCAAATATGCCCCATCTGCAGTTAAAAAAAAATAGATTTATAATCCGGGGAATACTGCCCGGCCAAAAAAAAAAAAATCTATTATTTTATAATGTGACCTATTCTGCTCATCGCTGTTTGGATTTTTAATGCTTAGGAGTCTATGATTGGATCATTATTGCAGTGATTTATTATGTTTCTAGCATGTTATATGTTTGGCAACAGTTCTTCTAACCCTAATTGACGGAGTGTCTAGCTTTTTTTTTTATTTCTTAAACAACCATGTAGGAAGACACATCATGGCCATATTCCAGGATGACAATGTCAAGAGATTCATCAGGCTCAAATTGTGAAAAGAATGGTTGGGAAGGAGCATGAAGAAAAATTTTTCATTGGGATGAAGAATAATTTTCATTAAATTCATTGTCTTTGGGTTGTGCTGGAGTACACTTACAGAGTGATTGACTAGTTATACAAGATCTTGCCCAAAAATGTATGCACCTCTTGATGGAAATAAATGTTGTGATGTTATTTCCAGAGAGGTATGTGAGCCTAAATTTATTATTAATGTATTTGCCACAAAATGGTAGTTTTAGTTTCAGTTATCGTTTATAATAATTTTGGTTTATAATGAACGGCACTATAATTTGTTTGTTTTAATACTGATATTTTTCATTCCTGTTCGGTTCTGAATACCGTTACTTTTAAAGGATTTGTTGTGGAGTGAGAGGAACTAAAATACATGTTTAAAGTGTTTATAATGTTTGTAAACGTTTCGTTTCATTTACTGGTATTTTTCAGAAATAAATGTATGTTATAATAAAATGCGACTATACACCAATACGACTTTTATGGGTTTTTTTTTCTCTCAACGCTACAATTTTGACCTGGTACCTATTGTTTTTGCTAACTCGAAGCTCCTCTGTGAAATCCTGTCCGGATAGGTCTGTAATGTCTTGCGTTATAATATATATTTTTTCACAAAACTAGTTTACTTGAAAACAATAACTAAATTGTTACTTAGACGTCCTAGTGCACCTTTGTAATATATTTAGTATTGAATCAACTGCTATACATCTGGTCAGTTTCCTGGAAATGTAACCCATGACCTTGATGTTGCTAGCACCGACCTCTACCAGTTAAACTACAGAGAAACCTGTGTTTCCCTGCTAACCTGGGGTGCATTTCCCAAAAGCATTGTCATCCAACTATGGTTGCAAGGTTTGTTGAATTCTGTTGGTAACGACTGAACTTGCGACCAATAGTTGGCTTTGGGAAACTCACCCGTTTAGCCACGGTAGTAGCAGCATCGGGTATGATCCTCATCTGCAATGTGTTCCTTGACATAAATAAGTCCATCCAGACAATAGACCATAGTAAAAACTACAGAGATCCCAATCCTGTTTGAATCAGTACATGACATGCATGCTCTATAAATTGTGACTTAGACATCATTTAGAAAACTAATCCTGTCCAAATAGACTTGATATGTCAAGGCATGTGTTTTAGAGCTCATTTTTTTTTGTTTTAAAGAAACTTTACCCCCTTTTTACTCTTAATGCATTTCTACTTCAACAATATTGGCTTACTCTGTCCTTTCTTTCCCTTACTTCCTTTTCTATCGCTTTTTTCCTTCTCTCTCTCTCTCTCTCTCTCTCTCTCTCTCTCTCTCTCTCTCACCCACCCTCCTCCCCCTGTTTTATGACTTTGCTACAGCTTTATGCCTGATCTCTGTGAAGGGAGAGATGAAGTGAGAAAGGGAGGTGGTGGAGAGAGGAAAAGGAAAGGCAAATGGCCGGATTGATTTACAGAAACTGAGGACAGCAGGCACAAGCCCCTCCTCTCCTCACTTCCTTTCTTCCTCCGCCCATCCACATTTTCTCTCTCTCTTTCCCCCCTCCCCCTTGCTGTGGTACGGCTCCAAGAACAGGAAGCAGTGGAACACTAAAAATAGAGAAAGAGAGACAGACAGAAAAGAGCATTTGGAGAGAGGGAGGGATGGTGAAAGTAGGGATGGAAAGATATTAACAGAGAAATACTTTGCATAAACAGATGGGTAATTGGAAAGAACGAAGGAGAGAGAGAAACTAGACTTATAAAGTGGTTAACAGGATAATTGTAAAGTAAGTTTTAATTTCCTGCTGTCATTTGGATGAAGGCAAATGGCATGATGGGGGGGACAGAGAAATGAAGAGAGGTTGTGGGGTGTCTGTCGCAGTCCTCTCATCACTAGGGCTGTGGGCAAAATCGCTAATTTTACTTCTTTTGAATAAGTACTTTGCAACTGTTAAAAAGTATGTTCTGTATAGTATGAATGTAATCTGGATGTAGGGTACAACGGGGCTAAAGGCACCCTGGGTTAAAAGGTGCCTTTAATTCTTTTCTCTGAACCACTAGATGGCACAAAAACTTGCCGTAGCACTTTCCAAAACATCCACTTTTCAAAATACACGTGGAAATCTGCAGCGATCGCGGGCAGTAGCGCAAAGTTGATTTTGGTGCTAATTTGATCTAATATTTGACTTTTTGAATTATTGAATATTATTTTCTTCTATTCTTAAGGATTTCTAGTTTTGTTCAAGATGAATCATATCATATAATAAAATATAATTTATTGTTACTACTATAAATCTACACTCACCTAAAGGATTATTAGGAACACCATACTAATACTGTGTTTGACCCCCTTTCGCCTTCAGAACTGCCTTAATTCTACGTGGCATTGATTCAACAAGGTGCTGAAAGCATTCTTTAGAAATGTTGGCCCATATTGATAGGATAGCATCTTGCAGTTGATGGAGATTTGTGGGATGCACATCCAGGGCACGAAGCTCCCGTTCCACCACATCCCAAAGATGCTCTATTGGGTTGAGATCTGGTGACTGTGGGGGCCATTTTAGTACAGTGAACTCATTGTCATGTTCAAGAAACCAATTTGAAATGATTCGAGCTTTGTGACATGGTGCATTATCCTGCTGGAAGTAGCAATCAGAGGATGGGTACATGGTGGTCATAAAGGGATGGACATGGTCAGAAACAATGCTCAGGTAGGCCGTGGCATTTAAACGATGCCCAATTGGCACTAAGGGGCCTAAAGTGTGCCAAGAAAACATCCCCCACACCATTACACCACCACCACCAGCCTGCACAGTGGTAACAAGGCATGATGGATCCATGTTCTCATTCTGTTTACGCCAAATTCTGACTCTACCATCTGAATGTCTCAACAGAAATCGAGACTCATCAGACCAGGCAACATTTTTCCAGTCTTCAACTGTCCAATTTTGGTGAGCTCGTGCAAATTGTAGCCTCTTTTTCCTATTTTTAGTGGAGATGAGTGGTACCCGGTGGGGTCTTCTGCTGTTGTAGCCCATCCGCCTCAAGGTTGTGCGTGTTGTGGTTTCACAAATGCTTTGCTGCATATCTCGGTTGTAACGAGTGGTTATTTCGAAGCTGCTCTTCTATCAGCTTGAATCAGTCGGCCCATTCTCCTCTGACCTCTAGCATCAACAAGGCATTTTCGCCCACAGGACTGCTGCATACTGGATGTTTTTCCCTTTTCACACCATTCTTTGTAAACTCTAGAAATGGTTGTGCGTGAAAATCCCAGTAACTGAGCAGATTGTGAAATACTCAGACCAGCCCGTCTGGCACCAACAACCATGCCACGCTCAAAATTGCTTAAATCACCTTTCTTTCCCATTCTGACATTCAGTTTGGAGTTCAGGAGATTGTCTTGACCAGGACCACACCCCTAAATGCATTGAAGCAACTGCCATGTGATTGGTTGATTAGATAATTGCATTAATGAGAAATTGAACAGGTGTTCCTAATAATCCTTTAGGTGAGTGTATATTAAATCATTATGGGATCTCCAAATTTTTTGACTATATTTATCGAACAAAAATGTATAAATCAAAATAAACAGAAAATAGTACAAACTTTGATTGATTGTTTTGAAGAAGTATTAACTTAGATATTATTAAAACATTATTTTAGCTAAAGTATTTGTATAAATAATGTGTGCCTTTTGCCCCATGCTGGTGAGCCTTTTACACCATGTGCCACCCCATACATTTATACGATTTTTAAACAAAATAGTCTCCTTTTATGATTTGTTTTCACACAAATCAAGCGTAGCGTCAGTTCTGGCAGGTCACGTTAGTCAATCTCGCATCAGCTGACTGTCAGCTGATCACGTCTACATATAGGAATACGACGTCTATCACAGCATGCATATACAAGCTCCTTCAGTACTATCAGCAGCTATTGCATTTCTCCAGAGCTCATTTACCCTTCTCCATCCCCAGCTCCTCCTCTTGTCAGTCAGGATTTGGCATTCTGATTCCCCTTAAATCAGAATAAATTATTTTGTACATTAAATATTGACATTAATGATATCTGCAATACATTATGTTGGTTCTGTTCTGTTTACTCTAAGGGGGTTATTGCTGCTCTCCCTGCTCTTACACATGATAGGCTGCATGGATGCGCTGGGAGTTCTTGCCCAGAACAGAACCATATCCGCCAATCAAATCTGTATGCTAAATTGTCAAATTGTTGTTGTTATGCTTTTGTGGCATCAGTTGCGTCACTTTACTGTCATTCACTAATCCTCTCCTGTGGAATCATGGTGTAGTAAATTGCCAGTTTTCGCCTGCTTTTGGATACTGTGAATTTGGACATACTCTTTTCACCTACAATGTAATGGGGAAGTATGTATATTCAGATGGAGACGTACGTTTTGGATTTGTGATGGCTGCTATGAGTCCTCACAGTGTACTCTTTTACTTGAACCCGCAAGTGATTCGACTACATGATAATGCCTCACCAAAATTTGGACTCAGAAGGACCACAAAGTCTGAAGATACCATTTTGGGATCGGCATTTTGTGGGGAGTTTAACCTGTAGCATTGATGCTAGTTACCTATTAGACATTAACACACCATTAGCATACAGCTGTAGAGGCAACTCAGACCTGCTTACATGTACACAAGCATGTTTTCCCTGAGTTAAAGGATGTCAGGAGTCTGAAATGAGGTGTTTTATTGCTGTAAATCCTATAGTTGAATCAGAAGCACTGACCTAGCATGGATGAGTTAATCATGAATAGGTTCTTCTCAATTATTGCCGTCATTCACACATGGCACCTGAGGGTGGTTTGTCTAATCTAAGGAAAATCCACCCATGTTACCTTTCATTTTCTTGATTGGCTGTCAGTAAAAAGCTTAAGCTATAATTCCACAGAGTTCTGCAGTGATCACTTAATATCAATGTGTAATGTGTTTTGTCTTTAAGAATGTTGACTTGTCATGTTGAGATTATCCTTGATTATCTAGTCGATAAAAGTGTTTTGAAATCTGCAGTCAATGGATTATGTTGCTGTACCCATCGGATTGTAAAATGTCATGTGGCAGATGTAGGCCAGATCTGGGATAAATTTGACAACACCACGTTCAACCTTCTAAATGAATGTGTTTAACACATTTACCAACCCCTCTATGGTCTTAGTTTTGTTGAAATGATCAGCAGTGCATCCATTTGTTTCTTCGTGGACTAAAATCTACCCCTAACAAGACTTTAAATAATGACACATTATAATATATTACCAAAGATAAAATGGTCAAATTGCAAATATTTACCTTAGCTATGCAGCTTAGCCTACTAGCATAGTATAGTGCTAACTAGGGCTGAACGATTTTGGAAAATAATTGAATTGCAATTTTTTGCAATTGAATTGCCCAATATTGCGATTTTAATATGCAATTTTTTTTAAAGCTCTTTATCTTCTGTATTATTCAACAATAAATCATTGTATAGTAATGGTGGGAATCTTTAGGCACCTCACGATCCGATTCTGGGAGTCACGATCCAATTCCAAAACAATTCTTGAACTTTTTTCTTATAAATTAATCTTATTAATAAAACTTAACTTTTTTCTAATTATATATGTAATAAGTACTTTTTAAAATAATTACAAATTAAAAATAAAATTTAAAACAATTGCATGTTAATAATTTTAAATATCTAAACTAATGTAGCTGCAAAACATTAAAAGCTAGTAAATAATAGAGAAACAAAAAACATATTACAAGCAATGAACAAAGAGTGCCTTCAGTATTTGAGTATCTGAACTGTGAGTGATTTTTCTCTTTCTAAGCTTTACTGTTGCTTGATTATTAATGATGACATCATAGACAGCGGGAGATCTGCATTCACACTAATGCACAAATCTCTTTTGAATAATCAGATGTGGTTTGTCCTGTCTGTTTAATTCCTTAATTCTTTTTATTCCTGCGTTTAAATTAACATTGGTGTGTTGTTTCAACCTTTCCGAACTTTATGAAATATTATTTTATGGTTCAAGTGGTGTGTGTGTGTGAGAGAGGAAATGGAATACATTTGCGCGTAACTCAGCACATCCTGATAAATAGCATTACTGTTTATCATGATCAGAGCCATCGATGATATTTCTAAACTCATGAATCCATGAAGTCTGAACTTTCCTTGACAGGTGACTGCGTGATAAAGTTGACCAATAAAGTTGGCTATGGGGTGGTTTGGGGAGGAGAATCCCACTTTTTATCAGCGAAAGCAGGATATTATATTTTTGTGTTTTTGATCAGACATTGAGGAATTGAACATGGATGTGAAGCTTTCTTTTTTTTTTTAAGGTTGTTTTGCAAACCTTAACAGAGTCTCAGTTTTAGTCGTTCTGTGACTGTTGTGTGGTTTATGCTGGATGGTGGACCATCTGAAAGGTGCATTGCGCCACCTATAGGACTGGAGTAAATTATTTTTGTTCAGCTCATATTAATTGCGGTATATTGGATAGTTTTGAGTACATTTTGGGGTTCACTTTGCTGTTTAGTTTTGGTCTTATTGTGAATGGCCCTTAGTGAAGGTAGACACCTTAATTTGACGTGAATGATAACAAAGCTGTGGAAATGAATTCAATTGGGGCTGTCTTAATTTCCATTTTTTTGCTCTAGATGCACTACAGTACAGCCTTTTTTGAACTAACAATATTTCTATCCCTCAATAACCTTAATGCGTTTGAGTATTTGCATCTCTCTGTATATTGGCACATATATTGCATATATGTGAGACATACTGCACTAGTCAAGCTAGTTACCATCAAACCCATATTTACAGAGTGATGAATTGATGACTCAAAGTTATGTGACAAATGAATTCAAATAGGTGGAGCTTAGGCCGAAAAGCATGTGAGTAATGTAGAGATGATTATGAGCAGTTTGTGACGAGTCGCTCTTTGTCTTCCCTCCCTCACTCTCCATACTTCCTGTTTTCTCTCCCTTCCATTCTCTCTCTGTCTCTCTGTCTCTCTGTCTCTCTGTCTCTCTGTCTCTCTGTCTCTCTGTCTCTCTGTCTCTCTCTCTCTCTCTCTCTCTCTCTCTCTGTCTCTCTCTCTCTCTCTCTCTCTCTCTGTCTCTCTGTCTCTCTCTCTCTCTCACACTCTCTCTCTCTCTGGGTGAGGTGCAGTAATTGTCTCTGCTGGCAGGGCTGCTGAAGGCTTTATTGGATTGGAGTAGGATTTCAGGGACTGTGTTTAACATGCACCCAGGCGCTACAGTGCACACACACACATTCACTCAGCCAGTGTTTAAACAGGCTGCCATTAACAGTGAGGGAGGGAGACGGCGAGCGAGTATTTAGCAGCGTTTAGGAGGAGGCGGTGTTGCTCAACGAGCGGAAGCCTTGTGTGCTGACTCTCCGTGCCCCCTCTTTCTCCTCCCTCCTTTCTTCTGCTTCTGCTTTCTCCTGTCCTCCCCCTCCTGTCTTCTCTCTCTCTCTCTCTCTCTCTCTCTCTCTCTCTCTCTCTCTCTCTCTCTCTCTTTCTCTCTCATTAATATCTTATTATATTAGTGTTAGCCAGTGGGTGCTCCTTCCATCTTCACACGTACTGACACCAAACGCACTCACAAAAACACTGTACTGGGCTGAGAGTTATTTATAAACCTCTGTATCCCACAGACAGGAACTCATGAGGGAGAGAGTGAGGTAGAACAGATAGAGAGAGAGAGAGAGAGAGAGAGGAGGGGTGAGGTAATGCATTTTTTCCAGCTAACCACAACATTCCAAAATTTCTCTACAACTAGATTCAAGCGGGAATTTATTGATCACAAAACAACAGCTTGCGGCAATGTGTGCATTAATTATGTACAGTCATGCTTATGTTTACGTATACCTTGTAAGATGTTTAGTATTTTAAAACAAATAAGAGTGATCATAGTTTTTTTTTTTGTATTTCCTTAAAGAACCTGCATATGTTTATTCCATAGACACATTTTCTTGTTTAGAAGTACATACGTTTGGATTGTTCACCTAAAAGTAAATGTTCTGCCATTATTTTCTCAAACCTGTATGACTGCCATTATTACTTAGAAAGCCAAAGAAGAAATTTTGAATAATGTGCTGGTTGCTCTTTTCCTTGCTTTACATTGAATAGAAACTGAAGCTTTTAAGCTTCAACAATGATGTTAAAGCACTAGGGATGTGCCTTAAGCTGAATGCTATGTTCGGAAAGGAAATGACACATTCTGCAGAGTCCCTAAAGGGACATGGTGATGGAATTTTTTTTAAGATGGTAGGAAAAAATATATTTCAATGCGTATAGTTGGGTACTTTTCTTTAATTTGCAGGCATCAGGGAGCTGCTATCAATATACGGGGTTGAAATTTTTACTTTCACTTTTGAATTCGCAATCACTTGTACTCTGTGTATAGAAAGCGGCGGTATTGACCACACATTTTACAAGTTAAGATATTTGCCTATGACACTCAGGATCTGTTGCGCACCAAATCCTCCAAAATTGTCCTGTCAGTCATCTCTCCTTACTATCTTCACGTGATAAGTGAACTGTAATGTAACCGACTAATCATCTCCCTATATGAGCTTTGTTTGACTAACAGACAAATTCTGTTAGTAAGTTGAACTGGAGAGTCAGATCAGTCCAATCTTTGAATGGTTCAGGCCAGTTTTATGAATGGTTTAAACCAATCCATTGCTGCTTCTCTCATAAACATGAAAGTTTTTTATTATTTTTTTTTATTAAAAACAGGCTTTACTGGCCAGGACAATCCAGGGACTAACACAAAATCACAAAGAGCTACAAAGAGTCATTGATGTTCAAGAAGCAACACACAATGGAAAGAAAGAAAGAAAGAAAGAAAGAAAGAAAGAAAGAGAGGGTATATGTAAACTATTGAACAGTTACAATTTTGTGTAATGGAATATATGTAAATGTATGCTATGCCAAATTGCTTCCTTGAGGTTATAATAAATAAAAAAAAATTAAATGCAATTTTTATGAATATTCTTATTTATTCTGCAAGTGTGTAAACTTATGAGCACAACTGTCTGTACCATAGGATGTTTTTAAATCAAAGGGTTGTGCACTCAACTCATTTTACAGTCTGATGAGTTGGATCTAGAACACAAACACCACATACACATTTACAACAAACCACATTTTTCAGGCAGAAATACTGCTACTAAGTGCCTGTGTGTGTGTTTAGCGGTGTTATCGGTTGTGTGTCAAAGGTCGGTCTGCCTTTTATTGTACCATGCACATTGAAGAGCTCAGTATATTGATGTGGATTAAACGCATACACACGCATACATACACTTGCAGTAGGCACACTCATTTGGTTTAGCCTCTAACACATGCTCCACACACACACAAGACATACTTAGACTAAAGCATGCATTTCGAGGTCATCTAAGACATGTTGTTGTCTGATTGTACGTATCTGCCTGTCTGTGTGTTTGTTGAATGGGAATCCACAATTTTACTTAAATTAAGCCCTTGTTCAGTGGTCGTTATTATTATTATTATTATTATTATTATTATTATTATTATAGAGAAAAGAAATATTGAGACCACATCACTTATACAATATTAGAGATTTTTAAAATGTATTTGTATCAGTCAATATTGAATATATATATATATATATATATATATATATATATATATATATATATATATATATATATACACACACACACACTCACCTAAAGGATTATTAGGAACACCATACTAATACTGTGTTTGACCCCCTTTCGCCTTCAGAACTGCCTTAATTCTACGTGGCATTGATTCAACAAGGTGCTGAAAGCATTCTTTAGAAATGTTGGCCCATATTGATAGGATAGCATCTTGCAGTTGATGGAGATTTGTGGGATGCACATCCAGGGCACGAAGCTCCCGTTCCACCACATCCCAAAGATGCTCTATTGGGTTGAGATCTGGTGACTGTGGGGGCCATTTTAGTACAGTGAACTCATTGTCATGTTCAAGAAACCAATTTGAAATGATTCGAGCTTTGTGACATGGTGCATTATCCTGCTGGAAGTAGCCATCAGAGGATGGGTACATGGTGGTCATAAAGGGATGGACATGGTCAGAAACAATGCTCAGGTAGGCCGTGGCATTTAAACGATGCCCAATTGGCACTAAGGGGCCTAAAGTGTGCCAAGAAAACATCCCCCACACCATTACACCACCACCACCAGCCTGCACAGTGGTAACAAGGCATGATGGATCCATGTTCTCATTCTGTTTACGCCAAATTCTGACTCTACCATCTGAATGTCTCAACAGAAATCGAGACTCATCAGACCAGGCAACATTTTTCCAGTCTTCAACTGTCCAATTTTGGTGAGCTCGTGCAAATTGTAGCCTCTTTTTCCTATTTGTAGTGGAGATGAGTGGTACCCGGTGGGGTCTTCTGCTGTTGTAGCCCATCCGCCTCAAGGTTGTGCGTGTTGTGGCTTCACAAATGCTTTGCTGCATACCTCGGTTGTAACGAGTGGTTATTTCAGTCAAAGTTGCTCTTCTGTCAGCTTGAATCAGTCGGCCCATTCTCCTCTGACCTCTAGCATCAACAAGGCATTTTCGCCCACAGGACTGCCGCATACTGGATGTTTTTCCCTTTTCACACCATTCTTTGTAAACTCTAGAAATGGTTGTGCGTGAAAATCCCAGTAACTGAGCAGATTGTGAAATACTCAGACCGGCCCGTCTGGCACCAACAACCATGCCACGCTCAGAATTTGGCGGAAACAGAATGAGAACATGGATCCATCATGCCTTGTTACCACTGTGCAGGCTGGTGGTGGTGGTGTAATGGTGTGGGGGATGTTTTCTTGGCACACTTTAGGCCCCTTAGTGCCAATTGGGCATCGTTTAAATGCCACGGCCTACCTGAGCATTGTTTCTGACCATGTCCATCCCTTTATGACCACCATGTACCCATCCTCTGATGGCTACTTCCAGCAGGATAATGCACCATGTCACAAAGCTCGAATCATTTCGAATTGGTTTCTTGAACATGACAATGAGTTCACTGTACTAAAATGGCCCCCACAGTCACCAGATCTCAACCCAATAGAGCATCTTTGGGATGTGGTGGAACGGGAGCTTCGTGCCCTGGATGTGCATCCCACAAATCTCCATCAACTGCAAGATGCTATCCTATCAATATGGGCCAACATTTCTAAAGAATGCTTTCAGCACCTTGTTGAATCAATGCCACGTAGAATTAAGGCAGTTCTGAAGGCGAAAGGGGGTCAAACACAGTATTAGTATGGTGTTCCTAATAATCCTTTAGGTGAGTGTGTGTGTGTGTGTGTGTGTGTGTGTGTGTATGTATATATATATATGTATGTATGTATCTGTGTGTATATATATATATATATATATATATATATATATATATATATATATATATATATACACACATATACATATACATACATACTACTGTGCAAAAGGTTTGGGGTCATAAAAGAAGCCTCTTAAGCTCTTATTTATTTGGTTTTTAATTTTAATTTTTCCTTGATAATTTTTGTACATTATATTTTTGTTATAATGTATTTCAATACATTTTTACTTTTTCCTGTGATGGCAAAGTCTTCAGTGTCACACGATCCTTCAGAAAACATTCAGAAATAAAAACATTTTTACATCAATGTTGAAAGCAGTTGTGAAGCTTGATATTTTTGTGGATTTTTCAGGATTCTTTGATGAATAGTAGTTTAAGGGTGCTTTCAAACTTGGTTCGATTGCCTGGTCCAAACCAGAGTTTGATTGGAATCACTTCCGCGATTACTAAGATTAGAGGTCTTCACGGGTCCACTTGGATCCGAAAACCCGAGGTCCGACCCAAGATCGAGCGGGTTCGGGTACAAAACTTCAAAGAGTGCCTCGGACACGGGTCAGGTTCGGTATTAGTAGCCTCGGGTTTCGGGTAATTTAAAATAATTTTTTCCAAATGGACCCAAGGAGACCCAAATATGTTGGGCATTTAACAATTTTATTATTTAAAACAATTCTATGACCACATTATTATCTCACTTTTTCAAAGTTCTCTCTCAATCTGTGCATCTACGTGCAATGGACTCGATGCACAGTTGCTTTCCACATTTAGTTACTCCACAAATAAACTTTAATCATCTTATGGTTAGGTAACTGCCTAGTTCTGTCATGAAACTCTCTAGATAACGCAAGCTGATGATAGTTACTACTTGCCACAAGCTGATTGGTCCATGTTGCATCTGCAGCCAATGAGCTTGCGGCTAAACATTGAAATGGCTGGTTACCATTCTCTATAGCAGTTTTCAGCATACTTTCAGAGTTCATCTAAAATCCTCCACATCCCCCAGCTCCACCTGTATAGATCTGAAGACCAAATACATTAACATTGTCATATCCATTACCATGCTAAAAGTCTTCCAGAGAGTTATCATGATAGAAATAATATTATGGCAAAAGTTATTGGACATAATGAGGTTACAATGATGAGTAATTGACATTTTAGCACTTCAGCGTGTATACTTGCGCATTCATGTTAAGTGCACTTTTGAGAAACACACGTAGAAAAGGAACAAACGTTTCTAACCTCGAGATCCATCAGGAAATGCCTCTAGCTTCATTACGCATCATGCAGGGTTTTTCTTTTTTGTGCAGAAGCCCTTCGCCGGAGATGAGGTAAATGGCGTTGCAGACAACACTAGTGAATCCATGATATATTAAGCTATCGATTTTATTTTTATCGAGCTATCTCTTTTATTTTTCCAATCTACTAGTCACAATTGAAAGCCAATCTCAGAAATAGCTTTGATCCATCGGGCAGGCAATAATATAAAGTAATAATAAATAAGTAAATAAATATGGATAAGCGGCCAAATCAGTCAGCAGGACACCGGGATTTTTTTTCTGACTGATTGCGAGGCTGTAGGCTGTGCACACGTAATGCCGTTTACGTTCAAGTCCAGTCGGGTTCGTAAATAAATGCCGTCTGGTCAGACTCTGGTCTAATTTGATTGGGTCTGTCTCAGTTGGGGCGGTTTTCTTTTGAAAAAATTTATATATGCACTTCAGGTTCGGGTAAGAAGTGATTAGGGTCGATTCCGGTTTGGTACAGATTTTAGGACCTGAGAAGACCTCTACCCCAGACCACCCCTTTTGAGCGAACTCGGGTACAGTTTGCAGGTGCGCACCCAGGTTAGGAAGACAGCGTTAACGTCATCCAAACGAACTGAACTCAGACATCAATAGAACCTGCTAATGTGAAAGCACCCTAAAAGAACATTACATTGTAACAATGTGAAAATCTTTACTGTCACTTTTGATCAGTTTAATGCAACGATTTATTGCTAAATAAAAGTATTAATTTATTTTTAAAAAACTGACCTCAAGCTTTTGAACGGTAGTGTATATCAGTCGATACTGAATTTGAACATTTCCCCTATTTCCCATTTAGATTATCTAATGCTCACTTAAAGTGAAACTAATAATTTAGGATCTTTTAAGATCTTTTTCTAATAATCAGTGATGTATAAGTTAAATGTAACAAATTACACATCTTCTTTTTGTCCTAACCATCTGCAATGAGCAACAAGACATGGTCATGTGGTTTTCTATTTCTGTGATGTCACACTCAGTAGCCCTGCCCACTGAAATCTTATTGGTCAAGAATCCTTGAGCCATATTGCACAGCTATTTTGATCTCCGTTTGGATAAACAAATATTTTTTTCTTAGCTGAAAACTTATTGCATTACATCTTGTTTAGGACACAATATAACCATAGTTTGTTCTAGACAGTGATCTAATAGCAATTTTGCAATATACCATAAAAATCACATCAGCACATCTTTGCAGTTTTGCTAGGTGCGTCATGTAACACATGTAGGGCACTAAGGTGAGATGATCATCAAGATTGCATGTTTTTTATATATATTTTTTTTATCTTTTACGATACTGTCATGAAAGAAAGTCAGTGATACTGGTTAAGTATTGCATACATTGACAAAGAAGAGTGCACAGAGATGGGAGATAAAGAAAAGGAGAAAGCAATAGAATGGGGAAAAAAGCATAAGAAAACATTAGGGAGGGAGACCACTAGAGAGAAAGCGCGAGAGAGATTATTGGCAGAAGTGTCCAGTGCACTCAGCCCAGGCGCTGGGGGGAGGGGCTTCAGGATCAGGAGGTTGCTATAACAACTGCACCTTGGTGGTTCTCTCCCCCCATGCGCGCTCTCTCTCTATCCAGTCACATGAAAGCATTACCGTCTGTCTGAAGAGCTCTTCTGTCTTTCCCTCCCTCCCTCTTGTATTTCTCTCCCTCCCTTTATCCGTGTGCTCTCCCACATGGTGACTGTGAAGAGAGCAGGAGAGGAAGTGTGTTTGTGTGAGCTACTGAACACTTTAATAGGCAGTGAAATGGAGAAAAACAAACATCAGCCTCCCCCCTCTACACACACATACACACACACAGATTTTCTCTCCCTCTTCCTCGTTCTCTACCTCTGCTATGTGTTTTCTTAACCCTGCCATGCTAGTTAAAGCTCGGGGGAGGTTTTCTCGCTGTTTTTATCCTATTACGGCAGTTTTGAGCCAAATGCTGCTAGCTAGATGGGTCTCTCTGTCTGCAGCTTATGGCGTCGGCTGTTACGCCATCCGTACTGTACCACTCGACTCCAGACGTCGATGTCTGCTAGAGGGGGTTGGTGCTAAAACATACCTAATTATCTCTCGCTTAGCATGCAGTCTTTGCAGGAAGATGATCATTATTGATATCAGTCATGTGACATGAGGGGATTCATCACACACAGTATATGGTACAGGAATGGTGTGAGGGAATGCTTAGCAAAGTCATCAACAAATGAGAGGACATGTTCACACAGTAGAATGTGTTTGTCAGAATGTGCTATTTTTAATAGAAATTATGCTTCTTTTCTTACAATTTCGGATGGCATGAAATAACAATTAAAAAACACCTATAGTCAGTAAATAGTTCATTTATATATAATAATATTATTAATGTTATAATATAACATTAATTAAAATATAAAAAATATAATCAATGTTATACTTTTTTTCTTTTGTTTTATTGTAAATGCTTGAGTTTACAATTTATGAATTGATATATTGATATATATAATTCCTATTTTTATTATAAAATTTTTTGGTAACACTTTACAATAAGGTTTTGTTAACTACTTTATTTAACATGAACTAAGAGTGAACAATACTTCTACAGCATTAATTATTACGTATCAATCTTAGTTAATCTTAATTTCAACATTTACTAAATCTATTCAGATCAAAAGTTCTATTTGTTAACTCTGAACTGTCATGAACTAACAATGAATAACTGTACTTTTATTAACTAACATTCACAAAGATAAATAAGTACTATAAGAAATGTATTGCTCATTATTAGTTCATGTTAACTAATGTTAACAACAGACCTTATTGTAAAGTGTTACCCATTTTTATCACGACACCTCTACCTATTTTTATGTTTCACAAGTTAGAAAAAGGCGATTTAACTTTGGTTGCCTATTCATACAGGCAGAATTGGATATGCTCCTGAATGTACAGGACCATTTCAGAATCACACCTTCTTTACAAATATTGTTGTCAATCTCTAACGCTGACTATAAAAACGTAGCTAGTTTTGTGTGAGCCACATTGTTATCCATTTCTGCCTAAATTTCTTTCTCCCCATCACTCACTCTCTCCATGTGAGTGACAGTCAGCCTAATCGTCTTTATGGCATGATAAACGGCATGAATATTGACAGCCGTCATGACAACGGTTGCCTTGACAACCCCCTTAGCTGTTGCACATGACAGAGGTGTAACAATGAAAAATGCGACCTCGAGCAGACCTACAGTCAACACGAATGCTTATTTGAGCTTGCTACAGTATAGCTTTTATGCTGCACGACTAATGTGTGTTAGCATAAAAGTCTTACCAAGGTGGACTAAAACAGAATGTATGTGTATGTGTGTGCCTTATTTTTTCATGCTTATCTTCTTATTTTGCATAAAGCTAGCCAGTAAACATCATCCTTTCTTGTTTCCCATCGTGATCTCACTGTTCTTCTGGTCTTGTAGAGAGAGACAGACTGAGAGAAGGAGATAGAAGGAGGGAGGGGGGACTAGACGTATTGCCTCAGAGGAGAGTTGGAGAGAAGATCCATGAATCTTGTTGTTTCAGAATCTCATTTCGTATGTTTCGGTGGAGTAACGTGTGTGTGTGTGAGAGAGAGAGAGATTTCTAACACGCACACATTGAAGTCCACTGGGATAAGCAAAGAATGTGGGTGGGATCCTACTGTTGTGTAGGGAGAGAATTTGTCGCTAATGTTCTTGCGGTTCATCTACGTTCTGGGTACACACACATAATCGCACACATTTCACTTCTGTAATTAACACACCGTTAAATGTGTTCACTGTGAGAGTCATTAGCACAAACGGAAAGATGAGGAGAGATGATGGGAAATGCTTTTCACCTTCTTTTCTATCCTTACCTCCGAGGAGGCATCTATCACTCTTTCCTCGTCAATATTCGCTGTTGTTCATTCCCCACCAGTCTGCCCTGCAAAATCGAGCAGGAAAGGGACCGTCTTCAAAGTGGCACAACTGAATGTTAAAATAATTATTTGTGGAATAACTTTAAACTTGCAGTATGACTGATTGCAGCCCTTTTCCCTCCTTATTTGTAGTTTATTGTGGCAATACATTTTAGGAAATAATGACATTTTTAAGATTTGTCTCCCCTACCTAACCTCTGTTGGGCTTATACATGTGTGTTACTGTCTAGCATGCTTGTGGTGAGCGGCTTAGACACAGCTTAATGGCTGAGACAAATTAAGCAGAAGAGCATTGTGGGATGAAAGTGTGCCCATGTGTGAACAATGAAAGTACGTTTTGCAACCAATTCTCTCCCCTCTATGCTCTGTCTTTTCTCTCTCTATCTAAATGTGAAGTGATAACTGATGCTTGTCACCGTTTTCCTCCTGCATACACATGTCTGTTTATGCAGTGCCAGTGACACAGGGATGTGCAAAATGACATATTTTCTAAATTGACAAGCCTCGCATAATTAGGGTCCACCAGAACCTGATCTGACAGTCAGATAGAAAGTGTCCTTGTGTTTAAAATAAATAATACCTTTTTTTCATGCTCATAGCACCAAGAATGCTGGAGGAGCACACTAAAACAATGTTTGAGAATTTGTCTCTTAATGCATCCCCTTTATATCAGCAAAATAAGCTACAATTTGTTTAACATCCCTTATTGGTTCTAGCTAGTTGACCATTTTGACCCATCCCTACAGTAATTTGATTAGACTGAGTTTGATTCTCATGTGGCTTTTAAGACTTTAAATAGCGGCAAATAGAAGGTTCTTGTCTTCTGTTTTGAATTAGCCTTCTATTGCCTCTTGCATTAAACCCAATCACCTGTGTAGATTATGGAAAACCAAGGTTGGAAGCATAGGCAGTTTGTGTTGATCATGAATGACGTGAATGACGTAACGTGCATGCAGATATGCAACTACATGTAATATCAATTCATGTCAGTAATCAAGTAACTGATTCACTTTTGATGTTTGTTTTCCTGTTACACGTAAACACAATGTGATCACTGGCACAAAACATGTGCCATTGGCAAGTGTTTTACATTTGCATTTATATTTAATCATTTAGCAGATGCTTTTATCCACTTGCAAATGAGGAGAGCAACAGAAGAAATCAAATAAATAATAGGGCAACAATATGCAAGTGCTGTGACAAGTCCCAGCTAGTCTAGCGCAGTACACGTAGCAAGGTGGTTTTGTTTTTTTTTGATAGCAAGAATATATTACCTATGTAAATTTTGGCATTCTGGACTAAAAACTACTCTGATGTGTTTCTGCTCTGAAATGTAAATAATAGTTGGAATAGTTCCATGCCTGACTATTTATACAAGAAACCACTTCACTAGGTAACATTACAAGACATTGTGAATGTATGACAACAATCTTCTGAAAATGTGTTGTCTTTTGTAGGTTTTTATATACAAGCTATATACAATACTGAAGAAACCTTCTAACCATTGTTCTCTCTCTCTATCTCGCTCTTTCTCTCTCTCTCTCTCTCTCTCTCTCTCTCTCTCTCTCTCTCTCTCTCTCTCTCTCTCTCTCTCTCTCTCTCTCTCTCTCTCTTAATTTCTCTCTCAGCTCCAAGAGACAGTGAAGAGGAAATTGGACAGTGCCCGATCTCCTATAAATGGTGACCAAAATGGCCTCAGTGATGGGAGTTACTCTCCCACTACAAAGAGACTCCGTAAGGAAGGATGCACTGGAATGGACTCTCTCGGTAGCCTCCCACCCATTTCCCCACTTCATTCAATTGACATCAAGCCCACCTTGCCCTCGGGAAACAACAGTGCCTCCTCAAACAACGGAACCGGCAATGGCAATGCTGGTACCAACCATATTACCGGACGACATGAGGATTTAGGCAAGAATGGTGGAATGCCTGATATTAAACTTAATGGGTCGTTGGATTTGGACGATGGCTTTGGCCTACTAAAGGACATGAAACAGGAGCCTTTGGATGATGGCGGTGGAATAGAGTCCTCTGAAACTTCGCTTTCAAATCAGAACAAGCTGTTCTCTGACATCAATCTGAATGATCAGGAATGGCAGGAACTAATTGACGAGTTGGCGAATACGGTGCCTGAGGATGACATGCACGACCTCTTCAATGAAGACTTTGAGGAGAAGAAGGAGGTGAGCGACTTCACACGGGCCACGACGGAACAAACACAACTTGCACAAGACCCAGCACCTAACTCTGTAGCTACGGCACCCAACAGTACACCGCAACCACAGAGTGGACAGATGCCCATGGGGTCACCTCAGGTGCGACCATCTTCTTCTGGTCCACCATTTGCAACTGCTGCGAATGGAACACCACCCCAGCAACCCTTGCAGCAGTCACCAGCAGTTGGAATGCCATCAGGATCACCAGCTAACTGTGCGGTTCGTTCTCCGCAAACGCCCACCCAAGCCCAGACCCAGGCCTCGAGGCCTGGGAATGGGTTTATGATGAATGCAGGTCCTGCCGTTGGCCCCGTGGGATCAACTCCAGTAACGGGAGGTGGCCCTGGATCAGGGGGAACTGGTGGAGGTGTACCAGTCCCGCCCAGCTCTGAACTTTCACCTGCCGAGCAGCTAAAACAAATGGCTGCCCAACAGCAGCAACGGGCTAAGCTGATCCAACAGAAGCACCAACAGCAGTCCCAAGCAGCAAACTGGTCGCCTGCAGGAGCACCAACAAGTCCATACAATGCACCCTTTAACCCAGACAAACCAAATAGCCCCATGATGTATCCGCAGGGTTTCAATCCTAGCAACACAATGGGGCCAAAAACACCAAGCATGAACAACTACCTCCCACAGAACCACATGAACATGCTCAATCAGCAGCAACAGCAGCAGCAGCAACCTAATAACTTGGCTGCCCAAAACAACCTCAATAAGCAGCTCTCTTATAGCAACACCAAGCCGCTGACTCATTTTAGCGGAGTGGACCACATGAGTCAGCGGATGACGCCGCCCATGGCCAATCAAGCCAAAAACCCGATGATGCCCTACATGCAGGGCACTGCAGGGCAAGGGGGTGGGCAACCACAAGTTCCAGGTCCAATGCCCAACCAGACAGCCCATTTAAGTGAAGAACAGAAGAGGATGATGATGATAAAGCAAAAAGTGCTGACTCAAGGCATGCCGTATGGCTCTATGCAGCAGCATGTACAGGTAAGATCCTTGATTGTTAATGCCATGTTATGAGAACTAAAACCATGTGCGGCTTTTGCACTTTCATTAGTATTTAAATAAATGATTTTTTTTGTGCAGGGCTGCAGTTGTGAACTTTATATTTAAGTGTTAATCTTTATATATTCGGTCAGAGGGTTGTTGTTACAGCGGGCTGTCCGCTTTAAGGCTTTGTCAATAGTGCTTAGTGTACTATATCTTTGTTAGTCTGCTCTGCTGGTAAACAGGTCAACTATATTTCCATTAGCAAAACTGTTTTTTATTGTGTTTTCTGTACAGTTGTTCGTGGAGACTGCTGCACCATTTTTTAATTGAGATTAATTCAGATCCCCCCTTCCAAAATGATACATGTCCTGTGATTGGTTGCTTTTACATGCCAATCAAGCGGCTCCTCTGGTCTAAGTGGATGTTATAAGATATAAAATGCAAAATGGACCGCGTTTTTTTGCTGTTTAGTCAAAGTTCTTATGCAAAACTAAAAGCTAACAATTAAGTATTGAGACAACGCTTCAGCATTGGGCAGTTTGCCTAGAGACACGTTATAAGTCGAACCGATTGGTCCTTACCCATAACTCTGGATTTGTATGTCTGTGTTGTGCAGTGGGACAGTAATGGTTCCTGTTGCCCTGAGCAACAGCTAGCTCTTGGAATAGGAAATCGACACTGTAATATATTTATGCCTATGCGCCAACCTGATGTCCCTATGGCCGCCAAAATCCCATTCATTCATCCTATCCTTGGATAAAAGAGTGCCTTCGCTCTCATTTCAGTTTCAGGAATTGAGGATTGTTCTCTCAAATGTCACTGCCATTTGCTCATTGGTTGTAACCGTTAGCCTTCAGTCAACAACTAATGAGAAATGTGAATTTTTTTTGTATTTGTTTGTTGCATGATTATGCAATACAGTTTCTTCGTTAGACTACTGTTTACTTAAAAATGTCAGCCAAGAGTGCTAGAATGCCTTTTGTTATGGAAGGGTGATTGTGCTGGTGGTGGTCTCAGTTGTTGAAGAGGTCTCGAGTCTGTTAGCTTCTGAACTGTAAATTATTCTCATTATTGGTGACATCCTCAGCCCCCCTCCCAGACACCCTCTCTCTCCTCCTTTCATTTTATCCATCTGTTCATTGGGTTCTGTAGCTCTTGCTCTGAGATTAGATATTCCTCCACCCCTTTTCCTCTTTTTTTTTTCTTCTCCTGCATCTCCCATGCCCCCACCCCCTCTTCCCTCGTTCTCTCTCCTCAGAAGCAATAAAGGGGTAGATTTATGATGGTTGGTTCTTTTGCAGCCTGAGGAAAATGCAGCAGAAGAGCAAAATGAGGTGGAGAGAAAGAAAAAGAGAGAATGAGAGAAAAAGCAGAATGAAGGTAGACCATAAGTAAAAGATGGTATGAATTATGGAAAAAGGTGTAAAAGAAATCAAAGGCTAAACGAGAGAAGGGTATTATGAAAGAGGATGATGGAGAGTATGAAAAAGAGAAATTTCAACTTGTTTGTAATTTTGTCTCCTAAATAAACTATTGATGTTAAACACTGCAGTCTTGCTTTTTCTCAGTTGAATTGTGGTAGAACAAAATATGTCTTGTTCTTTGTCTTGTAGTATGTACAAGTACTATGTACTTGACTGAACTGAACAAGAAAGCTGGTTTCATTGCATTGAATGTAGTAGATATAATTGACAAACTAATTCCACACATCATGTTTTCTCAACCACCTTAGACCAGCCAGACTGGTGTCTTAATCGCTAATGCTAATTTTTGTTTTGCCTGAGGTCTGCATATCAGAATTACTCCTTTGCTTCCTTTTAGTGCAGCACTATCGTTTCCCGTTCTTACAGTTATTAGTGGTAAATGTTGTTACACATAAATTAGAACAATAATGGACCTGCAATGAAGTAGCTAGTTATTAAATAATTATAATAAATAATTACAAACCAAAAGGTTTTAGCTTAGCTAAGGCGCTACATTCAGACAATTTGCATGCAATGTTCATGCTTCTCACAATATGACATTTACACATTTCTGATGTCCCTTTTGTCCCACATGTGCAAAGTTATATATGTATGCAGTTCTCTGCTATGGAAAATCAATAACAAATCCCAGCACATGCATTTTGTAAATTAATAGCTCCATTGTTTGAAATGTATGAAACCAAAAGGTGGCTTATGTGTCCATATGTGTATATTTTTTATATTATAATTAATTAAAAATGTAGTGTTAAATGAGAAAACAAATCTATAAATAATAAGCTTTTCTACTAGTGGTCACAGACATTTGGATCACCCTGTATTTGATTATATAAAAAAGAAAACAAGAATGATGTAATAGTTTTCCATATATTCTGTGTCAAATTATAGGCTGCTTACTTTCAGAATACACTATTACTGTTATTTGTCTCGATACTCTGCATACTCTCATTTGGAGCTGGCAAGTTTTTGATTGGATAATGCATTTTGAATTTTGCATCTTATTGGATCTTTCATCTAGACAAAAGACAGGCCATCAGGTTATTGATTAAAGAGTGGTGGATGCTGTTGGTAAACAGTCTAGGGATGGGGTGGAATCGCAATTAGCAATATTTATGGTTGCTTATGAAGGTAAAGACACTCAGTAAAAGCTTTCTCACAATGGCTTCCTTGAACACACATTCATAGAGTTCAGAGTGCATCTAGTGGTTTGGTTTTCTTTTTCTCCTTTTCTTTCATGCACAGGTGGCAAAATGGGCGAGTTTGCATAATCTTATTAGTGTGTGATTATGAAACTTTAGCACGGTCTTTAAAATCTTGTTAGTCAGGCTTTGATTGTCACTCCATGCCATTTTGCATATTGCTGTGACGGCTGTAATTTATTTGTGGGTGATCAAAGGTAGAGGGGGGAAACTGTATGGTGGGCTAATGCCATTGTAAAGCTTGTGTGTGAACTAGTAGATGTTTAGGGCTTTGGATATTAAGGGGGGGGGGGGGGGGGTGTTGCTTAATGGCAGTCAGCCTTTCAGGTAGTCTGGTGTCACAACTTGATTTTTATGAATGGTACTTGGCAGAGCAAAACGTTGCTGCACAATGATAGTGTGTTGAATGATTACTAGGGTGTTTTAATCTGTGTTGTATCTGGTTGTGAGGGCTTTGCTGTGTTGTTGCTTGGATGGCATGTTGCTAGATACTTGTTTACTTGGTGGTTACCAGGGTGTTGCTATGCTATTTATATAATGTTCTAAGTGTTCTAAGCTCTTTGCTATGGTGTTGTGGAAGATTGCTTTGGCTTTGGTAGTTGGTTGCTATGGTATTATGGATGGTTGTTATGGTTTTACTATGAGATTTAAGTTATTTCTGTTAAAAGTGGTCTTAAGTGCCTTTCTAGGGTGTTGTAGGTGGTTGCTAGGTAGAGCTGCACGATTAATTGTTAAAAGTTTGTGATCTGGATTCAAACACCCACTCAATCTTATTCTGAATGGCAATGATTCGGCTGTGTCTATTAAACCTTTGACAAAGTACGATCACAGCGGAACATTCAAATCTGCATTGGCGCTGCCGCTAAACCAGAGAGAGCAGTTGTCATGTATAGATATGAAACAGCTTCACAAAATCGCTTCAACCACACATTATCATTGTTTCGCTCTTACAATAATTCATATTATCACCGAAGTACTGGGATAAAAGTTTATATTTCAGATGTAAACATTGATGCCTACAGTAGTGATCAAAGTAGAGTAAATCACCTTTAAAGTAACGACACTATGTATAAATATAGCATTACATTGTTACACCAATAGGTGGCAACAAGTGATTGCTAAAAAATGTATTTGTCATTGAATGATTAATTCAAGAGATCTGTTCAAAAAATGCTGATTCACCCAGTAATGATGCACATGAGGTCTTTATGAGTGAGTCATTTGAATCGTTCATTCAAACAGATAAAAAAACTTTCTCTGTTTAAAACCAAAAAATTGTGACACTCAATTTATCCAGAATTGTGCAGCTCTATTGCTAGTGGGGTTGGCTATCATTTGAATTTTAGCAATTTCGATTACAGTTCTGATTCTGCTTATCGATTCTGATTCTTAACGATTTCCAGTTTCGATTACAATGGTAAAAAAGTCAAACATTTAGATATCAAAAATATTTATTCTGTCTTTTTGCAAAACATTGTTGCAGCTTAATACCATCAACAAAAGCCTAAAGAACAACTAACTAATAAACAGTAATATTTCAGTTCAACTTTTAAAAGTTCAGAATTTAAATCAAAAGTAAAATAACACTGCATAGTTTTTTTTTATAAATAAAAGGTCATGATAATATAAGAATGTCCTGTAAGTTTCAGAGCTGAAAACTTCCTTGTTAGTCAAAAAAAAAGCTTTTATAGACACCAGGCCCAGCAAACGACAGGTTGGGGATCTATGATATCAAAGGAAGGCAAGCACCGCCTCAGCAGAACAATATCAACGCCTACTTCATCACTGCCTGTTTAGCCCCGCCCACTGATTTGCGCATGTAACATAGGCCTAGAGTTAAACCATCGAGCTACAAAGCAATAAACATGCCGTTGAGGATTACAAAACATTGTGCAGTGACTGGGTTCAACAGTAACGCAACATGTAAGTAACTGTTTATTCTAATGCCTGATCTGAAATGTGATGATTCATGTAGTCAGATGTTCTTTGACTGTGTGTCAGTAAATCAAACCAGTGACTAAACATCAACTTGCGTTGTTTCTCTTAGTAGGATGAAAAAAATCTGTTATTCAACAGTGATTCAATTCTATAAAGAAAGCGATCAAAGAAAGCTCCCTTTGCAATCATTGGAGCAGCACGCGCTGAAGCGGTCGATCAAACGCGTTTATCAGTGACTCACGTTTTATTCAACGAATCTCTTAACTATATCACGTTTGCACTGTCAGTGAAGATGAAAGCATTCGTTAGTGTACAGAAACTGAGTTGCAATGACGAGATCACTGCTTTCATGCGCTCAGCATGTGTGATCGGCTACAATGCTCATCACTGCAACCTTTCATGCCACAGTCTTAATATAATGCCATAGATCTAAATATAATGCAACACTTTTCACAATTAGTTAACCATGAGAACTGTAATAGTAAAAACGCGCTAAAAGAGAGAGTAATACTATTTAAAATGCAAAGACGTTATCCAATCACAGCAGTTGGTGTTTACACTGAAGTCTCCCAGCGAACACGCCCCTTAAAACAGAGCGTTCAGAGCAGAGGGCTAAAATCAGGGTAGGAGAAATGCCTTTTATTTATAAATGACAATTTTTGATGTAAAAAGCATTCTAACATTATAAGTGCACCCCAGGAAACATCATTAAAAACATTTAAAACAATTTTAAAAAACGCAGTTCATGACCCCTTTACAGTTGCAGTATGCAGGATTGACAAATAGTGGTTGAAATGGGTACTGCTGTCCAAATAAAAAATATTGGAGAGGGTTGTTTCCCATGCCCCCTCCTCCTCAGACTCAACGCTCACACGGATTTTCAGCTTGAGGACACGCAACAGGAGCAAGCGCAATTGTCAATGAATGCCGAAGAGACTTACACACTGTAAGTTGATGAGTTGATCTATCCGTGTTTTAATATGCACCCGTTCATAGAGATTTTTAGATTGATGCTGAGGCTTTTTAGGTCGGGTAGAATCTCTGACCCGATCTCTGACCTGGTTTGTTCGCTGACTTCCATGGCTGCAATATGATGTGTTTTTCCACCAACTGGCGACCTGTGGTGTTGAAATACCATTAGGTAAACTGGCGACATGCGGTATTGCACAGACCAAAACTAAAACAGTAGAATAACTGGCTGTAGCAGTGCTTTTCAGAGAAACAAGTAGGTGAATTTAGAATGTTTTATACATATCTGCAAGCATATTATGGTATTTTTATGCTTTAGTAAAGTGAAAAACTTACATACAGCACCTTTAAGACATAACGACTGTGTTTACAAGGATATTTTGACATAATTTTGTGTGTATTCATCCGTTCAAGCGCAAGAAGACACGAAAAAGAACTCAATTCAGTATTTTCACATCTTAATGCACTTGAATTGTTTAAAGACCCCCTGTGGTTTTTAATGTTGTTTATATGTCTATGTGGTGTTTTTAATATGCTTTTAGACAAACCATGTGCAGATTTATAAGTCAATACCATTGCTGAATATTTTTCTCCTTAAAAGTCCAGTGAACCAACGACTCAAAAACGCGACTTTAAAGACTTTAAAATCGACAGTGTCTTACGTCACAAACTACATTGTAACTAATCATGTCAACGTACGGGCAGCTTTAGCATATTACCATTAGTATGCTGCGAAGGAGGGGAGTCTCAAGAGAAGCCAGCTAATCCCGGTATATTTTTCTGTTGATATGAAAAAATGGGGTACATTTAGCAATATAGCGCGAGAATTATGTATATGATGTATATTAGAATGTTATGATGAACTATAGCTATGCCTTTCTCCACTAACAATTGTAAGGATACTGATTTTTAGAAGGCAGAATGGGAACTTGGTTTGTGTAACATTAGCAACACATTATTAGTGGATCTCTGGACTAATTTGCATATTCATGGTCCCACATATACTACATGAATCAAGGGTGTAGAGTTACATTCCAGCTATTTTAAGGCATGAAGAAACAGGAAAGTAACAGCACACATCTTCTCAGGTAGCATCGTTTTTGAGCTAGCATTTATGTTCGCAGCACAAGCGTGTTGAATTATGTGCCAAACCATAGAACGTGTAGTGATGTATGTAATAGTGATCGCCTTACTATTAGGAAAGACACTGTGTTGTTCTTTTTTACATAGTGACGGAGAACTGTGGTATTATGACATCTCTAGCTAATCTTTTAAGTTAAAAGTTCATTTATATGACCAGCGTATGCTGACACATGCACCTTGAGTTTTTCCTGTATTATGCTCATCTTTTATGTGCCATGGAAGCGAAGAGTCTTGTGGCATAAATCTAAAACAGTGGAAATTCAGGAAAATCATAAAAAGACCACCCTACTGCTCTTGTCCTCTCCCCTTCCCCCACCTCTCTTTATTCACAGGAAAGAGAGGTATTGCTTTCCTTCAAACCCCCCTCCCCATCAGACACTCTCACACACACGCATGCACACATCAGGGATTGAGCCGAGTCGCTCTCAGATCCTGCAGGAGTGAGGACAGGAGGAAAGAGCAGAAAGGAGCGGTGGGGGCTGAAGCACACCGCACTCGTTGTATCCTTGACAACACAGACACCAGACAAAACCACCACCGACCGTCGTTGTGTCGCCTAAACAAAGGCATTTGTGTGCACTTGTGTGTGTCAACAAGGAAAGAGGGCAGATACAGCGACGTACCATTGTTTTAGCAACTAGCTGTATAGAGAGCTTATAAACACACACACAAAATTCCCAGTTGTAGCAATATTTTCTCCACTTGACATCCCGTAATGATGTATGTTTGTCTATTGCGTATTCACTGGGGGCCTCTAGTCAACATCTCTGCACTGAACTATGTTGACACAGCCCTGAATGAGCCACAGAAAGAGTGTCACACTATAGCTGCTGTTTTGGGGCTAAAGCTAGTAGAATAAGCCGAGTGTCACTAATACTGAAATTGATAGAGTAAGGTTGAGAGATACATTCACGCTGATGTTGTTAACAGGTCTGCTGCTGACAACTGACAACCTTTGTTGATTTCTACACATGGTTTCAATGTTGTGTGTGTGTGTGTTTATGCAACCATTTTACACATTGATTGACAGTGATATATATTCACACAGAGCAAAATGACACAGTGTTTTGGCAATATTAAGTCAATTAGTGAGGTCAGCCAGTTTTATTTTATTATTAATTCATTGAATGTATGATTGGCATGTTTTTAAGATGTTGCTAAACTTGCTACACATTTTCGTATGAGTGCTCTGATTTGAAGTTAAAGATCAAGATCTGAGATCAAGTTTATGGGTGCACAGGAAAAAAACAAGTGTGAAATATGGCACTGTGCCCTAAAGCAGTATCATGTGATATGATTCACACTGCAACTACAGTGCCTAAAGAGACCACATTATTTTTCTAAGCTGTCATACAGAGTGCTGCAATTTATAAGTAGGTAAATCTCACAAAAGCTGTAAAGAAATGTATGGATAATATTCCCCCTCAAAATCCAAAATGCTTAATTTTTATTCATTGTAAAAGTTAATAATTGTATTCTTTAATGCACCACCTTAACAAAGTCACAATGCAAAAATCGTATTGATCCTAAAATGATCAACATAAAAAAAAAATTCTTTCTAAAACAAGGCCCAGTAATTAATAATTCACTCATTGCACCTGCTGTGAATGAGTCTTAAGCTGCAGGTACGTGCTGGTTATATTGCACTGCAATACCTGCGTGCTGACTTTGAGTGTGTGAGCGCTACCGCTGCTGCACTTCTCTTTGTCCATGCGCTAACACTGACAGATGGAGAGACCACATGGATCATGGCGAGAGCGAGAGAGAGAGAGCGAGAGGAGGAGGAGATAGAGAGCAGAGACGACGGAAAGAGGATGGTGCTGCTGGTGGTGGGGGGTTAGTGCACAGGCCAGGAGGAGGTGTGTGTGTGTGTGTGCACCGGGGCATATGCTGCCCAGGAAAAAAGCAGCCTGCAGTGGGTGTCTGCCTGCCTGTGTGTATTAGCGTTTGAATTTCCAAAGCCTGCTAAGATACTGCTTCCTCATATTTGGAAGATGTACGCTTACCTTGTATACTTGTGTTTGAGTGCTGTAGCTATAATAATATAGGGTATAAAACAGCCTGGATATTAATAAGAGTCACGTTCATGTGAGTTCACGTATCAGGATGACAGAGCTCTGTTTAGTATGCAGGGACCAGAATGCTGTTGCTGCCAGTGTGCTATGAAGCCAACACTGGCCTGTAGCACAGAATAAGAATGATGCCTCTCTCTCTTCCTCTTCCCCCTCCTCTCACTTCCTCCAGTGAGGATACCTCACCAATAAGAGAGGGAGAGAGAGAGAGAAACTTTGGCCATCTCAGCCACTGTGTTGCCATAGATACCATGGCTCATAGCGCTTTACTTCTGAAATCAATGGCAGACACAAGATGGGAAAGGTGGGAGTTTTGTGTGTGCATGAGCTCGCACATGTATGTTTGTGAATGTGTGTATGGAAATGTTCGACACCTGTCAAAATGCGAGGATTGTTATTTGGTCTTTAGGGTGTTTACTGCTGCTGTGAGATTGCAGTGGTTAGTATTTTTGAAGAACCCCACCTCAAACACTCAACACACGCTAAGGTTGGCTCGATGTTTTGGCTTTATGATACCAGCTCTGATACTTCTGTATTGATACTATTACTAAATAAGTACCTTGAAAATAAAAGACAGTAGTTCGGTGTTGTGCAAACTAATAATTAAAATAAACGTACAATCTGTTATGTACAAGCAGTTAAATCAAGCAGGGTCATGGAATCTACTAATGCCATAAAACTGCATGAACAATTACAGTACATGAATTATAGTTATCTCAGCATGTTTTCAGTTGCATTTCAAAATAAATTATCTGGAAATATTTTAAAACACAAACCATATTGTGTCACTTTTAATTTACTCTGCTCAACTCGACACACGTAAATATGAATACTTTCTTAACTGTTGTAACACAGAAAACTGTTGTACAAAAGCTGTCACTGGGAAAGCACCCTTTAAAAAGATTCTAATACCGTTTAGGCACTAATATGCACTCTTTAGGTACAAAGGTGTACCTTTTGAAAGGGCACCGCCACAGTGACAGCTTTTGTACCTTTTTTTCTGAGAGTAAATTTCAGATGTGCTTCTGTTGTGATGTTAGGTTTTGAATTGGTTTGTACTGTTTAGAGGTAAATTAAAAAGAAAGAAAGAAATGCTGCGATGCTTCACGTTGCTACACCTGCCTGAACTGTCAAACTGCACTGAATAGCAGAAAATTTTCATCAGGAAAAAAATCTTACTGTTTTTAGTAGGCTATACCTATTTTGTACCTTTTTTTTCTACCAGTACTATGCAGCCCCTAAACGTGCGTGCGTGTGTGTGTAGAGTGCTGCAGAGACGACATATTTTTTGTAGGCCAATCCGAAAGTTAGCATCACCCTAGTCTCAGTCACAGACTGCATATGATGCATATGATAAGCAAAATTGGAAACACTTCTAGAGTTTCGAAGTCGTTATCTGATTGGTTGAACTCTACAGGATTTCCGGGAGATGCGTGCATCAACCCTCTTATGGAAGCAAGATGTTGGGTTTACAACTGTGACAATGAGCGCTTATCAGGATCTGAATGCTGGATTTTCAAAAGTATATGAAGTAAGTAAAGTCATGGCATAGAGTCTTTAAAATGCGTTATTCTAGCGACATCAACATTACGTTTTCGCGTCCCTAAACATGAAGCGAAACAAAACGAACTGTGATTGAATGCTTTACATGTCAGTCAGACGGCCTCTGGGTGGTCCTTGGCCAATGTAAGCTGCTATGGATTCCAAAGGTCTGCCTACACGAGACTAGCATCATCCTGGTTCCCTTGACAAAAAGCCAATTGGATTTTTCTAATGGATTGCAAATTTTGTTCATCAAGATAATCTTTATAAAGAAAGACAACCTAAAAACAATTGCCAGAAGTAAAGCTATAAATGAACTGCACCACGCTGGCAAGACTTCAGCATCACATTCACGATGACTCTTTAAATCTTTATTTAAAATCTTTCATTTGGAAAGTTTGAATTAGAATAGTTTGCAAGAGCACAAGTATAAACACAAGAAGGCTATGAAAGAGAACTAGTGATTAGAAGAGAGAATTACCTGCTCGACCTCTGTAGTCCCATTTAGCCACTTCTTGGCAACCACCTTTCTCAAGCAAAATCTTGTATTTTATGTCATACAAAAAACTAAGAACATATCTTGAGCTTATGTTTACCCCAGACCTTATTTCAGGCATTTAACCAAAAACCCATTAAAAAAAAAATGGCGTTTCATGACAATGGAATGGAACTTCATGGCAATGGAACTGGAAGTGCTAAAATGCTAACTTGTTTCTGAGTTTTTTGGACTCATTTATGCAGCACTCTCCTCTGAGTTCTGTTATTTTATCCTGAGCTAATGTTTTTGATCACCTAAACCGAACACCCATAGACACATTTCTGCATTTTGGCATTTCCTTCATTAATGCATTTCCTTTAGGACTGGTCTCCCTAATGTTGGCCAAACTACACACACTCACACACGCAAGTTATATCAAAGAAAAAGAGCTTAGCAACTATCCTCATTCCTGAGGATTTATCACTTGTTTTCCCAGCACAACTGAAGGAGAGAAACAGGAAGATAAAGAGTGAGGAACACCTGGGTCGCACACCCCCACGTACACAAAAAAAGAAAGACAGCTGCCTCTTTCCATATGGCAAAGTCATGGACATGACACCCGAATTGCGCAGGCACACACATACACACAGTATCAACACAAGCTGCTTCACTCTCTTCAGAAAGACCTGCACTATTTCACACCTTAAACTGAAGTGAAACTGCACTACGGCAGACTCGCACTTGGTTCCGCGTTGTGACACGTTGAGTTCATTTGAGTAGTAGAGCTTTAAAGGAGAAGTTTTGTCGTCGTTGTCAGCTTCCTCTGCTTCCCTGTAGAAATATGTATTGTGGCATTATACATATGCCAGTCGAACAGTTGTGTCATTATTTTATATTTAGTGTAATAGCGGCACCTCATCCTGCCAACACAGGCTGTCTTATCTTTCGCAAGGAGCCTCCGAACTATCATATCCCGAAAAAAAGACGGAGGGAGGTTGGGTGAATTGTTTTTTAAAAAGGAGGCAGCTCTCAAAACGCTCACTGACAACTTGAGAGAGTGAGAAGGAAGGAGCGAGAGCGAGTTAAGGAGCTTTGAAAAGGATTAGGTGCAGAATTTAACTTTTTTGTAGTCAAAGATGCCTTCTCAGAGCAATTTGCCTTGAACGCTGAAACATGGTTAATCCCTTCTTAAAAGAGCATAATCCAACAACCCTGCTACCTGATCCACACTGCAGAGAGACTGAGAGCTGTGGCGCTTCACTCTACCTGAACCAACACACACTCGCTCAGAAAACACGCCCGTGGAAGCCCTACACACTTAACTGTGAACTCAAACACTCGTTTACAAACTCCAACCTCCAACACAGAATGTCCTTACATGTTTTGGGTGTGTTAGACCTGCTGCTGAGAGAAAGTATGCCATAGAGAGTGTTTCAGGAGGAATGCAATGGCTGAGTACTGTGCAACATACTCTGTATGAGAAATTTACAGTAAAAACTTCTACTGTTTTTGGTACACTATACCTCTTTACACTAGTATAGTGGAACACTATACCTCTAAAATGTCTCAGCTTTTGGGAGTCCTAATGTTATATTGGCAGTCATATGGCAGTGCTGTCTTTGAATCCTTGACTGACTGGGCAGCTGCATGCTCTTGGTTTTGGATATAGTCTGTTGACACACAGATCTAGCGTATTTCCGGGTTGAACTTAAAGCGTGTGCATGACATTTGATATGTGTCTGTGATTTAAAACTCTGAACGTCTTTAGCAGCACACATAGTGAGAGCGCTGACAGATAAAATCTGTCAACACCAAGAACTAACGATGCTTAGAGTTTGTTTGTTGTGTATTAACTGTCATGTGTACATATGTCTGTGTGTTTGGACAGGCACTTGTTGCATTTATTTCTAAAATGTACAACTGTTCTTCTTGCAGTATTGAATGATATGCTATTTAAAGATTCAAGTTTATTAAGTAAACTAGCGTTCATAAAGTTTTTTCTTTTTGCTTAAAAAAAATGCATGCTTTTATTTAGGATTAAATAAACAAAAGTGAAAGTTAAGGCATTTATAATGTAACCTTTATAATGTTACAAAAATGTTTCTATTCATCAAAGAATACGGACAAAACTATATCATGGTTTCCACACAAAAAAAGCAGCACAAAGTTAAAGTAGTTTTATTTAAAGTTGTTTCTTGTTATGGCTTCAAAATTGCCTAGTGATGTCTGTTATCACTTTGATCATGAAAAATAAAATTAAGTGCAAGATGTGCAGCGCCAATCTGTCATGTACATAGCATTATAATGAGAACAAGATTGTAATAGAATGTTGTAAATTATCTGTGCTTTAATTGCCCGTGTATCTGCGTATTCAGAGCACATTCAAAATGGGATTTTCCCTTTCAAACCATAGACTGTAAAAACTAGCACGGCCAAGTTCACGTGCGCATTCGCCCCCTTTTGTGCTGATGTAAGTAATAGGTGTATATCTGATTAATCTCATTTAGGATGCGTTTGGTTGAGTTTATTAACCCGTTAGCAAAGCTCATATAAACAGGGTGCTGTTTATTCACAGTTTCAGCTCAAATACAATATTCAATATTATTGACTCTATTATTTGAGGTTTTAGATGTTTCTTTTTCAGAAACATTGATGCATCATAATCTAGCAGTTATTTTTCCTAGTCATTCGTTCATGTTTTCATGTCATGTTTGTATTTGTCAACATTAATTTTCTAAAAGTCTAAAAATCTCCATGATTCCATTATATTTATCTATATGTTTTACTAATATGAAACTTTTTTACTTTTAGTTTTGGTAGATAGATCGATTGTGCACCTTGCATTGTTGGAAAGAACTCTTTCCATTAGAACTGCAAATATCAGGAAATCTATCTGTGTTCTTTACTGTGTCCTTTTTGTTTTTCTCTCTTTATATTTTTGACTTTTCCTCTCTTTGTTGCTCTCCTTCTTTCTTTCTTTTTTTTAACCTGAGGAGCACTGCACACTGTGTTTGCCACCCACTCTCCTCTGCCTGTGAACTCGCAGTGAGAGAGAGGGAGAGAGAGAGGCCTGTGTGTTATTTGGGAGAAGTGGCTGCTTTAGCTCTCTCATTACAGGATACTGGGAATGCTGCAGCGACCAAACTCCAGCAGACCTTTCACTCACTGTTTGGACACAAAACAAATGCCTTTATACTCCTACACAAGTGTTTGAGCACTCTTCAGGAGTACACCCTGTATCCTGCCTTTTCACCTCTAGAAACCTATGTTACATTCCAGGCCCTTGATGTGTTTCTATATTGATGCAATTGATGGCAAGTGCGTTGAGTGAAGCCAGCTAGTTCCCCTGACCCTCATTTGTTTTTTCCCGCCACCCTTTCCATCCTGTTACCATGGGTTACTCGATACTAATAGTGCTGGCATCGCTATTGTTAGAGCAGTTTATCACATTTATGGACAGTTTGATGGAAGCCAGCTTTCCTATCAGGCACTGCAGCAGTCACCTATCAGAGAGGACCCATTGTCCCCCTGGCGGTGATAAGGATTCTTCAGGCTGATGATGTGGAGTTTGGGGCTTTATCTGTTGGCCACACTATGTTTGTCTAAACAAATGAGATGTAATGGAGGGAAGGGTTGGACTGACACTGTGAGAGTGTATACTCAGCGTGAGCTTTCTGCTCCAGCAGGTGTGGGCGTTTGGATCTTGTTGTTTTACGTAGGTACATTACAGAGTATCTGTCTGTTTTGTGACACATTGACGAGACATGTTTCATGGTTTTAATTTGGCGTGACAGTTATGTTTGGCCACCCTGAAAAGCAATAAATAACTGCATTATATGAGGGGTATTAGGTTCTGGTCTTTACAAATTGTGAATTTGCCAAATAGATGTAACCTAAATCAGGGATTTTCAAGCTTTACTGACCTGGAAACAGTAACTGACGTTAGCACATTGTATTAAAGGTGCAATGTGTGAATTTTAGCGGCATCTAGTGGTGCAGTTGTGAATTGCAATCACACACCGCTCGCCCCTCCCTTTCGACGCACATAGAGAAGCTACGGGGGCCGACACAGAACAAAAATATATCGTCGTCGGAGAGAGCAGAGATTGACTAGCGCTCTGTAGAGCAGTTTGTCCGTTTAGGGCTACTGTAGAAACATGGCGGCGCAAAATGGCGACTTCACTGTAAGGGGACCCGCGGTGTATGTAGATAGAAATGACTCATTCTAAAGTAATAAAAACATAACAGTTCATTATGTAAAGGTCTTTATACACCACTGAAAACATAGTTATGTATATAATATTTCTGTCAATAGATCCTCATAAATGCTACACACTGCACCTTTAAGCTTAACAGATAATGTTAATTTCATATCATTCAACATTTTTTATTGAAAGAAAATTCTATACGTTTTATATTTCTTCTCCACAGAGTCCTTGCAGTACCTTCACCGACTCCTAGGGGTCCACTGAAATTATGAATTCCTAAAGGTGCATTAAAGGAGTATTTTAGGTTAAGATCTGTTGACAGCATCTGCGGCATGTTAGTGATTTAAAATTTTACTTGTTCAAATTGTAAAAAAAGAATCAAAAGTTTGTCTGCAACTTGCACTTACAATGGAAGCCAAGCATGCAGTTGTATTGAAGAAATTGAGAAAAAGTCATGCAGTGGTCTTGTTGTTCTTTTCTAGGTGCATGTACTTCCTTCAGTGGGGTTTAATCACAGCTAGTGTTCAGTGTACAAGTGTCGAAGTAGCTTCCGCCCAAAGTATTTAGGTATTGCAGTGCTGCAAGCAATTATTTTGGAATATCACACATAAAATGTCTCTTCCTGACAGATAAATGGCAAAAAAAATCATAAACACTCTCTGCCTGTCAGTCATTGTGCATATTCGATTTGCAGACATCAGGCTGGCTGACATGTCTTGGGAAGGGTTTTGGTGTTTGATTTAAGGGTTGGGAGTTGTCTAATTCACTGTCTATATCTGGCCTGAAATTGACTTACAGCACCTGATGAAGAACCAGAAGTATGAATAAGATCACAGGAGAAGAGTCAGCTGGGTTCTGGAAGTAAAAATCCCATTTATTTTCACCATAGAGAAATGCATCTTTAACCATAGCATATAAACATTTAAAGACAGACCTACATGAGCATCGATATTAAAAAAAGCATGTGCTTCTATAGAAAAGAAAAGTGTGAAATCAAATTCACTTGGAAAAAAGTGTTTAATAGTTGAATTCCCAATGAAGAACCACACTATAATGTAGTCGAGTCAGTATCCCTTGATGATGCTATTTTAAAAGTTAATTATTTTGTTTATTGGGTGTAATAGAATAGGTTAACATTTAAAGTGATAGTTCACACAAAAAATGAAATTTACTCCATGATTTACTCACCCTCAAGCCATCCTAGGTGTATATGACATTCTTCTTTCAGACGAATGCAGTTATATAAAAAAAAATGTCCTGGCTAATCCAAGCATTATAATGGCAGTAGATGGCAGCCCAAAATTTGAAGCCCAAAAAAGTGCATCCATCCTTTATTTATTTATTTATTTATTTATTTATTTATTTTATAGCTTCCGCCAGACCACCTTCCGTATTGAACTTACGAAAAAAGCTCACGTATGACGTCGGACGTGCCACGTAAGCATTTTCAACTGCAAGAGGCATTACACTTTCTTCGTATGTTGAATACGGTAGGCGGTCTGGCGGAAGCAAGATATTTTACTTTATAATGTGTTAAAAATGGTTATTTTTAACAAACCCATCAATTCGCTTCAGAAGGCCTTTATTAACCCCCCGGAGCAGTGTGGATTACTTTTATAATGGATGGATGCACTTTTTTGGGCTTCAAATTTTGAGCTCCCATTCACTGCCATTATAAAGCTTGGATTAGCCAGGCTTTTTTTTTATATATATATACACTCACCTAAAGGATTATTAGGAACACCATACTAATACTGTGTTTGACCCCCTTTCGCCTTCAGAACTGCCTTAATTCTACGTGGCATTGATTCAACAAGGTGCTGAAAGCATTCTTTAGAAATGTTGGCCCATATTGATAGGATAGCATCTTGCAGTTGATGGAGATTTGTGGGATGCACATCCAGGGCACGAAGCTCCCGTTCCACCACATCCCAAAGATGCTCTATTGGGTTGAGATCTGGTGACTGTGGGGGCCATTTTAGTACAGTGAACTCATTGTCATGTTCAAGAAACCAATTTGAAATGATTCGAGCTCTGTGACATGGTGCATTATCCTGCTGGAAGTAGCCATCAGAGGATGGGTACATGGTGGTCATAAAGGGATGGACATGGTCAGAAGCAATGCTCAGGTAGGCTGTGGCATTTAAACGATGCCCAATTGGCACTAAGGGGCCTAAAGTGTGCCAAGGAAACATCCCCCACACCATTACACCACCACCACCAGCCTGCACAGTGGTAACAAGGCATGATGGATCCATGTTCTCATTCTGTTTCCGCCAAATTCTGACTCTACCATCTGAATGTCTCAACAGAAATCGAGACACATCAGACCAGGCAACATTTCTTCAACTGTCCAATTTTGGTGAGCGCGTGCAAATTGTAGTCTCTTTTTCCTATTTGTAGTGGAGATGAGTGGTACCCGGTGGGGTCTTCTGCTGTTGTAGCCCATCCGCCTCAAGGTTGTGCGTGTTGTGGCTTCACAAATGCTTTGCTGCATACCTCGGTTGTAACGAGTGGTTATTTCAGTCAAAGTTGCTCTTCTACTAGCTTGAATCAGTCGGCCCATTCTCCTCTGACCTCTAGCATCAACAAGGCATTTTCGCCCACAGGACTGCCGCATACTGGATGTTTTTCCCTTTTCACACCATTCTTTGTAAACTCTGGAAATGGTTGTGTGTGAAAATCCCAGTAACTGAGCAGATTGTGAAATACTCAGACCGGCCAGTCTGGCACCAACAACCATGCCACGCTCAAAATTGCTTAAATCACCTTTCTTTCCCATTCTGACATTCAGTTTGGAGTTCAGGAGATTGTCTTGACCAGGACCACACCCCTAAATGCATTGAAGCAACTGCCATGTGATTGGTTGATTAGATAATTGCATTAATGAGAAATTGAACAGGTGTTCCTAATAATCCTTTAGGTGAGTGTATAACTCTGATTGTATTTGTCTGAAAGAAGAGTGTCATATACACCTAGGATGGCTTGAGGGTGTATAAATTATGGGATTTTTGGGTGAACAATCCCTTTAAAAATACAGGTTAAAACACATTATATATCACAGTGGTTCCCAACCTTTTTTCTCCAAGGACCCCCTCCTCTCCAAAACAATACCTCAAGGATCCCCCACCCATCATCACCACCTTTTTTATTCACTAAAACATTTGTATTCTGGTGTTATTACTTTTCAACTCCATGTTATTATTTCCATTGAGAAAATGAATGGAATTTTTTTTTTTCCAGAACCAAGGCCGCTACAAAAAGTGAGCATTCACTGTTGTGTGACTTGCTTATGTGTCTGTGTATGTGGTTTATTCTGCCTGGCTGTGCAGTCATATAATATCATTATTTCCCAAGCTGCCTGACTTTCACCTGCACACACACACGCACGCATACGCACGCACACACCACACACCACACACATGCTCTCACCTCCTAGCCAGTGGAGCTCAACGAAGCCAGAGATAATTCACTTTGCACACTAACTTTCAATTTGGTTCCTGCTCCCTCCATCTCCCTCCTGCGTAACGCGTTGCTCTGCCTATCACAGACCCCTCTGCTTCAAGGCGGAATTGAATCATTCACTTACTGTGTTTGTGTGTGTATGCAATGCTCAACATCGTGGCATGTTATGGCAAAGCTTCAGCACCCTGCCCTAGTTACCAAAGATGAGAGCAATCCTCAAGCGCACCCCATTTCACCCCTCCTTACCACTATTTTTCTTCCTCTTCCCCCCTTGTTCACTTTTCTTTCTCTCAACATGAATTGGCTTTTCTCTGATAGATAAATGACTCCATTATGCCCAATTGAATCAATTCATTAGTGGTAATGGATCGTTTCTGCCTATTTCCATTCAAACAGAGGGAGTGAGAGAAGAGAATACTGCAGGTAGAGTCTGTGTGGGAGACGGAAGGTTGAGATGGGAGATCTGCGACGGTTTCTTTTTCCTCTGTGCCTTGGGTGTGTTCATATGAAAAATAGAACATATCAATACTGAGGAAAATAAGGGCTCGCTTTTCTCACTCTCTCAATATTTCCTCCTCTCTTTTTTTCTTTCTTTCAGTAATTTATATCAGAGTTTTTTTTAAGCATTCAGTGCCAAGGACCTCCAAATATGATGATCTCCTTTTGAAGGACCACTTTGTTCAAACATGAGGGCTATACAGTTTTATCTACACCAGGGGTACCCAATCCTTTTCCTGGAGATCTACTTAACTGGAGAGTTCAGATCCAACCCTGATCCAACACGCCTGTCTGTAATTATCATGTGCTCCTGAAGATCTTAATTATTTGATTTAGTTGTGTTTGATCAGGGTTGGAGCTGAACTTTGCAGGAAGGTAGAGCTCCAAGAACAGGATTGGGTACCCCTGATCTCCACAAACGTCTTTATTGTTTTTCTGGAAATATGGTGAAAAATATTTGTATCTGAATTAAAGGCACAATATGTAATTTTCGCAGCTAGAGGTCGCTTTTTCAAAATAAAGGCGTCGCTTGATGACACCTCAGAAACATGGGAGTTGTCTTCACCTCTACAGCCGGTGAAAAAGAACCTGACGGGACTTGGGCAGAAATCATATTCATGGATGAGCTAATATATTAAAGATTTATTAACGTTACTGTAGTATGAAGCGGGGGGGGCTGAAAGCCTTTGGAGCAGAACGAAGCCACTGGAGCGATTGCTAATGAGAGACAAGCGTGACACACGGCTCGAGAGCAGTGGAGCTTTTATTATGCCACAGACGTAATGCAGGTAATGCAGCGCTGTTTTATCATATTAGATACATTTGAGTGTGTTTAAAGTTATGTTATAAAGCTACTCTGCGCATTCACTCAGTGGCTACTATGAGATACTTGTTGCACACTGCAGTAAGCTAGATCGATATTAGGCATTGTAAAACATGAAAAAAATCAAGAAAATGAGATTTAAACAATAAGACTAGCTATGTTGAGCTATATAACAAAGATTCGTTTTCTGTCGATGAATGTCTCCAAACAGTTGCACACCTGTCTAATAAAACACATAACATATTAAAGCGTCTTTGGTGTTTCCATGGTTTCTACAAAATGTCACTTTATCACTTTAAGAAAAACTATGAGACTATAGACTGAACACATCATGCGTCATTACAGCATGCGCATGATGTCACAGTTTTTTGTTGAATTTATTTGTTGATTACACGTGGACAATAACGCTATAGTTTAAAAACTTGCACATTGAAACAACTTTGCATTTTCAGGCCCCCAAAACAATGTTGTTGTGTAAATGAACGACCAAACACATAAAAGGTCCCCTGACTTTTATTTATACTAAGGTCAAAGCAAATAAAATACTATCTGGAAAATGTTTATATGTATATATTATTATTTATTATTGTTGTTGTTATTATTATTATTATTATTATTATTATTATTATTATTATTATTATTGGTGGTTAGTGGTGGTAAATCTTTTTTGAACAACATTTTAGGTTGTCTGGCAAAATACTGTTTTGTAGTGTAGCACAGCCAGTGACAACCCTGATGTATGCTGATATTTGTCTCTTATTAATATCATATCACTCCTGATGATGAGTGCTAATATATTGTATCTATTTATCCTTTAATTAGCAGCTGGCAGTTAACTTTAATTTGCATTTAACAATGCAGTACATGGCATTATCACACATTATCAGGTGTGTAGCAACAAGGTTGTCTTTGTGCAAACGGATGTAATTCATCCATGCATTAAACTTATTAGTGTGAAAAATATGCCATGACAAATGCAAAACTGTCACTGTTATGAATTAGCCAAATTGTTTTGCACTTCACTGTGTTTTGTGTCACCAGATAAAAGAGGAAAGAACAGTGATATTTTCAACCCCCATCCTCTTGTCTAGCGATCTATCAGAAACCACTGCCGCCCACCGCACTGATGGTGTCATTTCAATAGCACTCACAAACACGGACAGACACACAAAGAGCATAACCCTGTGTCTGTTTCCCCTCTCATCTGCTCCGTCTTTTTCCCTCCATCGCCAACAACCGTAACCAGCATATCCATCTCTTTAGCCTGTAATAAAATAACCCCGTTTTACCCCACTCCTCCCTTCCCGCCGCCCCTTCCAGCCCAGCCCCTGGCTGCGCTGCCCCCCTTCGACACCTCTTCCGAGGGCTGATGGAGCTCTTTGTTTGCCTGTGTGTGTGGTGGGCTGGAGCGGACCGATAAGGAAGGCAAAGGGGAGCGAGATAGCTCTCCAAAGGGGAGCGATAACATAGAGAGGTGAAGAAAGTAAAGGAAGAGATGGGACAGTGGTGTTATGCGATGAGTGAGTCGCACGCTGAGGGAATGTCAAGATGCTGGACATGGTCCGTATGGGTTTGTTACGCCACATTGAGAGGGAGGGAGAAAAAGGTGAAGAGAGAAACTGAATACCAATTCCAGGTCCGGAGTCCGCCCTCCTTTACATTTTAGCAGCATTCACTGATCCTTTGATAGCTTTGAGTAATGTGATAAATTCACAAGAAAATGGTAAGTGTTGTAGCGTGTAAAGAGACAGTGTTACTTTAAAATTATGAGTACCTTGTGGCTTAACAGTTACAGTTCAGTTACAGTGAGGCTACACTTAAAAAAACAAACTACACTACAAACTAGTAACAAAAAGTAGCGAATAGCTTACTAGTACACACCAGAGCCATAGAAAAATAGAGTTGCGTCGCGCTTTGATCTCGCCGTCACGTGGTTCATAGAGCTCTCAATAGTTCCAAACAACTCCACACTGTCAATCTGTTTGAATAGGATTAAGCAGGATAGACAGCAGTTTCACTATATTTGCAGCAATTTCTGGTAAATATTAACACAATATGTGCATCGACTTCGACTAGGCTTTACAGAGGCATTTTATTCTGGGGAGAGATAAAGAAGAGACAACGTTAATGTTTTTCTTGAGTAATCTGTTTATTTTATTTGGGTCATATGAGTGAATGATTTTACAGCGTTGAGTATTGTAGCCAATCACAGGCATTGGCAATATGACCGATAGCATCTGGATATAGTAGCTGTTGCAGTGCTGCTCATGTTATCTAACTGCAGTTAGAGTCTAACGATCTATTATATAACAATAAACGTTAACTCTAACGTGCTTCATAAAATACATCTTCTATCAATATTCCTGAGTGGTCAACTAATGCCATAAAATCTCAAAATATGCAGTAATTTCATCAATTTGCTTAAGATACACTGAAATGAATGGGGTTCAATGCTGGAACTTTTGGTCGCTCAGTGACGCTTTACTTCCGCTATCCTCAGTTCCTATGGAAGTCTATGGGAGTGTCATAACTCTGTTTTTCGACGGCTCTGGTACACACAATAGCAAACTTTGTTTTTTAATACATCAGTTATGGTGACTACAAATGCACATACTGTAATTTACACCAAAAATCACCAGTGAGACGGGAAAACATTTTTCAGTCACAATGAAAAACAGAATTATTTAACTAGATATTATGTTATTTTGTTAAATTGTTCTGATAAATATTTGCATGAGTACCGCTACAATGATATTATAGAGATGATGTACAGTGGTGTGACTGGTATTGAACGGATGCATTACAATAAACGGTCTGAGCAAACCAAATCACTGAAATTAATCAGATGTTCTTTATATCCTTGGAATATTTAAGTGACCACATTTGATTAGTACCTCAATTCACTCATTTAACACGTTTCTAATTATATGTCTAGAGTAAAAGCATGTGTGAATTAGACTTTTCTTGGCTGAAGACTTGATAAAAGACAATAAAATAATGGATATAGTTGAAATTTTTCAGACCAGACACTTTGTAGGAACAAAGTAATGTAAACACAAAAAAAATAGTTTGAAGGCAGTAATAAAAAAAACATCTTTTAGACAGCTGTGCCCAGAAGAGCAAAGCCATATGAAGAAGATAAAGAGATCTAGAAAGAATTAGAGAGCGATGAACAATGCTACAGATTGTAGTGTGCGTGTGCGTGTGTGTGTGAAAGCGAGTGAATGTCTGATCCAGTGGCAGTTTCTGGTTTGGGGTCACTGCGGAGTGACTAGGCTTGAAATTGTCCCTCCACGCTGCTAAGCCCTGCCTATGAACTGGGATGTATGTGTGTGTGTCTGTAAGCTGGTGGGAGTGCTAAATCAGGAGAGTCAGGCGATGGGTTCTGTGGACATGGAAGAGAGGCCACACTTTCTGGAGACGTTGGTCCAAATCAGTAGAGAAACAATACAGTTTCTCATAGTGTGTCTGAGTATAGATTGTGGTCTCTAGGCCTTTTAGATTTATATGTTATTTCATTTTATTTTCATTTAATTTCTCTTTTAAGATTTGACTTGTTAATCTAAGTTTAACATGTTAGGAAATATTTGCATCATTGCCATTTTTTTTTTTTTTTTTTTTTTTTTTTACCCTAAATGATGTTTGTCCTCAGTGTGTCGTAAGATCTACGCTATATTTGCTGATGTATCCAAAGACAGATTTATTGTAAGTAACATTGAATCCCCATTTTAGCCTGTTCTCAAGGGGTTCTTTTATTTATTTTTTGCTGCTCATCTGTCATCTGCCATGTTCTGTCAACCCTGATCTTTCTTTCCTCACAATTTTAACAAGAGACCATTTTAAACCCCCATTTTTTCCTCAAGCACTCACTTGGGATATGCAGCTTGCCATGAAGAACGCCATCTTTGTGCCCGCTGCGGCGGTAAGGATTCTAAAATAGGAGGCACAGAGGGCATGCAGGAATTCTAAACCGGATCTCATTTGGGAACGTCATGGCCTGCGGACCCCGGGAGGAGTCAAAAGACAAAAACCTGGCATTCCCGTGAGGACGACCCTGCTGCGAAGAGGGCCATTTATCACCAGTGTGAACGGCTTCGGTTTCACTGTCAGGGGGAGGAAATTTGCTGCCTCTCTTAGTGAACCTACCTGCCGCTGGCAGCGTCTGTGGCACATGATTGAGGCCCCAACCGCCTTCTGCTACGGTTTCATTTGTTTCAGCCATAAACACCTTCACCTCCACAGCCTCATTAGCGTCCCTAGCCCTTACCCACTATTTTATAGTCCGCACTCAGTTGAGACATCGGTCGTGATGTGATCATTTATTTGTTTTTGTCCGCTTTAACCTTGACGAGAAGAAGTGCATGATGGTGTGTGTTTGCACGGGTCTTTGTGAGCCGAGACCTTGCGTTGTCAGGGCTGTTAAAGGCAATCTTGGTAGCTCTGGTCATAAATCAGAGTGGATGAAAGGGAAGGAGACTCTATTGCTTCATCGACACCATTAGAGGTAAGGTTGGATATGGAGACATCACACTGCTTCAAACACGACAGTGAGTGGCAAATGGAAACACACTGGCCAAGACGAGATGGTTTGTCCTAAACTAGTTGAAAAGGCTCTATTTTTGGTGTATTTTGCAGTAACATATTTTAATGGACTACTTTTCATATCCATTTCACCGTTGCAAAATTAAAGCATTCATATACAAAGAAGCAGTAGAAGAAATTGCATCCTCTTACCAATCATATTCTGTGATCTTGACTCAGGGCATTTAGTATCTATTACATACACTTTGTCATAAACTGAAGGGGAGACCTTGATCAGTAGCCATCCTGAAAAGCTTTTTACATCGTTTAGTCCACCTCCAAAACGTATGTGCATGATAGGAGACCTTTTAAAGCCCTAATACACTACAAGCGAAAATTGAAGAACTCCAGCTCCAGCTAGTAAACACCTTCGTACTTCCATTGGTCTGTAACAATTACGTAATAGGTAGGTGTGGCTCTGAACCTCTTGAGGAAATCTTCTCCGGTTGATTTCTTCTGTTCTGTCCGTCAAGGTCAGATGTGGACATGAACACACTGGAGAGCTGCTTTTTTCTAATTGAAAGCGACACTGACACTGCTGAAAAAAGTTAAGCTAGGCCTTTTTAGTACTTTTTTCATTTTTACAGAGCAATACCTTGAAATGTACAGTAGTTCAAGATAGTTGTCATCAGTATCCCATGTCTTTAACCCGTAACCATATCTTTGCTTTATTATGAAAGTCTTCTGGCCTATTGCCGCACACCACCTGAGTTCATCAGATTATGGAGAAAATCAGACAGTGCTGTGTTTCATGTACCACAACTCAAAGTGGATAATCACATACTTTGCCGTTTTCCAGTTTCTTCGTCTGAAGAAACGCACAGAGGTTATGGATTTGCATTCCAGCAGTGAGAAGGAGGTGAGAGGCATGGACGATCCTCCCTCAAAGCTCGGCCCTCGTGCTGGCTCTGCCTCAGGAATGCTTGGCATCCTCGCAGCCCCTCTGATGTTTGGTCTGTGTGCCAATGAGAGAACATCAGTGAGTGAAGATGGTTTCAGGTTTAGGACTAGTGAGCAGGACAAATGAATAGAATTTCCTTGTTAAGGCCATGTGTGGATGTTTGCAGTGGAAACATCCTGGGGTTCATATAAACTTTGGGATAGTTTGCAGTTGGTATGAATTCAGTCTGTTTTGTTTGGAATATTGCTTTACTTGGTAATCAGTTTATAGGATTTTTCTTTGTTCATATTATTAACCCTTTGACTAATCACTGGTGTGATTAGAACATTCAGTGCATCATGCAGACTATAGAAATGTATACACATTGTGTAGGTATTACGAAACTATAAAATTGACTCTATTCTTCTCCCACTTCACTGGGCACTTACTTTCATGTATTTCGGGAGAAGTGAATGAATTGACCTTTTGTAAATCCGACAGATGCGATTCTCTGAATTGTGGTGCAAACTAACACCCATCACACATTATAGATCAGCTAACGTGATCATTATAAAGGTTTATAATAATAATAATAATAAGGTGATACATTCTAAAATAATGACTGACTGATTGAATAAACTCACGCTGAGGGGTCAGCTGGAATATTTCAAATTTACATGTGAAAGGGTTAAAGGGATAGTTCACCCAAAAATGTTAATTCTGTCATCTTTTAATCTCCCTCATGTTGTTTCAATACTGTATGAATTTCTGGTAACACGGTGCAATTCTCACTATTAACTAGTTGCTTATTAGCATGCATATTACTAGGATATTGGCTGTTTATTAGTACTTATATAGCACATATTAATGCCTTATTCTGCATGACCATATTATACACCCCTTAATCCTACCTATCTACACTTAACAACTACCTTACTAACTATTAATAAGCAGTAATTTTGAGTTTGAGGCAAAATTCATAGTTAATAGTTAGTTAATAGTGAGAATTGGACCCTAATCTAAAGTTTGACTGACTTTGTTTCTTCTGTGAAACATAAAAGAAGATATTTTGAGAAATGTATTTTTTGTCCATACAATGGAAGTCAAAGTTGGTTGACAACATTCTTAAAAATATCTTCTTTTGTGTTCTGCAATTAAAATTTTTGGATGAACTATCCCTTTAAGCTTTACCCTGTTAGTCTTTTGTAATATCTCTTAATTTCTTAATCAACCCAAGGTAGTTCCTTAATCACATTATCCTAAAAACTAGTGCTGAGCAATGGATTAATCGCATCCAAAAGTTTGTGTTTACATAATATATATGTGTGTACTGTGTATAATTATTTTGTATATATATATCTATCTCTACACACACACACATATGCATGTATATATTTAAGAAAAATGTTAAATTTATATATAAAATATTTATATTTATATATAAGATAAATTATATAAATATACACTCACCTTAAGGATTATTAGGAACACCATACTAATACTGTGTTTGACCCCCTTTCGCCTTCAGAACTGCCTTAATTCTACGTGGCATTGATTCAACAAGGTGCTGAAAGCATTCTTTAGAAATGTTGGCCCATATTGATAGGATAGCATCTTGCAGTTGATGGAGATTTGTGGGATGCACATCCAGGGCACGAAGCTCCCGTTCCACCACATCCCAAAGATGCTCTATTGGGTTGAGATCTGGTGACTGTGGGGGCCATTTTAGTACAGTGAACTCATTGTCATGTTGAACAATTGAACAGGTGTTCCTAATAATCCTTTAGGTGAGTGTATATACACAGTATATACATGCAAATATTTATTTTATATATATATATATATATATATATATATATATATATATATATATATATATATATATATACATATATATATACATATATATATACATATATATATACATACATACATACATACATACATACATACATACACACACACACACACACACACACACACACACACACACACACACACACACACACACACACACACACACACACACATATATACATATATATATATATATATACATATATACATATATACATACATACATACATACATACATACATACATACATACATCATATATATATATATATATATATATATATATATATATATATATATATATATATATATATATATATATATATATATAATAATTATACACAGTACACACATACTGTATATATTATGTAAACACAAACTTTTATTTTGGATGCAATTAATCGCAATTAATTGTTTGCCCAGCACTATTAAAAACATAAATTAACTGTAGGCTTGCACACTAATTTTATCGTCCTAATTTTATCCAAAGACACTTGCATTTCATTCCAGGTACACATTTTTATCAGACCTTGGCGTTGCTCATGCCATACGGTACTGTTTGAGATGCAGGAAGGCTATAAACTAAATGTAAGCTATCAATAACCGCTAAGCAATTGTTAACTTAAGCTCTGTGTTTTCATACTGTTTTAATTTTAAGTCCCTGATCTTGACCAGAATTTGTTTCAATATAGATTTGAATACAGAATTTAAGTCTGGTATACCCTTTTATAGAAATCCGTCCTTAAATCGCAACACAAGCATGTCAGTATTTATAAAGGGTAGTGCATAGGAATGAACCAAACCCAAAATATTATGGCCAAAATGGTCATAATCTCTCCTTTTTTATCTCTTGTTTCTTTGGGTTTCATTGTATTCTTGTTTTTTCCCTCTCTGCTCTGGCTAGTAGGCTCCTCTCAGACTTATCTTCCTCCCGCTTGTTCACTCTTTTTCTCTTGGCCTCACAGTATCCCATCCCTTGCTCATTGCCCCTCCTTTTTAAGCCAGATCTCTGTCTTTTTCTTTCTCTCGTTCTTTTTTTTCAGTGAGTGGTATAAAAGGTCTGTCTTGTTCCAGCCATAAAGTCTTCCATCCTTCTCCCCCTCCTTCCTCTCTTGTCCCTCCTTTACTCTTTATCTTCCTCCACTCTTTCTCTTCCTCCCAAATGGTTGCTCTTTTCCAGCTCTTGCTCCTATCAGCAGTGTGATAATCTTACGTCAGACGCTAATCTGGCAGTAGAGACTCTCTCTCGCTCGCTCGCTCTCTCTCTCTCTCTCTCTCTCTCTCTCTCTCTCTCTCTCTCTCTCTCTCTGTTCATCATCAGCCTCTACCTTCCTCATGCCCTCGGCATGTTGTCTATGCCTTATCTCTGTTGTTCTCAGCTTGTTGCATGATTTTATTTCCCACCATCTTCTCTTTCACTTCAGTTTTTTTCTGTATTTGGGTGATTTCTGACCTTGAGGTCCTCATTTACTGATCTGGACCATTGTGTATTGTTCTGGTGAATCTGGAATAATAACATATTTGAGCTGGACCCACCCACCCATCAGAGATTTTCATATGTTGCATAACATCAGTGAAACTCACACAGATCTATCTGGAGGTTCAAGAACACACACAGGCTATTAGCTATAAAGGGCATTTGGAAATACACAGCCCTTACTCTTAAGGTGGTGTATTTCCTACTGTTTAAAGTAAACTGGTTTGGACATCATTTGATTTGTATGTTTGTTGACACGTTAGTTCCATTATGCTATTTGAGACATCTGACCTTGGTATGGATGTCACATCTGTTGATGAGGGTTTTCTATACCAGTGTTTCCCAAACACTGTACCGCGGCTATCAGGTGTGTCATGGAAAATTATCAAAAGCCTTGAATCTCTATATATTGTCATTTTTGTTTTATTTTTTTATTTTTTTTAAATCAATGCTAATGGTTGTACTTTATGTCTGTATGTAGGTTTTGCAAGTATTTAGCCAATGAGAAGTATTAAAAAGAGCTTGTGACTAAATCTGCTAACTCCACTGGATCCTCAAACTGTCACTCAAACCTCAACGTTAATGAAACGTTGCATGCATTTTGGAGATCGCTGCTTGTTTGCCGTACAAAGGTAAATAAAGAACAGGAATTTGAACAAGTTCAGCGTTTTCTTTACTCAAGAAACAATATGTCTGTGAAGGCTAATGTTTTTGTATTTGAAGAGCAGAGAATATCATGAGATTTTGTCCAGATGTTTTCAACAAGAAGAACTTAACGCCCAAATAGCTACAATAAACTTTATAACCTGTAAGTTGATGATAACTTAATGCACTTACTGCTTCAGATGCAGCTGTTCCAGTGACTGACAAAATATATCTGCCATTTGCTGGTCAAAAAACCTGGTTTCTGATTTCTAGATTTTTTTATCACCAACAACGTCATAAAGCTACCTATATGACCTTACTGTGTTCATACCGTGCTTAAATGGGTTAGTTCACCCAAAAATGAAAAATCTGTCATTAATTCATCACTCTCATGTCGTTCCAAACACGTAAGACCTTTGCTCATCTTCTGAACACAAATGAAGATATTTTTGATGAAATCCGAGAGCTCTCTGAGCCCTCCATAGACTGCAATGGAATTGCAGCTTTCAAGTCCCAGAAAGGTAGAAAAGACATTGTTTAAAACTTTCCAACGTTAAAATAGTCCATGTGACTACAGTGGCTTAATGTTATGAAGCGACAAGAATACTTTTTGTGTGCAAAAACAAACAAAAATAATGATTTAATTCAACTATCTCTTCTCTTCCGTGGCAGTCTCCTATGCGATTAACGTAAGCACCACAACGCATGCATATGATCATGGGATCGTGCTCGGCCAATAGTGAGCCGTCGTCGTAGAACCCGGAAGCGCTGTACTTTTGTGAATAGTGTAAGAGTGACAGGGAAGAGAAGAGATTGTTGAAGTCGTTATTTTTGTTTGTTTTAGCACACAAAAAGTATTCTCGTGGCTTTATTAAATTAAGGTTGAACCACTGAAGTCACATGGACTATTTTAAAGTTTTAATGTTTTTACTACCTTTCTGAGCCTTGAAAGTGTTAATTAAATAGCTGTCTATGGAGGGGTCAGAGAGCTCTCGGATTTCATCCAAAATATCTTCATTTGTGTTCCGAAGATGAGCAAAGGTCTTTCGGGTTTGGAACGACATGAGGGTGAGGAATTAATGACAGAATTAAAATTTTGGGTCAACTAACCCCTTAAGCTCAAGTTTGGGAAGGTTGGAGAAACAGTGCTCTATACTTGTGAAACAACACATTTGATGTGTTTTTATTTCAGAATGCTCAATATAGGTACCACAGTTGTTAGTGGGCTTTTTTCTGCGACGTTTACTCCAGATTTCAATGTCACATGAGCCTTCAGAAATCATTCTATTATGCTGATTTGAAGCTCAAGAAACATTTCTTTTGTTGAAAACTGTTGTGCTACTTAATATTTTAGTGAAAACCATGATACATTTTTTTTTTATCAGAATTCTTAGATGAATAGAAAGTTCAAAAGAACCACATTTATTTGAAATAGATTTGTTTTGTAAAAATGTAAAACTCAGCTGTCACTTGATCAATGTATTGCATCTTTGCTGAAAAAAAAAAACGTACTGACCCCAAACTTCTGAACAGTAGTGTACATTTAATAAATGTTACTTTTTAGCAAATCGATTTAAATGTACTTATAGCAATTTTACTTAGTGTAAATTATCTATTAATTTTTTTGTCTATCAACCATAACATGATAATAATTATCTGTAACAACATCCCCATTTTAATTTTTTATTACAAATATCTCGCTTTATACAGAATGGACAGAATTGGACAGAATAGGGGTTGTCCTGCCTTCCTAGTTGTGAAAGTGCAGTATAGTTGTCCTAATGAAGCGTGGGGGAGGGAGCTTAAATCTGGCAAGTCAGCAAACCTTCTCTTTTCCTGCTGACCTGTGCTTCTATCTGTCTCTTGCTCTCTTACTCTCCCTCTCATGTGTTCTCCACGGCACTTCCTGTCTTTCTTTCTGATTCCTGCTATTAAGCTAGATGGATTTGCTCGTCAGTCTCAGGATGTGATTGGTCTGAATGGTCCATCTTCATCTCATCTCTCTGTGCGTCTTTGCTCTTGAGCATTTGATTATGTCTGCCCTCCCTTCCCACATGTCACCCTTGGATTGGAATAGCACAAACAGTTCCTGCTGAACTGGCAGAAAAAGCTCTTACCTTATCTTGTCTCTCCCTCTTCCGTCTTTTGCAAGTAAAAGGTCGGGCTGCTTACTGTACACTAGCAGTAAGTAAACCAAAATTATTTGGTGAGGGCCTGTTGAAATTTTTTCACATTTTCTGCACTGATTTTGGGGGAACATCTGCAGAATGGATTTGGTAAAATGTGTTAAGACTGTGTGGGCCTGATCATAACTCAAATCTCTACATCACAACTTACAGCCGTACTAATGTAGAGGTAATCACCTAAAGAAAAATTTCAGAGAAGTACTAATGCTGGACGTTTTTTAAGAGAATTTATATTTAAATCAAAATTGAAAATTTAAATTGAATTTAAATGTTTCATTTGTCATTTTGCATACGCTTTCATCCAGTGCGACTTACAGTGCTCATTATTCCAAATGAAATAAAATATTAATTTTTGTATGAAAATGTAATGGTATGCTTTACCTCTGAAACTTTTCGGCTCATCGACTGACCGTGAATCCCTCCCTTCCTACCACGTGATCTATTCTAGTATGTAACACCAACTTTTCAGGATCCAATTAATTTTCAATGGATAACTGGTTCTGCTCTGCATTTTGCCTCATTTAATACAAGTGTCCTTCTTTACTATGAAATATATCAGAGATGGGTTTTTTTTTTTTACTTTAAATGTTACTTTTGAGTAACCCTCAGAAATAATTTTGTGTAAATGTTTTTTGTGACACTCTTTTTCTTTCTCTCTCTCTCTCTCTGTTGACCATTTCTGGAAGAGGGCTTGTGTCAAAGTTTGTGAAGAGTATGATTAGTGCCATTCTTTGAAATTGTCATAATTCTCTGTCAAATATTTTCCTTTCTTTAGCAAGCTGTTGAGTTGACGAGGTGGAAGTGTGCTGCATTCACTCAAAATAGATAGTTATTCAGGCCTTTGAAATCATTATAAATATCATGTTTTTGTGTGATTCTTAAGGTCATTACTTAAGTGTGAGCACTTGTATTTCTCAATTCTCTCTCTTGCTCTCTTCTTTCTTTTTGCTCTTTCAATCTCTGGTCAAACGGCAGGAAAGGGTATTATTCTCTTCTGGAATGTCGCATTGAACTATATTTAGAGTCTTGTTTCCGTTCCTCCTTTTCCGTTTCTTTCCTTTTTTTTTTTTTTTTTATAGATGAGACAAAAATAGCCATGGTCATGTCTTCAGACTCACCTGGGAATTCATGCACAACTCTGTGTGTGCACGTGTGTGTATCTGTGTGAATGACTTTTACTAATTATATTTAGCCTGGTACAGTGTTTCGTTCTGCAATTTGTAAATGCGTTACTCATTTCTTTAGATGTAGTTGAGCGTCCCATCAAACATCCACTATCACACCAGAGGTTTTCTGCTTGTTTGACTCGACAAGTTCAGGCTGGAACATGCATTAACCTAAGTTTGAACCAGTCATATCTGTGCTCCTTTTTAGCTTTTCAAGAGAGTAAAAGCTTGTGACCATCTTTTTCTCATGTAACATATCATCTCATTGCTGATTATATTAAGCTAGACAACTAAAACTGGCTTCATGTAACACTTTATGTAGTTAAAACTATTCAACTGTGAACTTGAAAAAAGTTGATTAGATGTTTTAGAGGAGGGATATTATTAGAATGGGTCAGGATGACAGACTTGATGAGTGGTTGTCCAACAACCCACTAATTAATCTTCTCAAAGAGAGTTGGAATGTTCTAACAATGTGCTTTAGCAAGCTAACAGTAACCGATAGACCACTAGCATGCTAAAAATTCATCCCAACCCACACTACTGTTTAATAGTTTGGGGTCAGCAAGTTTAGGAAGTTAATTCTTTTATTTAGCAAGCATGCATTATAATGATCAAAAGTGATAGTAAGACAGGGGGGTGGGGTTGGTGTTATCTATGGAAGCCCGTTTCTGCCACTAAATTAAAAAAATTAAAAGAATAATTGCGACTTTTTATCTCAGAATTCTGACTTTTTATTCTCACAATTGCGAGTTATAAAGTCACGATTCTTAGATGTAAACTCGCAATTGTGTGATATAAAGTCACAGTTCAGACTTTTTTTCTCAGTCAGAATTGTGACACTATATCATGCAATTGTGAGAAAAAAAGTCTGAATTCTGAGATAAAAAGTCGGCATTACTCTTTTTATTTTTTTTATTTAGTGGCGGAGACAGGCTTTCATAGTTATCAAATCCTGAAAAAAAGTATCATGGTTTCCACAAAAATATTGTTTTCAACTTTGATTATAATAATAAATGTTTCTTAATCAGCAAATCAGCATTGAATGATTGTTGTAGGATCATGTACAAATGAGACTAATGATGCTGTAAATTAATAAATTACATTTAAAAATATCTCATAGAAAATTGCATAATGATACTGTTTTTTACTTTCTGATCAGATAAATGAACCTTAGTGAGCATAAGACACTTCTTTCAAAAAGTTTAACCTAACCAACTTTAACCATACCAACCCCAAACTTTTGAATTGCACAAGGCTTCCTTACGACTGACTATTCATTTAATCATTCTGACAAAGCCCAGTGTTTATTTTGGAAGTAGTTTAGCACATCCTGGGAAGGAATAGTTCCTAACATTGTGAATGCTCTCTAAACTCCCAGCTTAGGGTGCATCATTGGGAGAGAGTGACGATTCAAATTGAAGCAGTTTCGACTCTTCAAGCAGGTGCACTGTTGCTGCAAATTGGCCAATACACAGGCTTCAGGTGTTTATTGAAATAGAGGAAAGCAGTTGGTCTTTTTCATGACCATTAGCTACTAAAAAACCCTGAGTCAGTTTTACTACTGACAAACTAAAAGCTTAATTTCACTGCAGGTGGTATTTCATGCGTGTATGATTGCTTACATGCCTTTAGTATTTGTGTGTGTGAGAGGGTTTTCACTGTTTTATGCACTATCCAAATTTAACACTCGCCAAATGTGAGTAAAATTGGCTTAGGTGAGTAAATAAAACTTGCTAATGAGTTACTAGATGGCTGTTAACTTTAATTAGAAACTGTTTAGGTCAACATCTAGGTAATATTGTAACAACAGTCTAACACTTGCTGATGTGCAGATCTCAAATCAAACAAAGGCACACATTTATTTGATGCCTTACATCAGGGATTCCCATACTTTTTTTGTCAGATGAACCCCTTTGACTTGAAACATTTACTTAAAGTATCCCCTGAAATTTTAAAGTTAATATTACAATAATTTAACAACATATTCACTTTTATGGTTATCTGATGTTGATTAATGGTCATTTTCTTTTTTCATCTTTCTTTATTAAGTGTTTTAATGTTTGTTTTTAATTGTAAACTTAATAATTTTTTTTAGATTTTCTTCTTACAAATTGTAGTTTGTATAAACCGCTTTATGTAATAAGTCACCAGATAAAAATATAAGACATCATGACTTTTTCTGAGTGCAGATTCATAGAGAGATGGATACTGGCTCCATGGAATGTTATTTCACTATTTAAGATAGCCCGTCGGCAGGCCGGGCTTACGTGAAGCTTATGCGGTATGTTTATTGGTGAGATGGATACTGGCTCATCTCAAATATTTTGCTTTGAGTGACCTTGACTTGTACTTTGTCACAAATATGTAAGGAAGAAAACAGCAAAATAATTTTCCTGTTAAGAGGGCAAAATATATTTAATGAGCAAGACATACATTGAGTATCAGCCTGAATATAAGAAATAGTTATGGATAGTGTGGCAGAAATTTGACTGTATAAAATAGTGCACTTTGCCATGTACATAACATTTGTTTTTGCTGCTAAACTCACACTACCTTTCTTTATACCCTCTCTTTCTCTCTCTCTGTTTCTCTCTCAGACCTAAATCCCAGTGATATTTAAGGGTCTTAACCTGTGTCTTTCATCCCTCCGTTGTGGAGCGTGTGTGAGCTCCAGCGTTAGCCCCCGTCGCTACGCGCTCTGCTAGCTAATGTAGACAGGCACGCTCTGAGCTTGTGCAAAAGCTCATGACCCTCTCCACAAAGACAGACTGCAAATGAGCCTCTCTTTCTCTCCTCTATCTAGATCTTTGTCTCTCTGCTAGTGTCAGCATTCCCTCCTTCCCTCGCTCTCTTTTCTCACTCTCTGTCACACTGTCACTCTCTCGTTCACTCCCTCGCTCTGTCTCTTTATCTAAGTAATTACCACTCCCCTCCAACATCTCTGCCTCTGTCATATTCTTGTAGCTTTCTTTCTGTCTTTCTTTCTCTCACACATGCTGTGTTTCTCCCTCCTTAGCAGTTAGAGAGGAAATCAATATAGACATGACCCTCTCAGGAGCCACAATATCACCTTTGGGCGTGGTGGCTGTCGGGACAGCAAACGTGCTGTAATGACCCTTGATGATCTTTTTCAGTGAAACCAGTCATTTGCATAGTAACAATTTAGTTGACTACACAACCTGGTGGCTGCTTGTAACCTAGGTCCTAGGTTTTTTTCACATTTTCTGCATTGATTTTTGGAAAAAATCTGAAAACAATTGACGGAATTATTTGGAGGATTGTAAACATGGTCAAATTTGGAGCTAATAGCAAAACACAATCATTAAAGGGGTCATGAACTGGCTTTTTTTTTAAAAATGTTATACTGTTGTCTGAGTCAACTTATGACTTTTGTGTGGTTTTTACATTCAAAAACATCACAATGAATAAGTAATAGGCTATTTTCTACCCTGGTTTTGAGGCTCTCTCAAGAAACGCTCGGTTTTTATGGGCGTGCCGCATTAAAGACTTGAATCCACGGCTAGGATTGGTTAAGATTTGCATATTTAATGAGCTTCAGCTCCCCTGTCAGTACATGTGGGAATTGTTTTGAAAGCGTGTGAGGAAATGGCAACCAGAATGAATCGCCCACAGGGCTTGCAAAATATCTTTATCAAACAAACACAATGATTTGTCTCTCATCCACCTGCGATTGATTTGAATGTTATTTTTTTTATTAGCCTACTTGGCCCGCCCGATCGGTGGATATAACCGCGAACTGTACACACACGCGTGCGTGCGTGCACACAAGCCCTTCAAATATCAAGTCAAGAGAGTGAACAATGCACATCAAGAAAGGAATGTTATTTCACTATTTAAGATAGCCCGTCGGCAGGCCGGGCTTACGTGAAGCTTATGCGGTATGTTTATTGCTTAGAGGTTCGATCCGGTTTAGCTCTATGTAGGTCTATATCATCTCAGGCACGAGTCGGTGGGCGGGGCTACAGAATCAGGCATTGTTCTTCTTCTGTTGAGGTGGTGTTTCACCACACGATGACGTCAAGGTGTGGCATATTCTGAGATCGATCGTTTGCTGGGCCTGGTGTCAAAAGCTTTTCTTTGACTAACAAGGAAGTTTTCAGCTCTGAAACTTACAGGATATTCTTATTACCATGACCTTTTATATAGCAAAAGCTCAAGGGAAAGTTGATTTCTCAATTCAGGACCCCTTTAAATTGATCAAAAAGCCACATTATCAATAGCCTGGCATTACAGATTGGCACAAAACTTCTGCTATGTTTTCTAAATGTAAAAACTATTGCGAAATGACAGCGTTTCCATTAACTGATGTTATGCGACTAAATTTTTTCTCTCGTGATAACTCATTACAAAAATCATGGTGCCGTATGTTGGTAGGTTGACGTATATCGCAGCCACCGCACTAGCCAATATTTTTAATCAAAGGAAGTGTGTTATACAAGCATTAATGGCAAGGAAAGCCCCTTATACTTGGGAGTGGCCAAGTGTTGCTGTGAGGTTATAGTTTGCGATTTCACAGAGGAACTGTGGATTCTGAATGATCATGTGCCTTTTACATACGCCAGGTGACCTGTAAATGCGTAAAACTGTTTCCATTACAGTTTTGTGAAATATTCCTTTTTCGAATTTTCTGAAAAACCACCTTATGTGAGTGTAAAACTTTTTTGCGATAAATGGTTTTGCCGAAAGGGACATTTCCACTGGGCATATTTTTGAATTCGCGATTTCAATTTGCGCAATTTGAAGGGTAATGGAAATGCAGCTAAGGATGGGCATTCAGATTCTGTGGAATTGGCAAGTGACCATATTTAGTGACCAGCAAGTGTAAGCAGTCCAGACATTTTGAAATAAGAAGAAATCGTTTTTCCTTTTGTGTATGTTTACACCAGTTCTAGTTTTAAACCAACGGGTTTATACGGCAACATCCGTTAAAGAAAAATGTAACAAATTAACCGTTATTAATTTCTCATTATGATGTCACAAAGTGCATTGAGAACAGACATTGTAAAATGTGCGCAAGAACATTTCTTCTGTCTGGTGTATTTACAGTAGTTCTTGTTTGAAACCAACAGGTTTTTATGGCAACATTCAAAAAACGCAACAAATGAGCCTTTTGATAATTTGTCACGAAGCACATTGTGAAATGTGCGCAAGTTTTGTGTGTGTGTGTGTGTGTGTGTGTATGTGCGCGTCTGTGTGTTTACACTAGTTCCAGTTTTAAACCAACAGGTTTATGCAGCAACATTCGTTTATGAAAAACACGACAAATGGGCCTTTGTTCATTTCTCATTATGATGTCACGAAGCACATTGTGTCAGGCTGCTGTTCTTTTTCTCTCCCATTATTTCATGACAGGAGGGGAGATGCTCACTTAGCAGCTCTCTCTCCGTCTCGTTCTCTGGAGGTAATTAGTGAATCAGCCAGTAATTAGTTTGCTTCATGTCTGGTAATTCCCCCTCGTTGCCCACAATGACACTCCCAGCCGTCAACAGTCAACACTGTCACGCTGTAGGAAAAAAAAGACACCTAGTCTCTTCCTCTTCCTTCCCCTCTCCTAGTCGAACGAGTGTGTGTCAGAGTCTCGCCCACGAACAGCTCTTTTGAGGCAGCGTTGTGTGTGTGTGTTCTTAAACACGTTTACCCATCCTCTCTATTTCCCCTCTGCGCTCTGTAAGTGTGCCGGATTGTTTACCTCCCTTTTTCTCTTCCTCCCTTTCCCCTCTCCACCTCTCTATCTCTCTCCCTCCCTCTCTCTAGGATCGGAAGTCCCCCGAGGCCGTGCATTCTTCAGCCCCTCCCCCACCCATCTCTCACTATAGACAGAACATGCAAGACAGAGAGAGAGAGAGCATGTGTGTGATGCCCTCCACATTAACATACAGCAAGACGCATACGTATATGTGTGTGCGTGGATACTACACTCTCAGATACTTAAACGATTGCTCTCTGTCCCGAGAGGATGAGGCTTTTTCTTAAAGATTTCATTGCGTGCGTGCGTGTGTGTGTGTTATCTGATGAGGTCTGTCTCAAGGGTGGCTGCGGTGCTGTTAGAGAGTGACTTGCTGATAAAAGGCCTACGAGAGAGGGAGGAAAAGAGAGGGGGAGGAGGCTTCTTTGACTGGACACATAAATCAAGGCCCTGGTAATTGCTGCTCAGGAGAAAAAGTGCCTGGGAGAGGGTGGTTGTGAAACCGAACACTAAAGCCGCACTATACGCTCACACGCATCACAAACACACAATGCTGTCATGTTCCAAATGAAATTATAAACAATATGGCTCCTTTCAAAAACCTAGCGAGCCTAGGTTATGCCTACATAGTCAGCTACCTTTTAAGGCATCCGTAACATCACTAGCGAGTGGTTTGGAACAGCACGTCTTTGCGCCATACATGCAGCACTTGAAGTGCATGGAGACCCAACTCACAATTGATTCCAATGGAATTTGACGTTATCATGTTTCTAAGCTAACAGACACAATCCAATACACTCTCAAAAAATGCTGGGTTGTTTCAACCCATATTTGGGTCAAATATGCACAAACCCAAATGGGTTTGTCCATATTTCACACATTTGAGTGTAAGCATAAGAATGCAATGCACATGCAAATGTGGGGTAAAAATAGTCCGTTTTTAATTATCAATACACGTAGTTAATTTATCTTGCTTTTAATGAACATGTTGCAATGCTTTCTGGGATTACCTTTTCTGCCATGGATCAATGCTTTCTTGGACTTTGGTCAAAACAAGGTATCATAAAGGGATAGATCACCCAAAAAGATCATTTACTCACCCTCATGTCATTCCAAAACTGTATGCATATCTTTACTACTTAATTTCTCACTGCTTTTGTTTTGTACTTTTTGGTACAGGCTTAATGTATGATACCTTAAAATACAGAGCTCATATGTGGCATTGACACACTCTGCTTCCCTCATTCCGCACACTCTATTTATTAGAGCCTGAGCTCTCCTCCCTGTGTGGGAATGTTGGACAGTAAAGAAAGGAAATCTAAAGCTGTGATTGGTTGTTTTATCTCCCCTCTTGAGAGAAGAGCCATGATTGGTTCACTCATCCCAGGAAAGTGAGACAGTAAAAGATGACAATTAATCTGTCACAGACGCACTCAAAAACCCTTCACCAATCAAACACTGTTTCAACAGCTTAAAACATTTCCCTCCGCTCCCCTCTCTCTCTTTCTCTCACTCTCTCTTTCTCTCACTCGGATAATAAAGTTCATCATAATTTCTGTTTCTGTTGAGCCTTGAATAATTAGTCATGATCGCTTTCAACAAGGCACAGCTGCGAGAAACAAAGGAGAGATAAGAGGGAAAAGAAAGAGAGAAGATTTTGAAACAGACACGCGCAAGCACCTGTTGTGACATTCAACTCCGAGTTCTGTTGTGTTTTAAGGGTAAATCTGCATATCGTATGACACATGCAGGTTGCACACACTCATGCAAATCTGCAGACCTTTTCCGGCATTTTCTATATATAGGCTTTTTTATGGAAAAACCTGTTGAATTCTGTAGGCATGTTGCACTGTTGTTGGTATCTGAAAACGCTGTCAAATTAGCCATAATAAAATATTTAATATCGTGCAAGTTGCAGTAAATGTGCAGCACTTTATGAATTATGGGTGTTCTGAATCTGTAGAGCTTTCTGCAGATTTTGTGTGGGCCTGTTTATGGGTTCTATTACTTATAAAGCAGAACAGAATCTCAGTGCTTAATGTTCCAAATACTGGATTTTATCCTACATAAAGAGAAAGGGAAAGTGGTAGACAGGAATAGTGAGTGTAACAGAGCGAGGAAGCATGAGGGAGACGTTTATTTCGATGTGCTTCTGTTATCTTTCTTTTCTCGTCCTTACATCAGATTTCATCATTTTCTCCTCTACCTGCAGATCCACAAAGAGAGTGTCCGTCTGTGTTTAATTGAGCCGTGGGTGCACAGTATTTATTTCTGAAACTTTGAGGCGCAGCCAACGAACAATGCACAATTTCAGGGCAGACTTGTCCAAACAATGAAAACAAGTAGCCTTATTCAGACGCTGTATGTGTTGCATTGAAAGAGCGATTATTTAATTTCGTTGCACGCTATTTTAAGTGACTGATCTGATTTAGTAGACATGGTCACCCAGCCTGGCTGATGAAATGGACATACACTGAAATCTGAGGGTTAACATCATCATTTGATGTGTCAGTTCGTTTACTGCAATTGTTTATTAAGAATTCATATGGAGAAATCACTGTGCATAGCTGCAGATGGATTTTTATCCATAATGCTCAATGAACTGGCACTGAACCTGTGCACGCGTGAGTGTGTGTGTGCGTGTAATTGAGCTGTAGACAGAAATATGGCTTTACGGCCACCACTAATGGCATCTGTGCAGTGGAATAGATGGGAGAAAGGGAATATAGGAGCTGGGAGAGATAATGCAACATGAGGAGGGCAAAAGGTTGGAGGTAGAGAGAGGTGGAGTTTGTGGAAAAAGGGATGGAAGAGTGGGAAATGAGGGGGTGGGCTACAGCACGGCCAGTCCTATCTTGTAACAGGTGTTATCTAGATTTTGAGAACAAAAGAACGACTACTTTGGCATTTCTTTTGTTCTTTGTCATTGCACCAATAAATGTAAGGATAATATGAAATATGCTTTTGTTTGTGGTAAATTTGTGATGTAGATTTCTTGGGTTTGGCCTTCTGCCAGTGATCCTCTGCCTGCCAGTCTCTCATTTGTTTGCTCTCAGTAGGTTTGACGTGATTGATATTCAAGCAAATAATCTGATAAAGGAGGCGGCAGTACCTGGAGAATTCGATAGACTACATCCCCCTCCACACCTTTGTCATAGCATTATTTCAGTTCATCAGTCTGTTTAATCAATCCTACTTTTAAGGAGCAGTTACATTTATGCTCATCATCATGATCTGAGACATCCTTAACAATAAAATTGTTTTATTGCTCTTGCAATGCAGTGGTCACAGGTTTGATTCCAAGGGAATGCATGAACTGATGAAATGTATTACTTCAATGCAGTGGAAGCAGCTTGGCATAAAAATGTCATGCATAAATGTAAATGAGAGCAGTAGTTATAGGCAGTGTATTTATAAATAAAGAAATATTTTGGATGGATGGATGGATGGATCCTCACATATATACATATATCAAATGTACATTTGTTAAAAGATTACATTACAAAAACTGAAAAACAAAATTACAAAAAAAGAGAGACCAAATACAATTCTATTTTGTATTTTTACACTATCTATGTAATGTACTATTTATTCCAACCAAGTATAAATTTCATCAGGTTAGTGTTTTTTGAGCATTTTTTACATTTATTCCAAAATAATAACTAAAGGTAGTCAAATTTAAAAAAAAATATATATTATTTGTGAACTAAAGTTCATCTTTTCTTTTTAATAGTAAAATTATTTTCAGCCGTCATCAAGCTTGTACACTGGTCACAGACACAGACACGAAGATGTACCTTTAATTTCCCCAAGCTGATCACTTACTAAAAAACCCCAGAGTCATCATATTTTCAGGCAGTTTCAAGTTTGATTTTGACATGACAAAGCAGTGATATCTCAGTGGCTGAGTTGTTTACTTGCTTTTTAATTAGTCTTCCCTTTACCGCATCATGGTCTTCATTCAGGTGGATTCGAGAACGCGCACAAAAACATGAGGTGGGATTTACTCCAGTGGTTCAACCTTAATTTTATGAAGTGACGAGAATACTTTTTGTGCTTAAAAACCACTGGCACAGGCTAGAAGGAAATTGTTGAATAAAGTTGTTTTTTTACTTTTACACTTTTTAATGTCACATTTTGTAATATTGGAGTTGTTTTTTCAGTTTTTTTGAGGAGACTGCCTCCCTTGCCTCCTTGGAGGAAGCGCCCCTGATATATACACTCACCTAAAGGATTATTAGGAACACCTGTTCAATTTCTCATTAATGCAATTATCTAATCAACCAATCACATGGCAGTTGCTTCAATGCATTTAGGGGTGTGGTCCTGGTCAAGACAATCTCCTGAACTCCAAACTGAATGTCAGAATTGGAAAGAAAGGTGATTTAAGCAATTTTGAGCGTGGCATGGTTGTTGGTGCCAGACGGGCCGGTCTGAGTATTTCACAATCTGCTCAGTTACTGGGATTTTCACGCACAACCATTTCTAGAGTTTACAAAGAATGGTGTGAAAAGGGAAAAACATCCAGTATGCGGCAGTCCTGTGGGCGAAAATGCCTTGTTGATGCTAGAGGTCAGAGGAGAATGGGCCGACTGATTCAAGCTGATAGAAGAGCAACTTTGACTGAAATAACCACTCGTTACAACCGAGGTATGCAGCAAAGCATTTGTGAAGCCACAACACGCACAACCTTGAGGCGGATGGGCTACAACAGCAGAAGACCCCACGAGTACCACTCATCTCCACTACAAATAGCAAAAAGAGGCTACAATTTGCATGAGCTCACCAAAATTGGACAGTTGAAGACTGGAAAAATGTTGCCTGGTCTGATGAGTCTCGATTTCTGAGACATTCAGATGGTAGAGTCAGAATTTGGCGTAAACCGAATGAGAACATGGATCCATCATGCCTTGTTACCACTGTGCAGGCTGGTGGTGGTGGTGTAATGGTGTGGGGGATGTTTTCTTGGCACACTTTAGGCCCCTTAGTGCCAATTGGGCATTGTTAAAATGCCACGGCCTACCTGAGCATTGTTTCTGACCATGTCCATCCCTTTATGACCACCATGTACCCATCCTCTGATGGCTACTTCCAGCAGGATAATGCACCATGTCACAAAGCTCGAATCATTTCAAATTGGTTTCTTGAACATGACAATGAGTTCACCGTACTATAATGGCCCCCACAGTCACCAGATCTCAACCCAATAGAGCATCTTTGGGATGTGGTGGAACGGGAGCTTCGTGCCCTGGATGTGCATCCCACAAATCTTCATCAACTGCAAGATGCTATCCTATCAATATGGGCCAACATTTCTAAAGAATGCTTTCAGCACCTTGTTGAATCAATGCCACGTAGAATTAAGGCAGTTCTGAAGGCGAAAGGGGGTCAAACACAGTATTAGTATGGTGTTCCTAATAATCCTTTAGGTGAGTGTATATATACTGGCCACCCAGCTCAAACTTTCTCTCTTGAGTCTTTTTTGCCATATTGAGACTGAACTTGCAAATGATCAGTCGATGCTATATTTTTTGCCAAAATTCTTTAACAAGTTTAAGATGTCATAGCTTGAATTTGTTTGAATTGGCCAGTCACTACTACCACCACCCACACACACAAACGCCCTCATGAGGGCCGTGTGTTGGCGCGTGGTGTATTATTAGAGGGGATGTTGTGAGCAAGCCCCTCAGATTAGTGTCTTATCTGGGCCAAGGCTCACTACTGGTAATCAATGTGTGTTTGTGTGTGTATGCATGAGATCAATGAAAGCAATCACTCCGTATGTATTGCTCTGTGCAAACTACAGTGAGCTTTTTCACACATCCTCCAACACCTTAACAACTGAAGATGAGCTGAACTTTTAGGGTTCACAATCATCAGACAGTCTTGCCTGTTTTACATTTGCTTTGGTAAACCCTCACACTTAAAAAAAAAAAACCCAGTGAACAAACTAGATCATAGATCACAGGATCAGCACCCATCTAAAAGTTTATGTCAACAGGTACATATTAAAATGTGATATCAACTCATCATAAATAAATCAAATCATCAACTTGCAGTGTGCAAGTCTCCTCGCCTTCCATTGTCATTTGCGCTCGTTCCTGTTGCGTGTCCTCAAACTGGCAACCCACGTGCATGATAGAATATGAGTTACTAGATCAGTGGGCGAGGCCATAAACAGAGGGGCATTTTTCACTGCGTTACCTGATTTGCCCACGTCACAGTGTGGGTAGGGTTTAGGGGTGGGGTCGGGTGAAGGAGATCATTTTCATTGCATGATTTATGATTTATAAACACCCATCAGTTTGAAAACACCCACAAATGTAGAAACGCCCACTTTTGTTCCACAGAGACCCCATACTGTTCAGGAAACCTGTTTGAAGTCAATATTTTACTAGTTCCATTTGGTGATACTAGTGGTAAAGAAATTACACACTTAAGTTTAAAATACATTTTCAAACTTGTATTAGTAGTTCACCCATTAAATCACGATATCACCCATTACTCATGTTGTTCTATAAGACATTTTTGTTAGGGATGCACCGATTATTAAAATTTTGGCCGATACCAATAATCGATAATTATTTATATTTGAAAGCCGATAACCGATATATTGGCCGATAAATCTAAATACAAATTTTAATAAACTTTGAGAGCCTGATTACAAAAACAAAAGGCTCACCGTTAAAAGCCATGTCCCAAACACTTCAACATGAATCAAACCTATACAGTACAGTAGCCTATTTGAACCATTGTAAGATTCCTTAACTTTTCAAATTAATTTTACACTCCTATGGCCAACTTACGTTATTAAAAAAAATGGTAACACTATACAATAAGGTTTAATTTTTGTTAGCATTAGTTAACCAACAATGAATGAACAATACTTCTACAGGATTTATTAATCCTAGTTCATGTTAATCTCAACATTTTCAGATCCAAAGTTGTGTGGGTTAACGTTAGGTAATGCACTGTGAATGGACTGTTAATAAAATAATACGAGAACAATAAAATTGCTAGTTATAAATAATAACGCTTCTGTGTTTTTGAAAAAAATGTTTAATATTACAGTAATAGTAAACATCTTTAATTTTAGTCTATTATTCTATCAAATAACGTTGCTGTTTGAGAGTGTGCACTGAAGCTGAAGAGAATGAACAATCGTATTTGTCATAAACACATCATATATGAGAACAATCAGATATTTACACAAAATAAATATAATATTACAACATATTTGCACAAAATCACGCACATATGAACTAAGTTACGTAGTCAGAAGGCCTATAACTCCTGTGGATGCGCTCTTCCCGTTTGAGAGCGCACGCTGAAACTGAAGATGATCTCCGGTACAATGAAGTGCTGTGAAACGCATACTATATGATATTATATACACAGAATAAATATAATATTACAACTTACAATGGCACAAAAGGCTGCGAATGCACAAGTGAACTTGACTGTGCTTGTCCCTCAACAAACGCACTGAAACACAACGTTCTTTTACAGTCATGTTCTCATTATAATTTTATGTAGTGTATATGTCAGACTTGCGCTGCACATGTTGCACATAACTGTATTTTCCTTTTTGAAGTGATTCCAATCATATTTCGAGCAATTCAAACCCATCATGGCGGACAGTACGTCTGAAGTGTCACAGCTGAAGGAAATACATTATCTATCAGCTTGAATATATCGGCCGATAACAATATGTTGCCGATATATATCGTGCAGCCCAAATTTTTGTCCATCTATTGAACATCCATGCGACCCAAACTTTATAAGCAAACCATTTGTAGTTTGACTTTTAATGAAGAGTGTAAGTTCTGTGTTGCTTTTAAAACATTGCTGTTTCATTGAGCAATCCAACATGTCAGTTTCTTGCTCAACCAATGGCATGTTTGAGGGCGGGGCTACCTGCTTGCCTAAACAAGGGCAGTGGGAGTGTTCTGGAAACCTGTTTGAAAACAGACTGTGATGCTTGTGTTGCAGTAAAATACACACTACACCTTTCAGTAACGCTTTGAAGTTCAGTAATCATTCTGTCAAATTTTAGACAATATTTTGGTCATGTGATATCCAAAACACATATTTGCATTGATTCACCTGTACAGTCTGTTTATGATTGACAGTTTAGTTAGAGAGATAGATGACCAAGTAAGAACAGTAGTATCAAGAGTGGTTCACACATGAGAAAAGATGGAGATGGAATCTGTGATGGAGACAGGAAGAGGAGGATAAAAGAGAGAGACTTAATTTACGCTGCTCTCCCTCTCTTTCTCTCTCGCTCTCGCTCTCTCTCTCGGCTGCTGCCCGCTGTCGTCCATCATGGCTCCTATGAGCACCATCTGCTCAACATTACAGCCACTGTTGCCTGGCTACCTGCTCTCTCTCTATCTCTCTGTTTTTTTTCTTTCCCTCCCTCTCTTTAATGTTTTTTTCTGTCATTTGAGTCTTTTTCTCTCACCCCTCATCTCTCTCTCTTTCCATGCTCTGCTGAGGAGTCTTTGGCTCACACACATTATCCGGCAGGAAGAAGGAGACACATCTTTTACACCACTCATGATTAAGCCATCTGCAGAGAGAGCTGAAGGGAGAGGGGGATGAGGGGATCATAATGAAAAAGAGTATGTAAGGCGGTGAGGGTGAAAGAAGAAAAAGAGAGGAGGTAAAGGGAAATGTGGAGGAAGGAGGGAAAGACGGAGAACGGAATGGAGACATGGGCACAGAGGTGGAAGAAATAGAGATAGATGACGACTCAAAAGAGGGAGTGAGAGAGAGATGGAAGGAGAGGGGAGAAAAAAGATCAACACTGCCCCCCTCTGGCCTTTCCGGCCTCAACACAGATACGTATGTGGCGATCAGTGCTCGTTTGGACAGCATGACTGGTTAACAGAAGAGATCCAGCTGTCTACACACAGATTTGTGCTCATTGACCGGTCTGGTCTAGATTTATCTGAACAGTCTCCTGTGGCGTGTGCATGTTTGTGCCTCATTATTTATGCTGTTTTAAAATCCTCATGGAGGGAAGGTTCAAATGTTCGCACTAGATTGGAGTCGTGGGTTTGCGGTCAGTGAATGTGCTCGGGCACGTTGAGCTACAGTATGTGGTGCTTGTGTGGAGGGTGCGAGTTTAAATCCAGTTTGCAACAGGTTGCACCCCACCACCCCCTTTCTGCATAACATTCCTTTGTCCTATCTCAGACAGTTCCTATAAACGAAAACCATAGTTACTTGGTGTCTCAGTCTGGGTCTCGGGACTCTTTGTCCTGGATCTTGATTTATATTGTCTCAGACCACAGTGCATTAAGGGTAATTTTATATTACCTCAGCCACTACTCAGAGAGGGGTATCTTTTCCTGACCCCACAGCTCCTGTTATCTTTTGGTGTGCCTTGTTTGAGAAATTTGATCCGAGGTTTTCTTTTTCTTTTTATTTAAGACATTGAACATGATGAACGTTTACCAAGTTTAATTTGACATTGTAAAATGTGATATGGATATGTTTTTGTTGAACAAAAAATATGTTAAAAAGTCTAACTATGGAAAGAAACTATGCATTTACTTTATTGATGTTAAAAAAATTTTACTCCTGTATTAGATTTAAATGCATTTACATGTGAACATAAATGTGTATGATACACTACCATTCCAAAGGTTGTGGTCGGTGAGATTTTTAAAAATGTTTTTAAAGTATTTTATGCTCACCAAGGCTGCATTTTTGTGGAAAAAATACAATTTAAACTCTCCAATATTTTTTATTTACGTATATTTTAAAATCTAATATTCTTATTTCTGTTTTGGCACAGCAAAATTTTCAGCACCCATTACTTCATTATTCAATGTCACATGATCCTTGATATCCCTGAAACGGTGGTAGTTTTTTTTTCTTCAGGATTTTTGATGGAAATGAAAGTTTAAAGAGAACAGCATTTATTTGCATTTATTTATTTGAAGCCAGTCCACAGTGGATGGAGATCAAATGACCTGTTATTACATGCAAGAAGCAAGTAGAACTGTTTTGTGTGTATTAGGTGTCAGTAATTCAATGAATGAACAAATGAAGTGAAACAGTGAATCATCTGTTATACTTACTGATCATCTCTCCTTTCTTGCATTTGTAGGAAAGTGTGGTTGGATTGCCGCGGCAGGCTGGTGGAGTCCAGCCACCTCACGGAGGACCAGGGGGTGTGGCCTCATCAGGGCCTAATGGGGCTGGGCCTGCCAGTTATCTGGCCAGTCCACAGCAGGCGGCCATGATGAAGCAGATGATGGCCATGGAGCAGGAAAAGAGGGTCCAGCTCCATTTGATGGAGCAGCAGAAAGCACAGCTTATAAGAGAACAGAGACAGCAGCAGCAGCAGCACATGCTGGCAGAACAGGTGAGTGCCATTGATTGACACCATTGACATAAAGTGCTTGGCTTTTCTTTATGCTCATAAATAGTCATGCTTGTTGAGTGTTCGAGCAGCTCTTGACCTTTCATGGCTTAAGAGTTCTGCTTTCTGTTCAGTTGTTTGTAATTATTGATAAGGAATTGTGATATTCATCTAGTTTTGTGCTTTGCTTTCCCTCTTTTTACAGTTACAACAGCAGCAGCATCTCCCCAGACAGATGAGTCAGGCACAGAGGAATCCATACCCACTCCAGCAGTTTCAAGGCAAGACGCACACATATACAAAGAAAGGAGGATAATATGCATACCTAGAATCTAAATGCTTTGCCACTAGTTGTAATGACCATATTACTTTATGTGGCTAAAGGGCTTATAGTGTTATATCTCTAAGGACCTGAAGTGGATAGTAGACTTCTGATGTGAAAAATCTGAACTCCTTTAAGCCTCTTAAGTGCAGTTCCTCTATTTAAAACTGAAAAGAATTTTTTTTCTCGTTGCCTCCTCAAATTACTGCCTGGCCACTTACACACCCAGTGCCAGCATTTCACATGAAGCAGTATAAAGACACATACATTCACACAAACTAAGGGTAAGTTTACATGTCAGCGATGTGCTAAACAAGGAAAAGTTTTTTCTTTGTACAGATGACAATTTTATCAAAACAAGCCCCATTCACACGGATCCGCGAAAACGACTAATAACGCTATATTATGCATGCCAGACAAGTAGTTGGCAATTTCACTTTGTAAAGAAAGACTACGCACCTGCACACATGCACATTCTTTTACTACAGTGCACTCGAGATGAACCTATAGACACAAATGACAATCTATAATTTGTTGTCTTCCTAAGGATGTTAATCTTGATAATACATCTTCACAAAGCCAGAACGGTGTTGTATAAACGGCCCCCAAGTCTGTTGCTTTGACACGAAACCAATTGATTATTTTTGTTGTTTTGAATATTAAATTCAAGTGGGCATAATATTTTGGTCTGTCTTTTGGTTAATTAATGTTAACATTTATTTAATGTAAACATTATTATTAATGTAGACATTTGACTTTAAGGCAAGTCAGTTTACTCAGCGGTCATTTTGGTAACACTCCAAGGCATCTACTTTCAATATAGGTAATAATTCGAAGTAAATCTCCAAAACAGGATTACATTTTAATAACATTATTTCATATTAGCAGTAAAATCTGACAATATCAGAAATGTAACAGTATTCGGCACCCCTGAGCTAAGGTGTGGGATGAGTCGAACATGGAATCATTCATTCCAAACACATACAGATATCTGGAGATTTCAGTGTGCAGTTTATGGCATTATATACAACTGACAGTGATTTGCTGTGCTAATGTGAGTGTGTATTTATGCTGTTTGACTTTAATTGAAGCAAGCCTTTGATGTACTGGAAATGTAATGAGAACAACAGATGTCAGTTAATATTATTTAATTTTAAATTATTTTAGGAACGTCCCAGGAGATGGCAGCAAGGAACCAGACACTGCAGAACATGCGGAACGCTCGACTTCTCCAGCAGCAGCAACAGAACCCGGGGATACTGCAGATGACACCCGTCCAGAATTCCGCCGCTATGCCCTCGCAGGGTGACATGAGCATGGCATATGGAGGCCAGGCCGGCACACAGACTGGCATGTACCAGGGCATGAACCCAAACATGGGCCAAATGCTCCAGCAGCAACAGCAACACCATCCCAACCAGCCCGGTATGGCGATGGCACAAAGACAAGCGGGCGCCGGCGGGCAAGGAATGGTCGGCGGAGGCCCGGGAGGTGGGTATGGACAGGGAATGCTAATGAACCAGGCCCTCCCGCAGCAGCAAATAAAATCAGCTGTTGTGGCCCCTGGTGGGCAACCGATGGCCAAAGCCCAAGTTCAGAGACTGCAGAGCATGATGGGAGGCGGAGGCCAGACGTGGCCGCAGCAGCAGCAGCAAAACATGCAGGCCATGGGCGGAAGGACTTCAAACGACATGGTGGCGTTTAACAGTAACCCTGCGTATGCCATGCAAGGTGGCCAGCCTCCTAGGATGGCCAAGCAACATTTCGCTCAAGCGATGGGCGGACAGACTATGGTGGACCCACGTTCAATAAACCCAGCTGCAATGGGTGGGCCGATGATGCCGCACATGGCAGGGCAACCAAGGACCAACCAGCCGCGGGGGATGGTAATGCCAGGCATGAACCAGGGAGTGCCCAACATGGCCGCTTTTGGACAGGGCCCTGCTCAGGGCATACCGGGAGCATCGGGAGGGGGTGGGTCGTACATGCCAGGGGGTCAGCCTCAGGGCTACCAGAGGACGTCCAATCAGGACCTGGCATACGGTTACGGCAGCCAATCAGGGGCTGGGGCCGGGGTTTCGTTCGGCCTGTCGGATGGGACAGATTTGGATTCAACAGAAGGTTGGATGGAAGAGTTTTTCCCCAACCAATAGCCTAAGGGATTTTTTAATAGGACAATTTTATGGAAAATGTGATTTTATTGTTTTGGGGGTTTTTTTTATTACATGGTCGACAAATCTAAGAAATATATTACATGTTGTGTATTACATGTGTGTGCTGTCACAATATTTAAACCAATTCCTCTCTGTTTGGGTTGCTTCTCAAGTAAGGATGTTCAATATTTTTTTTTTGTTTTTAAATACCCATTTTGGATTTGATCCATGTATGTCTTATTTTTCCTCTTATGTCCTTTGTGCTGGACTAAGGGCAAGAGGCACTGAAAACCTGCAAAATGACATTGGGAAAGATTTTATGGATGTTTTTATGTATTTAGTTCTCACTTGTTCTGACATCCTGTTCATGTATTAAAGAGTGTGTGGAAATTTGAGGTGGGCCTTTGTCACCAGTGGATCCCTTTTCCCAAACCAAACAATTCAACACACCTCCTCCTCTTTCTTCTCTTACATATCTTCTCTCTTTCGCTGCTCTTGATGCGTGTTGATTTGCTCTGCTTTGTGCTTGTTTGTGTGTGTGTGTGTGTGTGTGTGTGTGTGTGTGTGTGTGTGTGTGTGTGTGTGTATTTGCACTATGAGCATCACAACAAAACACATCAGACTCTGTGTGCTCTGTGCTTGCAAGATGGATGCTCTGCTGTCGCTAGGCGACCAGTGTCAGTAGAAGAGTGAAGCCATGTGTGTGTGTTTGTCAACTAGGTGTTTGTTAATATTGCTTGAAGAGATTTGGCAGCTACAAACTTCTCCCTCCCCTCCCTAAAACTGTGAGAAAGATGTTTTCTTTAGTCACAATGGCAGCTAGAAAGGATATACGAACTCATCTGGATTACAAGAAACAGTTCACCAAGTACAAAGTAATATTTATGCGATTTTAATGTAACACCCCAGACATTTGTGAAAGTAATCTGAGGCAAATTCAGTGTTTTGATTCTATCATTTAAAATGCTTCACAACATTCTAGTTTTTGTTTCTTTTCTTTGACTGAACATAATTGCTTGTGAACACTGGGTAAAGATATTTTAATAAAAGAGAAAAAAATTAAATACACAGTACATACTGTATTTCCGCTGATGGGTCATACCACTTTCCTCCTTTTATTTTAGCAGTCAAATGACATATTTATTATTTCAATCATTGCACCACTTCAAGCTCTTGCACACACCCGCTACACAATGCCTGACAGAGGAAAGACAAGCACATCAAGACTCCGGGAAGCCATTTGTATTCCGGACAACTTTCTTTTTCCCTTGAGTTTCAACAAAAATGAAAAAATTTACTTAATTTGTACATGTAAGCCTCTGCTCTGTTTTGGGAATTTACATTTATTTACAATCCATTTCCATCGAAAAATTTACAGTTCACATAAAGAATGATTTCTTGTTTTGCTTGTACGAGTTTAACCTGGTCTGTCAACTAATTTCAAATGAAGTCTCAAAATGGTAACCATTTCTTTACTGCTCAGCCAGATTTGTTTAGTTCTCTGTTGTTTACCATGAAATGCCACACAAAGAATATCAGTCTTTTCTCCTTGTTGTGTGTTACATTATGGTATTATAGTCATGGTGTCTCTTTCTGTGATCGAGCTCTAGTTTGATTGTTTCAGCTCTATGAGGAATGTAACTGACTTGCCCTTTTTTTGAGAAATTTCTGTCTTAATGGGAGATTGAACGCATTCACATCTTCAGTGTTTCGCAGTGTTATATTGTTTCTGCGTCAAGAGGATCGCAGTTGGAGAGGGTAAATCCCACGTTCTCCTGCCGTCTCACCAAATATCAACAATCTGGGACCAAGATTAACATGTTTTTGATTTCTGTTGAAGTCATCGAGCTTATCTTGTTCTCCTTTTTATTTCGTACTGGTGCTGACATATATGTGATGGAAAAAGATATATATCAGATACAGTTATATGTAAATATGTTTTTACAATTTTAAATACATCAGAGGATACGTCTCTACTAACTGTAAAGATATTGCTGTTTGTTTAAAATAGAGAAGTATTTTTATTTCATCTTTTTTTCCACTTTTAAACTCATCTGAGCTATACCATTGCACTTCAGACAATGTCTTACTACTAATTTGTAATGTAAACCTCCTCTAATTTTTATTTTGAAGGTTTTTTCTAGTTTTCAAATTTTGATCTGTATCTAAAGCAGTGCTTTTTTTCTTTTTCATGTACAGAATAATGTAAATGGTAATGCCAGAGAGTTACAAAGAATTTGTTTTTCAGAAAATAAGTACATTAAAGAGATTGATCATTAAAAATGTTCTCATTAAAATAAGTCTCTGCAACTTTTTTGATACATTAACAAATAAAAAATTTGACCTGTTTATAAAGGCAAACATATGGAACATTTAAAGAAAAGACAGGTGAACTGTGTGCCTTAGTCACGGTTGAAATATGTGGAAAAATACACACGATATATGATCTTGATATAGAGCGAACTGTGCATAGCCTATATATTTTACTACAATCTACAAATAAAACCCCAAAAAACATGGTTTTGCTACTAGTTTAACCATGGTATTTATGGTAAAACTAAGGTTATACAAATGGTAATCATTTAGCCAAAAAGAAACATGTTTACTACACTTTTATACGGAAGCCCTGAACCGCAAAGTATAAAAAAAATTAGAATTTCGAGATTAAAGTCAAAATTACAAACCTCATTGACGTAACGTTAACACGCACACTACAGCCCTGCGCCAGCCGCCAGTGTATTTGAACAGGGGGCCGAAAACTTTCATCATCATCAGGGAGCCTAATTATCCTTAATGTACAGTAAATATCACTAAACGAGAGATAAAATTGAAATTTAAAACGTAGCGTTCAGGTTATCTCAACGTTCATGAAACTGATAGGCCTACAGGAGTTTTCAAACTGCGAGCGCCTGTTAGTGAGGGTCAAGAAGAATGATTATAGGCCTAAACTGCTGTGATTGTGAATATAATTAAATAAACCCTTTTATCAATATTATCTTATACATTAATATCTGCTCTGAGAGAAAAATCTAATTAAAAAACCCCACACTTTTTTCGGATGTGTTCACGTAAAGATTTCTATGGGTCAATGTGGGTAAATCTAGATTTCAATTCAGAGAGACCAGATATGCGTGACCTGACGGATTTGGATTATTCTTATCCAAAATGAGATGATCATGTGAGCCTTATGTAGTGTAACTTCGACAGTTTAAAGCCGCAGGGCGCTCTCACGCAGAATGCCAAAATATTACGACTTTAATCTCGAAATGTTTTTTTTTTTTTTTTTTTTTTTTTTTTCTACTTTGCGGTTCAGGGCTTCCGTACTTTTACTATAATAAAACCATGGTTAATTTTCCCTCAGTCTCGTTTCCATTCGCGAAAAATTAAAATTGCCGCCTACCCTGATTAAAGTCTGAAAGTAGGCAAAATAGGCCTAAAGATAAACTAAATGGAAGATATAGAATATACCTTGTTGCTTGTTGCTTGTTTGAATAAAATCCAGGAGAAGAGTTGGTAACTAAAGATGTAAATTAAGGGAGAGACAGGGGGCGGGTGTCTCACTATCCTAATTAAAGCCACATATGCTAAAGAGCACTGTTTAATATCTTACCGCAATGAATCACTCTCCTTCTCTTTGTATCTTTCTCTTTTGCGCTGTGCTGCTTTCGCGCGCTATCTTCTGATTATGATGAATGGAGAGGTGTCACTATGACACTGCCATTACTCATCTTCAGGGTTGAGACAACCTCGCAGTGAGAAATGTGAGGGAGAAAGAATGGGGGTGGAGGACGGATGTTTGTTTAGGTTGTTGGCTGCAGAGGAGTAGAGATGGAACAAACACACAGACTGCCCTGTCCCATGGGGTTTCCTTCTAAATGGGGTCATCTAGTCCCTCAGCACTTCATCCATTAGTTAAATAAAATCGTCCTTTAATCTGATCTAATAAAACAGCCAGTGCTGCGAATCAACTAGCAACCATCTGGAAGAACAAATCACAAGCAAAGGTGCCTGTGTAAGGTTTATAGAAATACATACGTGCATTCACAGAGAATAAAAAAAAAACATAGATAGATACACATAATAGGAATAAAATAAAGAAAAGGCCCTAGTGAACAAATGTGTTTTGAGATGAAGACATGATTCCTAAGTTCTTGAATTGATTACTGGCTTTTAGTGATAGAGAGTCAAGATATGGAGGAATAGATGTTCTCCGTGCCTCATTATAGATAACATTATAGATATACACTCACCTAAAGGATTATTAGGAACACCATACTAATACTGTGTTTGACCCCCTTTCGCCTTCAGAACTGCCTTAATTCTACGTGGCATTGATTCAACAAGGTGCTGAAAGCATTCTTTAGAAATGTTGGCCCATATTGATAGGATAGCATCTTGCAGTTGATGGAGATTTGTGGGATGCACATCCAGGGCACGAAGCTCCCGTTCCACCACATCCCAAAGATGCTCTATTGGGTTGAGATCTGGTGACTGTGGGGGCCATTTTAGTACAGTGAACTCATTGTCATGTTCAAGAAACCAATTTGAAATGATTCGAGCTTTGTGACATGGTGCATTATCCTGCTGGAAGTAGCCATCAGAAGATGGGTGCATGGTGGTCATAAAGGGATGGACATGGTCAGAAACAATGCTCAGGTAGGCCGTGGCATTTAAACGATGCCCAATTGGCACTAAGGGGCCTAAAGTGTGCCAAGAAAACATCCCCCACACCATTACACCACCACCACCAGCCTGCACAGTGGTAACAAGGCATGATGGATCCATGTTCTCATTCTGTTTACGCCAAATTCTGACTCTACCATCTGAATATCTCAACAGAAATCGAGACTCATCAGACCAGGCAACATTTTTCCAGTCTTCAACTGTCCAATTTTGGTGAGCTCGTGCAAATTGTAGCCTCTTTTTCCTATTTGTAGTGGAGATGAGTGGTACCCGGTGGGGTCTTCTGCTGTTGTAGCCCATCCGCCTCAAGGTTGTGCGTCTTGTGGCTTCACAAATGCTTTGCTGCATACCTCGGTTGTAACGAGTGGTTATTTCAGTCAAAGTTGCTCTTCTATCAGCTTGAATCAGTCGGCCCATTTTCCTCTGACCTCTAGCATCAACAAGGCATTTTCGCCCACAGGACTGCCGCATACTGGATGTTTTTCCCTTTTCACACCATTCTTTGTAAACTCTAGAAATGGTTGTGCGTGAAAATCCCAGTAACTGAGCAGATTGTGAAATACTCAGACCGGCCCGTCTGGCACCAACAACCATGCCACGCTCAAAATTGCTTAAATCACCTTTCTTTCCCATTCTGACATTCAGTTTGGAGTTCAGGAGATTGTCTTGACCAGGACCACACCCCTAAATGCATTGAAGCAACTGCCATGTGTTTGGTTGATTAGATAATTGCCTTAATGAGAAATTGAACAGGTGTTCCTAATAATCCTTTAGGTGAGTGTAGATACCTCTGTTGTTTAACTGTAAAGTTATGTGACATCCACGCTTCTGTGCTCTCTATGCAGTCCAGTAGGGTGGAAATTGAATTGTGGGCATCTGGTGCAAGTGAAAGATAGAGTTGTGTCATCTGCATACGGTGAAAAGGAAATATGGTACTGAAAGCATTTGAAGGTTAAATAATAGAGGACCTAAAATTGAGCCTTGAGGAACACCACAAGAAATAATGTAATGCCTGGAGGTGTAACATAGTATTTCCTGCTGCCTAAGTAAAATCTGGACCGGTATAAGACAGGACCTGATAGACCAACCCAGTTCTGAAGTCGTCGAGTAGAATCTCATGATCAACTGTGTCAAAAGCAGCACTCAAAGAACAAGGATTGCCAAGTTTCCTGAGTCCTCAAATAACTTGCAGATTGCTGAAAACCCTAATCAAGGCTGTTTCTGTGCTGTGGCTTGCCTGGAAGCCAGATAAAATGTTTCATTAAGTGTATAGGCATTGAGATAGTTATCGAGCTGTATGGATACTATTTATTTATTTATTTTTTCAATTATTTTACAAGAAATTGAAGATTAGAGACTGGTCTGTAGTTACTGAGCACAGAATAATCAAGATTACTTTTCTTCAGCAGGGACCTAACATTTGCAGTTTGCAAAAATTTGTGTAAAAACTCCTTGCTGTAGAGACTGCTTATATATTCAGGATGTCTGGTAATAAGCCACTCATAACTGTTTTGAGAAATTTAGTGGGTAATGGGTTGAGAGAGCAGCTAGACGAATGTGATATGACCTGTGTACAGGGGCTGACAACTGAAAAGGAGGACAGATTACATTGCTGGGGAGTTGGAGACATTACAACTAGGACAAGTGCTGGCAATGTTTTGTCTTATGGAAGTAATTTAGCTGTCAATTAAACTTGGAAAAATAAGCTTTTCTGGTAGACCTCATTGCATTATTTAACATTTGAGTCAGATGAGTCTTATAGATATTGTGGTGAACTGTAAGCTTTGTGCACTTCCATTGCCTTTCTGCTCTTCTGGAGTCTTGTCTTAATTTGACAATGGATGTACTATTTCTCTATGAGCCTGGAACTAAAATGTTCAAGTCGTTGTTCAAATAAAAATAGCTCTTAAATGTTATTTGCATATATTTAAGTTAATCAAAGATCGCATCAGGATGTGTAACGCCAAAACATGGCAGTAATTTCTGTTCACTTCATTATTGAACGTCGTTGTCAAAATATAGCTGTAATTAAGTATCCTAACAGATGCTTAACTGTTTTATTGGACTGTACATAATCCTAAATCTGGCAATATAATATTGTCCCTCATATACTCGTTCTTGTAATGAACACTAGATGGCAGCAATGTTTTTTACTAAAGCTCCAAAATGCCAGCAGAGCCCACTGATTGAGAGCCAGATACGCCTGCAACCAAACAAGATGAAATAAATAAATAATGAAAATGAGTTGTGAGGTAACCACATTATAATAACATATAAAACATTTTTTAATGTATGTAATATTGTAGTTTGGATACTGATGTTACATTAAATGTTTTTCAGACCAGAATATTGGTGCTCAGTTGAATGTGGTAGTTTACTATTAGTTAATAAATAACTACTATTTTTTTCACACCTCCCAGAAGACTACTAAGAACTACTATATACAGATTCATAATAAATGTGAATAATGCATAATAAATAATTAATTCTAAAGTGAAGGTCATTGTAACCCATTAGTAATAAATGAAGTCATTGTAAGCTTTTAAGGTTTTTGTAAAGTTTTGAATTGTAAAGACTCAAGTGTTACTGCACCCTTCTAAAGAAATTACAAATGATTTGGATCAGTATTCTAAAGTGAAGATCATAAAACCCACTAGTAATGACTCAAGTGTTACCAAATCCATCGGAAGCCATTACTATCCAAAACCTTACAAAACCCTCAAAAGCTTACAATGACTTCAGAGAGTTATCATGTTATTCTTCACTTTAGAATACTGATCCAAAAAATGTGTAATTCCTTCTGAAGGATTTGGTAATACTTGAGTCATTACTAGTGGGTTACTATGACCTTAACTTTAGAATGAATTACATATTATGCATTATTCATGTTAATTATGAATCTGTATAGTTCTTAGTAGTCCTCTGGGAGGTGTGAAAAAAATAGTCGTTTTTGATTAACTAATAGTGAACCTTCAACTAAGCACTCTTACTTACTAAGCACTCTTGCAGCCAGAAAAATGGAGCGCAGCTGGAAGAAAACAAAACTGGAAGTTTTTCGCATTTCGTGGAAAGAGAGCATGATTTCATACAGAAAGGCCATAAAAACTGCTAGATCTGCTTATTTCTCGACTCTCTTAGAAGAAAACAAACACAACCCTAGGTATTTATTCGATACAGTGGCTAAATTAACCAAAAATAAAGCTTCAACTTCTGATGTCTGCCAACAGCACAGCAGTAATGACTTTATGAACTTCTTTAATTGTAAGATTGATAATATTAGGAAAAAAATTATAACCATGCAGCCGTCTACTACTGTATCACATCAGACAGAGCATTGTAGTGTCACTGAGGAAAAATTACATTCATTCACTGCTATAGGAGAAGAAGAATTGGCTAAACTCGTTAAATCATCAAAATCAACAACATGTATGCTCGACCCTATACCGGCTAAACTACTAAAAGAGATGCTTCCAGAGGTCATAGATCCTCTTCTTAATATCATTAATTCATCCTTGACTTTAGGATATGTACCGAAAACTTTTAAGTTGGCTATTATTAAACCACTTATTAAAAAACCGCAACTTGACCCTACAGAATTAGTCAATTACAGGCCAATCTCAAATCTACCCTTTCTGTCAAAAATACTAGAAAAGGCAGTGTCCTCACAATTATGCTCCTTTTTAGAAAAAAATGGTATCTGTGAGGTTTTCCAGTCAGGATTTAGACCACATCATAGTACTGAGACTGCTCTCATTAGAGTTACAAATGATTTACTCTTATCATCCGATCGTGGTTGTATCTCTCTGTTAGTGTTACTCGATCTTAGCGCTGCATTCGATACCATCGACCACAAATCATACTTATCTGACCGTTTTCAGTTTGTAGCAGTAAATGAAGAGATCTCACACCGATCACAAGTTCAGTATGGAGTACCGCAGGGCTCAGTGCTAGGACCGTTGCTTTTCACCCTGTACATGCTACCACTGGGAGATATCATTAGGAAGCATGGCGTTAGTTTTCATTGTTATGCTGACGATACTCAGCTCTATATTTCTTCACGCCCTGACGAAACTTACCAATTCACAAGATTAACGGAATGCATAGCTGATATAAAAAATTGGATGACTAGTAATTTCCTGCAACTTAATTCAGAAAAAAATGAATTTTTAATTATTGGACAAAAAAACTCCACATGTAGTAACCTAGAATACTGTCTAACACTTGATGGCTGCTCTGTCAAGTCCTCGTCGTCAGTTAGGAACCTGGGTGTGCTCTTTGATACCAATCTCTCATTTGAAAGCCACGTTTCTAGCATCTGTAAAACTGCATTCTACCATCTTAAAAATATATCTAAATTACGGCATATGCTTTCAATGCAAAATGCTGAACAGTTAGTTCATGCGTTCATGACCTCAAGGCTAGATTATTGCAATGCTCTACTGGGTGGTTGCCCTGCTCGCTTAATAAATAAACTGCAGCTGGTCCAAAACGCAGCAGCTCGAGTTCTTACTAGAACCAGGAAGTATGACCATATTAGCCCGGTTCTGTCAACACTGCACTGGCTCCCTATTAAACATCGCATACATTTTAAAATCTTGCTAATTACTTACAAATCACTAAATGGTTTAGCTCCCCAGTACTTGAGCGAGCTCTTAACGCATTATACTCCTTCACGTCTATTGCGGTCTCAAAACTCTGGCCAGTTGATAATACCTAGAATATCATACATATAAAATCATCGGTCGATCCTTTTCCTATTTAGCACCCAAACTCTGGAACAGCCTTCCTAGCATTGTTCGGGAAGCAGACACACTCTGTCAGTTTAAATCTAGACTAAAAACGCATCTCTTTACTATGGCATACACATAAAACATTTTAATTTATATTTTATTCAAATTGTTAGGCTGCATTAACTAGGTCAGCCGGAACCGGGAACACTTCCCATAACACCTGATGTACTCGTTACATCATAAGAGGAATGGCATCTACGCTAATGTTAGTCTCTCTGTTTATCCCGAGGTTTACTGCAGTCAGCCGGATCCGGGCCGTATCCAGATCAGATGGTGGACCAGCGCCCAGACATTACCAACGCATCCCTGAAGTGTCTGCAGAGACCGTGTCAATTAGTCTACCCTCTGAAATTGCTCATCGACATGGCATCCTCAATGGATCCATCTCCGGCATGATGACTCTGATATTTCGAATATTCCTATTTAATAATTGTTTAATTGACACGCCATCCTCAATAAACCCGGTGTGATGCCTCCGATCTTTCGAATAATCCGATCTAATATTACTTCTGACCTATAAGGCTGCCAAAATAATAAACATACACTGTTTGTTAATTGGCCAGAGGAGAACTGGCACCCCGACTGAGCCTGGTTTCTCCCAAGGTTTATTTTTCTCCATTAGGACACCTGATGGAGTTTTGGTTCCTTGCCACTGTCGCCTCTGGCTTGCTCAGTTGGGGACACAAAATTTTCAAATAAATATCCAAATACATTTAATTACTAAACTAAATTATATCAACTACATTACTTGAATATATATGATAATTGAAATGAGCTGATGACATCACCGTTTTCTCCAGAGCGGCTGTACAGCCGAATCAAATTCTGTTCATTATTTTCCTGTTTAACACTGTGAAGCTGCTTTGAAACAATCTGCATTGTAAAAAGCGCTATATAAATAAAGTTGACTTGACTTGACTTGACTTACTAATTCGTTAATCAGAGTTCCTTGTTAGTTAAAAGTAGTCACTAGAATGTTAATAGTGCATTACTCATTTGTTGTAGTTAATCATTAATGACGGAACAGCATTCTAAAGTGTTACCCTTATTCTCTTTGGAACATTTATGTAGGAGTATCGGACAGGATGTAACAAAGCACAGGTTACAGTTGGGCCCTACCTATTTTTTATATAGAGATTAATTATTTCTGCAACTTCACAATTTACTACATCACATACGAAGGGGAGTGAAGACAGTTACATTTTTTCTTTTTTCTAAGTAAAATCTTTTTTTTAAATCAGGAGAGGCAACTCAAATTGTTCAATGATTACTAAACATTCATAAAAAAAGAATTTGAAAAAGATTTTTTCAATATTTTGTAATATTTAATATTTTGTAAGAATGTATAATACAACCATGTTCTCCTAAATCCATTTTCACATGATTTAGACATTGATTAATGTAAATCTACATCAGAGGCATGTTTGTCTTATATCATAATATGACTGAAGTTTACTCGATTAACGTTTCTCATATTCACATAAAGAAAACAATTAAGTTGCAGAGCAAAACAGACATTGAGAAAGACACAAAGTAGCCTCTGTTGTGTGTGGTTATGACCATGGTGATTGTGGTTGTAGTTACAGAGTGACATTTTATAGAAGTGAAACATGTGCCTACATTTCCCACTCTGTCCACAACTACCAGCTCTACTTCCTGAGAACAACAGGAAGCATTGTAGGACGCCACAGTCACATTTGTGCCATCCTCACTTATCACAGTGCTTGTGCTGAGAGAGCCGTTCCCACGGTTGAAGGACACACTGGATATGCCTGTACCATTACCATCCGTCAAGTTGGCGGAGAGTTCCCATGATGCACTACTGCATTCCCCAGGACAATCTGCTTTGATGCTCTCTACCTGACAGACAGGGCTTGAAATATCAGTGACCTGCCAAAAAAATAATAATAATAATAATAATAATTGAGGTTAATCAGAGTCAATGAAGGGATCAAATGCTAATACTGTTTGCATCCAAAGCAATGAATCATGAAGAAAGCTATTCTCTTCATTGGAGATCAGTTACAGTATAATGAAAATGCAACAAAAGTCAAACTAATGGTAATTATTAATAATGTGTACTCTTGCTGCTTTCATAACAGCTACCTTAGTCATGACACTGAAACGCAGTGCCACGTAATTCGAGTCACCGGACCCTGGATCTTCTGCTTCAATAGTAAGTGTAACATCCATCCCTGACTTTATGTCGGAGGGTGCGGTCAGTGTTACAGTTCCCTGAGCTCTGCCCTCTGTCCCCATGTTCAGAGAGCTGGGGAAAGACACGTTGAAGCCACGGTCAGTCCGGGCTCGGATAGTGTTGCTCCCTGTAGCATTATTGACCAATGTAAAGTTGAGATCGAAAGGAATTCCAGGCTCTATATTGCTATTTGGTTGGGCCTGTGAAGGGACATGGTTAATATGGTTAGAAATATTGTCAATGTATTTCGCATAGATTAATTTAAATATTCCATGCTGGTTATACTAAACTTATATAAAAGTCATGTGTCAGTGCTGAACTATCCCCTTAAGCTCACCTTGATGGTAACTCTAGAGCCTTTTTGCTGTGTCGGGGACTGTCTCTGGAATCGACTAGGCAAAGATTGAGTTGAGTCATTCAACAGCCCTTTGAGTTGGACCACAAATGCCCCCTCTGGGATTCTGTCTACGTTCACCAGGAAGTCTGTCGCACCCACTGCTTTGATGGTTCCATTAACAACACCAGATCCTGAAGCTTCAACTAGAAGCACGTCAGTCACTGTGACTGAATCTCCTCCGGTCACAGAGACAAACAAAGTAGCATTCCGACCTGATCAGCAATCACAGAAACATTTTGTCAGTTATTCATGTTTATACACTCCTGTTCAAAACTTTGGTGTCAGTAAGATATTTTTTATCCAGCAAGGACAGAATAAATTAATCAAAAGTGACAGTAAACACATTTATAATGAACTCTCTATTCATCAAAGAATCCTGAAAAAACATAATGAAATCCTAATAAAAATTAAGCTGCATAACTGTTTATAACATCGATAATAAGAAATGTTTCTTAAGAAACAATTCAACAGAAAGATTTCTGAAGGATCATGTGACACTGATGCTGAAAATTCAGCTTTACCATCACAGGAATAAATGACATTAAAATTATTTTAAAATAGAAAACAGTTATTATAAATTGTAATCATATTTCACAATATTACTGTTTCTACTGTATTTTGTTTGTACCAGCCTTGGTGGGAGTAAGAGTCTTCTTTCAAAACATTTTAAAAATCTGACTCTTTTCTTTATGGTAGTGTAAAAAGAAATGATCAATTGTCTAGGAATAATCAAGACTAAATATGAAATCGTATGGTATCATATCATATCATACCGATGAATGGACGATTGGCTTTCGGTGTGAAGTCACCTCCCTCTAACTGATCCACAAAGTTAAAGAGAAAGTTCACAGAACTCTGACCTGTAGAAGTCACAATAAAAATATAGTGAAAGATGCAAGATACAACATTATTGCAATCTTTCAAATGAAAACATGTGACTGATTTTCTTTCCAAAACCATTGTTTGTAAAAAAAAAAACTAAATTCAAGATTAAAAATAAATGTAATGATAATAATAATACATTTGATTAAAAATTATGATTAAAATCTCAATGGTTTACATATCTGGCAGGTTAAAACCCTTTACCAGTGACTTTAAGGCTGTAGAAGCTTGTAGAGTCAATGCTGATCTTCCATTGCATCCCTGTCTGGTTGTGAGAGTTTAGTTTTATTCTCCCTAAATTCCCTACAGTCAGGATGCTACCCAGAGGACCATCTGCCACTGAACCTGACTGAGACACACCTGAAAGGCAGGAGACGCATTGCTTATTTTTAACAATGATTTTGGCATCTGGATTTTTGTATTGGACAAAATGAAACATTCATATCAACACACAATGTCCAAGGTGTGTTGGCTCACCTGTAGGGCTGTAGAGGGTAAAGACAGGAGAGTCTCCAGTGACATACAGAGTCACATTGGACAGAGATGGATCCAACACAAAAGAAAAGTTTCCTGCAATGGCTGGACTTCTCACGACCTGAAGCACAGTCACCTTCAAGAAACACATAGAGATGTTTTCAATGTTGCAGTGTTTCACAGCAAAATTCCAATCACCAAATTGAAGAAACAAAATAAAGTGCATCTGGAAAGTATTACAGCGCTTCACTTTTTCCACATTTTGTTATGTTACAGCCTTATTCCAAAATGGATTAAATTCATTATTTTCCTCAAAATACAAACAATACCCCATAATGACAACGTGAAAAATGTTTGTTTGAAATCTTTACAAATTTATTAAAAATAAAAAACGAAAAAAATCACATGTACATAAGTATTCACAGCCTTTGCTCAATACTTCTTTGAAGCACCTCTGGCACCAGTTACAGCCTTAAGTCTTTTTGAGTATGATGCTACAAGCTTGGTACACCTATTTTTGGGCAGTTTCTCCCATTCTTCTTTGCAGGACCTCTCAAGCTTCATCAGGTTGGATGGGAAGCGTCGATGCACAGCCATTTTCAGATCTCTCCAGAGACGTTCAATCGGGTTCAAGTCTGGGCTCTGGCTGGGCCACTCAAGGACATTCACAGAGTTGTTCCATAGCCACTCCTTTGTTATCCTGGCTGTGTGCTTAGGGTCGTTGTCCTGTTGGAAGATGAACCTTCGCCCCAGTCTGAGAGCCAGTGCGCTCTGGAGCAGGTTTTCATCAAGGATGTCTCTATACATTGTGCATTCATCTTTCCCTCGATCCTGACTAGTCTCCCAGTTCCTGCTGCTGAAAAACATCCCCACAGCATGATGCTGCCACCCCCATGCTTCACTGTAGGGATGGTATTGGCCATGTGATGAGCAGTGCCTGGTTTCCTCCAGACATGACGCTTGCCATTCAGGCCAAAGAGTTCAATCCGTGTTTCATCAGACCAGAGAATTTTGTTTCTCATGATCTGAGAGTCCTTCAGGTGCCTTTTGGCAAACTCCAGGCAGGCTGTCATGTGCCTTTTACTAAGGAATGGTTTTCGTCTGGCCACTCTACCATACAGGCCTGATATTAGTGGAGTGCTGTAGAGATGGTTGTTCTTCTGGAAGGTTCTCCTCTCTCCACAGAGAAATGCTAGAGCTCTGTCAGAGTGACCATCGGGTTCTTTGTCACCTCCCTGACTACGGCCCTTCTCCCACGATTGCTCAGTTTGACCGGTCGGCCAGCTCTAGCAAGAGTCCTGGTGGTTCCAAACTTCTTCCATTTACAGATGATGGAGGCCACTGTGCTCATTGGGATCTTCAATGCTGCAGAAATGTTTCTGTACCCTTCCCTAGATCTGTGCCTCAAAATAATCCTGTCTCTGAGGTCTACAGACAATTCTTTGGACTTCATGGCTTGGTTTGTGCTCTGACATGCACTGTTAACTGTGGGACCTTATATAGACAGGTGTGTGCCTTTCCAAATCAAGTCCAATCAACTGAATTGACCACAGGTGGACTCCAATCAAGTTGTAAAAAAAATTTCAAGGATGATCAGTAGAAACAGGATGCACCTGAGCTCAATTTTGAGTGTCATGGCAAAGGCTGTAAATACTTGTGTACATGTGATTTCTCGTTTTTTATTTTTTAATACATTCAAACAAACTTCTTTCATGTTGTCATTATGGGGTATTGTTTGTAGAATTTTGAGGAAAATAAGGATTTGAATCCATTTTTAATAAGGGTGTAACATAACAAAATGTGGAAAAAGTGAAGCGCTGTGAATACTTTCCGGATGCACTATTTATTATTATTATTATTATCTGTCATCTGTCCCTTATGTCCCAGGATGATTTTACTTGTTGAGCTATCTCTTTAAGTCATAGTCAGCTCAGAACATACCAGGGCTGAGGTAGATGCATCCATAATGACTGCAGTGGCCTGAGACAGCATAGCCCTTGTGACCTCTATGGTCTGTCCACCAGAAATATGAGCGAGGTCTCTGTACAGCTGTATGTCTGACTGAGGAATTGATCTTGAATTAAACTGTTGAGATTGTGACACATCCCGTCTTTTACGGTATGAGAAGGGGTTAGTCAACATGAAAGTGACCTGGATGGCAGGGAGAAATTGCAGAGAGCAGATAGAAGTGCAGAAAAATGTCTGTTAATGTCAATTCAACAACACATTAAATTAGCAGCAATTATGTAGAAGTGATCTGCAGGTACTTACTGTTGACTTGGTGCGTTCTATCATGGCCTGAATGGTGCCTTTTAATTCTGAGTCCTTTGCTGAAGCATCAGTGAAAACAAAAATGTCTGAAGAAGGAGGAGCACCTGCTAGGGCCAACTGGAGAACCATGATGTGGGGAAAACCAGATAAGAGGACCTCAAGATTATTATCATTTCTCAGTCTGGCTTTATCTCAACCCAGAGACCTAAAGCTCAACCCAGCTGAGATATTCACAATGATTATATCAGTAATATAATCTTATATACTGTATCAGTGTGAATATGAATTTTTTCTCAGTTTAAATACAGGTTTACAAAAATCTCCTAAAGACATACATGTAAACACACACACATACCAGCAGTGCTGAGAGGCACATCTCTGGAGTGTCTCCTCCACCTAATGCTGTAAGGGAATTGATTCTTGCTTTGAAAATATTTGCATCCTCAGTCCTTATCAGAGGTCCAAAATCTGTATGACACAAACACATCACAGAACACTACAGCAACAATAATGTTTTACATCATTTAAATTGAATAATATATACATTTAATAATAATAATAATAATAATAATAATATAACAGGAATATTTTATATAATTTACTTCTACTAACTATTGTTCAGCTATCATTCAGATCCTCTGTAAACATAACACTTATATTGGTGATGGCAGGCATATGTACCTTTAATATATTCCATAAAAAGCAACTCACAGATCATTACAAGTTCAAGTTAGATTTGAACATGAACAAAAGTGATGATGTCCTAATGGGTGAATAGTTTACTAATTATTCCATCTATTTTTACTTAATTCAAATGCCTCAATGAATGTTTGATGCATTCCGGCTCATTTGTGCACACACATAACGGGCAGGCATTCCTGTTGACAGCGGGATCAGCCAATCACAGCATTACCACGCCACGCTTTAGGAGCTCAGTGAGTGTCATCACTGGTGCCGCAGTGGGACAGTGAGTGCAAATAAGCTATCAAAAAAAGAGTAGTCTATAGCATATGAAATTTCATATTTCTTAATATTTGATTTTTTTTTCTCTGTATATTATTTTTTCATTCAATACAATGTTTTGAGGCACTGCCCTTTTTTGCCCTTTGTTGTTCAAAAATACACATAGGTCTAAATACACAATATGACTACCTGGATCATTAAATGGGACTAGAATGTATTCTGAAGGTTCTTCCGGTGTTCCTCTCCTGTTGTCTATGATACTGAAGGACACTCTCTTGGCTTCTTCAATGTCATCAGACATACTGCCTGTGGTGTCAATCACAAAAGCCACAACTGAAGTCTGGCTGAGGCCCATCAATCTGAGGAAAAGAAGTACAACTGGCTAAACCTGGAAGCAGTATACATTTCTGACTCTATAACTATACTCTATAAAGAACTTTGTGTATCCACAGCATCAGCAGAAATTGAATATATAACGATTAAATTCAGTCATAATTTGAATAAAAACATAAAACACTCCTTATTTAAGGGTGAAGTCAGGGTGATTGGGACACATTTTTGCCATTGAGATGACAAAATTGTCCCAATCAGCCTGACTTCACCCTTATAAAATGCGCGTATGCACAGATTTGAACTTAGAGTGTGCGTACGCTAAAATCCATGCCAACGTTCATATTTATAAAAACGGTCTTTGATGTGGAAAAGTGCTTAGCGCCACATGAGTTTCTAAGCAGACGTACGCACTTTTCCTTTTGGCACAGTGTTGGAGTACTGCAGGTATTTGGAAATCTAAGCAATTCTTGCCACTTGGCATTCCCAAGAAAAGCATTTAGACGTTGACTGGTGCTCTTTTTAATGACATTACAAGGCGGAGATCTGAAACCATTCAGCTGCCCGAAATTTCAAGATCATTGGCGATTTATAGATTTCACACCTGGAAGAGAGGCGTACGCACATTTTTTTGATCCATATGATCGTTCTCTGAATTACACATACGCACATTTGAGAAATGATCGTAATATCAAATGTAGGACGGTTTCTATGCAACATTTTATAACATTTTGTAGAAGTAGAGTTAGAAAATCTGGTACATTGCCTTGTTACTTCGACCAAAGTGACGTAACTACGACTTCCAACTCGTAAATATGAACTTTCCAGAAAGACTTGAATGCTTAATCATTTCTCTTTTTACAGAAGAGCCCAAAACCATGTGTGGTGTAAAAGGAATGTCCATGTACCGAAGAAAGGCTTTGTTGCCTGTGGCCAGTCGGATGTCTTCCAGCAGTTCCACAGTAGCATTGATGGCCATGTCAGCAGCACGCTGGTGAAGGAAGCCATGACTTGAGCTGATGTCATCCTTATTGATGCCTCCGGTGGGGTCTCTATAACTGGTGCTATCAAGAAAGCCACCATGGCTACACTTGCCTGAAAGAAAATTATGTCAGCATATAGACTTGTGCTCCCAATTTCAAACATCCTGTGGACTGTGATGATATACAGGAGTTATAATTAAATGCAGATCAACACTACACATGGGCTTAGCTTCCTTACCTGCAGGTTTTATGGAGGAGACAGTGCTGAAATATCCCGAGGTTAGTTTCTTTTGCAGCAATATTTCTGGGAGAATGTTATCACTACAGTTTTGCCCAATGCAGTTTTTGCATGTTGGTGTGAGGCGGTCTGTACATACAGATAAAAGATAAGAATGTGAAACTAGTTTCTAAACACTTGAGAAATTGTAGAATGAGGGTAACTGTATTTTGTCACCTGCTAGATTGTTGAGAGGAAGCTCAGGTCTGATCAGAGCGCGGAAAGGAGCAGTGCTTTCCAGTTCCACCCAGTTACTGTGGCTATAGAAATCCTGCACACAAACATATACTTTAGTAACCAACAACACAACACAGTGTTTGCATAATTCACTCTCACACACACACACACACACATTTTGGGTTTCTATGTTTTAGTCTTAGACATAATGATTTTATACTGTGCAAACTGTATCTTCTTCTATCCCCTTACACTAACCCTACCCTAAAAACCATAAAAACATAATTTAGTATGATTTACGTATAAGCTGATTTCCTCATAGGGACCGAAAATGTCCCCACAGGATCAGACATTTCAATTATTTAATTATTCTAGGTTTATTTTTTTTTTAAATTGTAAGAATTTTAAAATGCATAATTTTTCATTATTTTTATTTTACCAGGAAATTCCATTGAGATTGATGATCTCTTTTACAAGAAAGACCAAGGTAGCAGCCATGCAAACTCACAATTAAAATACAACATATAGGCTACAACACTTATTTAAACACAGAGGTCTTTTACAAGAAACAATCGCATGTCTCCTTCGCCACATTATTTATGATTGTGTTAAATTCATCAACAGATACAAGTATGTTCAAATGTAAATCTTTTTGCAAATTATTCCATGACCAAGGTGGAAAATAGGAAAATGCAGTTTTCCCCAGATCTGTTAAAATCCAGGGTACATTAAAAAGCAACCACTTGGAGGAATGCAACTTGTAACTACCAGAGCTAAAACAAAAAAAGTTAAAGGGATAGTTCACCCAAAAATATTTTTGTTTATTGATTTACTTGCACTCAAGACATCCTAGGTGTTTATGACATTCTTCTTTCAGAGTTATATTAATAAATATTCTAGGCTCTTCCAAGCTTTATAATGGCAGTGAATGGCTGTTTCTGTTTTGAAGTCCATAAAAGTGCATATATCCATCATAAAAATGCTCCACATGGCTCCGGGGGTTAATTAATGCCTTCTGAAGCAAAGCGATGCATTTGTGTAAGAAAAATTCCAAAGCGGAAGCACAGAGGATAGAGCAAAACAAAACACCGGTCGCAAGTCTAAAACGAGGGTGTTTAAAGAAAAATGTCAGAGGATATTGAGATAATCCAAGAGGAGACTGTGTTTTTTAACCAGCCATATTTGTTTGAACTGGAGTATACCAACCAGGAGCTCCAGGAGATGGTGGAGGTTGCAGCAGCAGCGGCACAAACTACGAACGAGCGTACAACAGTTAGCGGAAGTTAGAGATTACAGTTTGTAAAGTTTTTCTTACACAAAAAGGCCTTTATTAACCTCCCGGAGCCGTGTGGAGCACTTTTATGATGGATATATGCACTTTTATGGACTTCAAAACAGAACTACCCATTCACTGCCATTATAAAGCTTGGAAGAGCCAGGACATTTTTTAATATAACTCTGATTGTATTCGTCTGAAAGAAGAATGTCATATAAACCAAGGATGGCTTGAGGGTGAGTAAATCATGGGCTAATTTTAATTTTTGGGTGAACTATCCCTTTAAAGAGGCAATATTACATAAAATAAGAGAAGAGTGAATTGGCACCTCCATTTTAATAGTGCTAGAAACAACATGGGTTTGATTCCCTAGGAATGCATAAACTGATAACATATGCATGCTAAAGGTGTCTGCCAAATGCATAAATGTAATATAAAACACAAATATAAATACTGGTATAAAGCCATCTTAAAAAAGATTACAGACCACCCTACTATAATCTTTATTCATAACGTACCTGTAGAGTATGACATACAGCCCCCAGTGTGATACGAGCAGCGATAAAGCTCCCCTGCTGCACGCTGGCCTTTACTGCAGCCAGGCCGCGAGTAATGAGGTACCGGCCCTCACCAAAAGCCTCATTATCTATGTGATGCGCTGGACTCAGTGCAAACACTGCATCTATGGCTGCATTGCTTAGATAAATCTCTGTTATAGCTGAACAAAACCCCAGTGAAGAGAGGGCAGAAGATAAATGAGGAGATGTTGCGCAGGCTTGTTGGACTGCAGTTGGAGTCAGTCTGTTGTTTATCTGTAGGTGAGGTGTGGAAAGAGGAGGATATTATTATTATTATTATTATTAAAAATATAACTCAAATCCCCTGTTTTTCAATTTTCTATTCAGGTTTCAAATCAGGTCTGTGTGTAACAATACTTGAGACTTATAACAGCTATAACAGAGAACAGCAGTTTCAAAATTCTCATTTGAGGTATGAATAATTATGTTGTAAAACAAACTATGAAAGTCTCTACAAGAATTGTTAATCACAGACCCCTTTTTTTACTCTCTGTTCTAAGAATAATTTGATTGGTTCACTCTCATGTTCTTTTCTTACAGCCAGTGTAAAGTCTCGTCCCTGGGCAGTGGCTATGTCACGGCACACTTCTGCTGTCTTGCGAAGGATGGCCATCTGAGTGATTTTTCGATGGGTGACGGAGCCATCATGAAAAAGAGGTTTGAATGCTGCCACCTGGGGGGGTTGAAACAGTGTCCCCCAGAGAAGAAGTACTGCCACCACAACCAGTGAAACCATGACTGCCCACAATAATAGGTGCTGTGGGGAAATTCAGTTTGAAAGTCTTGATGACACATTACACTAAACATTTTTAAAATAGAGTTAACTTGGATATCTTTAACTGAAAATGTCCTCACAAGATATTACATATTACTCAATCAGAGAAAAATTTAAATAAAGTTAAAATAGAGAATGTTTTGATTACCTTTTCACAGATTTTGTGTGTATACTGTAACTTATGCACAGCCTCTGTCACCTTTATACGTGATGAATGTCTGCGTCACACATATGTGATGCAAATTAGGGATTGCATAAATGAGAATCCTTACAGTAAGTGTGTGTGGGTTACTAAGAAACTCAGTAAGGAAGAACATTTACTTTCTTACTAACCCCCATTGTTGATTGTGCCTTTTTCAAATTCAATCTTAACTCGCCTCTGTTACCTTGACAACTCGTAATGGCCTGTACCAATGAGTACAGGTTACAAAATAATATTGCAAACGTATTATTGCAAACAGTTGCAAACGTAAAACCTGATGTCATTTCAAGGAATCTTCTTGATTCATTAGTTTGCTTGGAATGCTTGAGACTTTCCCAGAACTTCAAAAATTACAATCATACACGTCATTTTATTCATTCAGTCCTCCCAAAATGTATTGTAACTTCACTCATGTGACAGGAGTTCAGTGAAGTCCCTAAGCCAAGGAGAGGCTGAATGGGAGTAGAAGCAAATATAAAAAGGAAAACTAACACAATTCCATTAGTTTGCACAACACTGCTGCCCCTGATATGAACTTTGTCTTTATTAAACTTCTAAAACAAGATCAAACAAGATCAAGAGTAGAGTCTACCCTACTGCTGAAATCACAGCTTACCCACAAATCTAGTCTCAAACACACCTTTTTTACTACAGAAAATGAGAGGGAAATTTCAATAGTAACCCTAACCTTGATTCTTAAATATTTACAAAGACTCTTTTATACCTGACAATTCAAGATAGCAGATGCTATCTAAAGTAAAGATAGCAACATACAATGTTACAGTACATTCTGTGCTAAATATTATTTGGAATCATACAAAATGGGAAACAAAAACCAGGAGAAAGAAAGACATAAAAAGTAAGTAAAATCCACTGAAAATAGCATTTGCTGTGGAGACGGTGAGTTGCACTATAGCATAATTCAGGTCGGTGGATCCTGGAGCTTCTGCCTCAATAGTGAGTGTGACATCCGTCCCGGACTCAGTATCGGAGGGTGCAGTCACTGTGACGTTTCCCTGAGTGCTCCCTCCTGCCACAAGGATCAGAGAGCTGGGGAAAGACACGCTGAAGCCAAGGTCAGTCCTGGCTCGGATTGTGTAGTTGCCGCCTGTAGTGTTAGAGGTCACTGTGAAGTTGAGACTGAATGGGACTCCAGGCTGTGTAATGCTCTGCGATTGAGCCTGTGGAGGAATAGATATGGTTAATGTATGTTGTTTGTCTCATACAGTGATTTTTTTGTACCAATCTGTCATGTAAATTTAAGTGTTTTTTTATTTTATAATTGTTGTAAATTACATCTATTTGTGTTTGTGTACCCAACATGTTTTCATAGATATTTCTTACCGTGATGGTTATTCTAGATCCTTTGTATTGGGTGGGTGACTGTCTCTGGAATCGACTGGTTGACGACAAGTCATTCAACAGCCCTTTGAGTTGGACCCCAAATGCCCTCTCTGGGATTCTGTCTACGTTCACCAGGAAGTCTGTCGCACCCACTGCTTTGATGGTTCCATTAACAACACCAGATCCTGAAGCTTCAACTAGAAGCACGTCAGTCACTGTGACTGAATCTCCTCCGGTCACAGAGACAAACAAAGTAGCATTCCGACCTGATCAGCGATCACAGAAGTATCAGAATTAGGCTTCTATATGTATGTTTTGTGACAAACAAGAACTTTTTTTTTTTTCAAAACTTAAGGCTGCAGTCCGTATGTTTTGCCTCTTTGTCACCATCTCTGTTTGAAACCTGCAATTACAGTTATTTGTGGAATTAACGTCTTTACGTAATGTTTTGAGGAGTATGTGGTTTGCTGTCAGTCACCGCACCGGTGTGGATACTGTACTTCGGAATCACAGATTCTACACCTTGGAAGGATGACCAAAATAAGAATTTTCCCCGGAAACTGTCATCTGAACAAGTAAGTAACATGTCTGCCACTTTTGTTCAGACCAACTGAGGAAAAAAAAACATTAAAGCAATAAATCGCGCTACCAATAGTGATTAAATCTAACGATTGCTTCGCTCATATCACATCAAACCATGCAAATTATTATTGTTATACTTTGTTCTCAAATTGTTAATGTTAACAACATCAGCATTGCGTGACTACGTGTATTTAGTGTGTATTAGCGTTACCTGTAGATTTTAATTTCTGTAGTCTAATATTTTGCTTTTGACTACAGGTGAATCTCCAGTTGTCACTGATGATTGTTATTTTGACTTTTCTGGAATACAATCCGCCATCAAAATGATACGTTTATTTATTCCAGCTGCTGTGAGAAAAGGCTATAAATTATCCGCCACCTGCAGCATCCTCATATGCGATACTACTACTAGCCGGAATCCTTTATGTATACAGACGTGACGTAATGACGCAAAGACAAAAGGAGGAAGCTCGAATTTCCCACAGAAATCCAGTACCACTCAAATTATAACACATTATTACAAGTTTAACGTTGTAAAAACGGCTAAGATAAGGAGATTGTTTTGAACACTGGCTGGTTATATACTTGATCATGTAACCAAAAAAGTTACGGACTGCAGCTTTAAGATGCGGTCACAAAATTGTGATGGTCCACTGTCATGATGTAATCCAGAGATGGGCAATTTTGGTACTGTTGGGCCACTGTCCTGCAGAGTTTAGCTCCAACCCTGATAAAAAAAAAAAACACAACTCACCTGCCTTTGGCTCTATAGTAATCCTGAAGACATTGATTAGCTGATTTAGATGTGTTTGAATAGGGTTGGAGCTAAACTCTGCAGGACAGACCGAAGTTACCCATCTCTGATGTAAGCTCACACAGAAGTCACTTTAAATTATTATTTTGTAAAAACCTGGTGAATTTAAGTGAAAAACTTGAACACAATGTGTAATCTGCATGAGTAAATGTTTCGCCCTTACACAAAATTCCAGACTGGACAGATTCCAATTTTAAATCACTGGATTTCACCTGCAACATTTACCTGATCAATGGTAAATGTGACCGCACCTTAAAGCTAAATTATTTTGTGTGGAATTTTCCAATCCATTAAAAATATAGTTTGGATATAAATTATATGATGCATGACATCCACGACCCTACAGAGGACAAGTCGTTTAGAAAAAAGATGGATGTTGTAAGATGTTATACCAATAAAAGGGCGGGTGAAACTCTGTCCCCATGAGTCTCCATGACCTCCCTCAATTATCTCCACAAAGTAAACGAGGACGTCCATAGAACTCTGACCTGTATTCAAAATTAAAGGAATTCTGAATTATGGACAGGCATATAGTTGTTATTTATTTTTACTTTTTTGACAAACAGAGTAAAGATTATTGTCTGTGATAACTGACAGGATAAGAACTTAATTAGTATTTTACCACCATTGTTTAAATGTACATGGCAGGAAATCACCACCAGAAACGTTGTGGTAAATATTCCATGTCCAATACAACATTTTACAGAAGCTTTTCTAGAGCTATTTATTGCAAAAGCTATTTTAAAGGGATAGTTCACCCAAAAATGAAAATTACCCCATGATTTACTCACCCTTAAGCCATCCTAGGTGTATATGACATTCTTCTTTCAGACAAATACAATCGGAATTATATTAAGAAATGTCCTGGCTCTAGCATTATAATGACAGTGAATGGCAACCCAAAAAATTGCATCCATCCATTATAAAATTAATCCACACGGGGGTTAATAAAGGCCTTCTGAAGTGAATCGATGGGTTTGTGCAAAAGAAATATCCATATTTAACGTTATAAAGTAAAATATCTAGCTTCTGCCAGACCGCCTTCCGTATTCAACTTATAAAGAAAGTGTAGCGCCTCTCGCAGCTCAAAATGCTTACGCTACGCCTGACGTCATCGTCGCGGCAGTTACACTTTTTTTGTTAGTTGAATACGGAAGGTGGTCCGCTGGAAGCTAGATATTTTACTTTATAACGTGGTAAATATGGATATTTTTCTTACAAAAACCCATCAATTCGCTTCAGAAGGCCTTTATTAACCCCCCGGAGCCATATGGATTACTTTTATAATGGATGGATGCACTTTTTTGGGCTTCAAATTTTGGGCTGCCATTCACTGCCATTATAAAGCTTGGAAGAGCCAGGACATTGTTTAATATAACTATGTATTCATCTAAAAGAAGAATGTCATATACACCTAGGATGGCTTGAGGGCAAGTAAATCATGGGATAATTTAAATTTTTGGTTGAGCTATCCCTTTAAGTTAAATTGCAGGAGTAAAAATATATGGTTAAAAAAAACAACAACAACAACAACAACAACATTGGTAACCTTAAAAGCAAGTCATACGCAGAAATCAAAACTTTACCAATGACTTTCAGGGTGTAGGAGCTTGTGGAGCTGATACTAATCTTCCATTCCCCTGTCTGGTTGTCAGAGCTGATTTTTAATCTCTTTAGATTCCCTACAGTCAGGATGCTACCCAGAGGACCATCTGCCACTGAACTTGACTGAGACACACCTGAAAGTGGCATTCATTAAATCAGATGTTAATTGCATAATAATTATCATATAATCTTAATGGCAAAGCCCTGACATGCAATAGAGCCTTAAATGGATACTCCACCCAAAGATTTAAATTCTCTTATCATTTACTCACCCATATGACATCCCAGATGTATATGTCTTTCTTTCTTCAGATAAACACAAACAAATAATTTTAGAAAAAGAATCCATACCTGTGAGTTGTCACAGGGTATTTTTGATTATGTTTTATGTGTTTAAGTTTGCCATGTTCACTGTCATGTCTTGTCATGCACTTCCTGGTCTTGTCATGTGATCCTGCCATGTGCTCCTTTGTCTTGTGGTCTGTCATGTTCTCATTGGTTTATTGGTTCATCATTGTTCACAGGTGTGTCTCGTCTTGTCCTTAGGCAATGTGTATTTAAACCCTCATGTTTATTTTTTTAAATAAATTTTTTATACAATTTTATAACTTAATAAAATTTAAGTTTAATAAAAGCTGCACATGGGTTCTTCAACCTTGCCTGCAGTGGACTAATGTTACATGAGTACCTAAAATGCAAGTGGATGTGTCCTTCAAAGCTGATTCTTCAAAAACTACACAAAGCAAACACGACAGTAATCCATACAATCACAATTGATGAATCAATGTCTTCCAAAGCGAAACGATGTGGGTAAGGAAAATAATATTTTAAACCATTCCTTCCGGCCAATGATTATACATGGGTTTCTGAGAGCATTGTGAAGTTCTACATCAGCATAAAGCTCATGTGAGAAGTGATATGGAAGCACAAAGAAACTCACGCAAGTTTCTCAAGCTTACATCACGCTTCACAACATGCTGACTTTTACGTCAAACGTGAATTCATGTATGACAATTGACTGGAAGCAGTGGTTCATAATTAAAGTTTTAAATATTGCTTTTATCCGACCTACGCCTATCATTTAGTTTCAGACAACATTGATTTATCTACTGTGGCCGTAAATTATCCTTGTTTTTGAAGCGTCAATTTTGAGAGACCCATTATATGGACTCATAGAGATGCACTATATTCTAAAAATCTTTCTTTGTGTTTATCTAAAGAAGGCAAGTCATACACATCTGGGACAGCATGAAGGTGAGTAAATGATGAGAGAATTATGAAACCAATTGATTAACCCTATAGACCACTGTAGATGAGCATTATGTTCATTGATGCACAGGCTCACCTTTAGGGCTGTAGAGGGTAAAGACTGGAGAGTCTCCAGTGACATACACGGTCACATTGGACAGAGACGGATCCAACACAAAAGAAACGTTTTCTACAATGGCTGGACTTCTCTCTACGTAAAGAACAGTCACCTTCGAGAAACAGGTTTTTACTGCATTTGAGATTTAAAGAGTTACTTCAAGGAACAGCACTGCACAAATTAAAGCATTTAGATTAGGATATAATTGGTGGTTTAAAGCAAATTACACTTGCATTATAAAATGCATGTCTGTATAATAATGGTAGAAGTATTGTAATAAAGTGATCTCATTGTTGAAACATACCAGACCGGTGGAGATTACATCCATAATGACTGCAGCGGCCTGAGACAGTGTAGAGTTTGTGACCTCTATGGTCTGTCCACCAGAAATATGGGCTAGGTCTTTGTACAGCTGTATGTCTGACTGAGACACTGTTCTTGAAAGCGAGACATTCTGCTGACTACGTGACGAGATGGAGTTTGTCAGGAGAAAAGTAACCTGACGTGTGGAAAGAAAGAAACAAGATTTCTGTATCATAACTGATCCCAACTGAAGTAACAAATCAAACAGTTCTGTAGATACTCACTTTTGACTTGGTGCTTTGTGTCATGGCCTCAACTGTGCTTTTTAATTCTGTGTCCTTTACTGAAGCATCAGTGAAAACAAAAATGTCTGATGATGGAGGAGCTTGTGTCAGTGTCAACTATAGATTTATGAAATGATGAAACAGAAAAGACAAGTACTTTTAGAATTATAACGACTTTATGTCAGGCTTTATTGTGGATATCAAAGCTTAAAACAATGGTTTCCTCTAAATCAAAATGTTCATAACATCTTATATGTGCAAATAAAATTTCATTTGCTTGAATGTACTGGTTTCAGTGTGAACATTTCTCAGAATGAATGAAGGTTTACACTACTGTCCAAAAGTCATTGAACACACACACACACACACACACACACACACACACCAGTAGTCCTGAGAGACACATCCCTGGATTCGAACCATCAGATGCTGAAAGGGAATTGATTCGCTCTTTAAACTTATCTGCATTTTCAGTTTTTATCAGAGGTCCAAAGCCTGTGAAAAAACACAAACACATCACTACTATAGATGGTTTAAATCTATGGAACAAGATATTTTATCCATATCTACATGTTTATATTAAAACTTGCACCCACTTTATTTAAATATCTTTAACTACTATGTACTAACATTTAAATTAATAATTTGATACAATGCACTTACTGTGTACATGTTTTTACACTGTACTTACCTGCGTGAAATTAGAAGTAATTAATTTATATAACTACATCTATAATTACACTTGACCCTTCCATTATACCTTAATCCACCCTTAAACCTATCGGTCCCACTTAATATTAGGTGGCCTTAACTACTTATATCAAAAAATAAGTACAATGTACTTATTGTGTTCAAATTGTATTGCAAAACACTTTTGCTGATATTGAGGTGGGATACGGGTAAAGTTAGGGACAGGTGTGGTGGTAAGTTTAAGGGTAGGGTTAGGTGTAAGGAAAGTGTCAACAGTGTAATTATAAATGTAACTACAGAACTTAATCACAGATGTAATTACATGCAGGTAATTTTTAAAATGTAAGTACAATGTAAAAACATGCATGTACACAATAAGTGCATTGTATCAAATTATCAATTTAAATGTTAGTACATAGTAGTTAAGGCCACCTAATATAAAGTGGGTCCAACCTATCCATACCACCAAACCTGTCCCTAACCTTACCCATATTCAACCTCAATCAATAGTAGCAGAAGTGTTTTGTAACACAAATTGAATACAATTAAGTACATTGTAACTAACTTCTTTTTTTTTTTTACTTAAGTACATAGTAGTTAAAGACACCTAATTTAAAGTGGGACCAAAAATATATATAATGTGACATAAATGTTTAGTTTTAAGCACAATATGCCTACCCTGGTCATTAAATGGGACTATAATATATTCTGAAGGTTCTTCCGGTGTTCCTCTCCTGCTGTCTATGATACTGAAGGTCACTCTCTTGGCCTCTGCGATGTAATTAGACATACTGCCCGTGGTGTCAAACACAAAAGCCACAACTGAGGTCTGACTGAGGCCCACCAAGCTAAGAGAAAGAGAAAGCATATGAAATAGACAAACATTAAAGCAATAATTTGCCCAATGTTGATCTAATGTGCACATCATCATCAGTGCACAGTGATGTAATTTTTGGCCTGTTCCTCAAAAAACTATTGCATAGCTTCAGAAAACTTGGACTACAGTGGATAAATATGAACCACTTATGGTACTTTAGTAGCACAAAAGGTTTCTTCCTTTAATGCTACTAAAGTACCATAAGTTAATAGTTTCATACCGAAGAAAGGCTACATTGCCTGTGGCCAGTCGGATGTCTTCCAGCAGTTCCACAGTAGCATTGATGGCCATGTCAGCAGCACGCTGGTGAAGGAAGCCATGACTTGAGCTGATGTCATCCTTATTGATGCCTCCGGTGGGGTCTCTATAACTGGTCAGGTCAATAGAGCTGCCATGGCTACACTTACCTGAGAGAGAGTTAAAGGGATAGTTCACCCACAAAGGAGAATTCTGTCATAATTTAGTCACGCTCCAGTTGTTCCAAACCTGTATAAATTTCTTTGTTCTGCTGTGCACAAAGGAAGATATTTGGAAATATGTTTGTAACCAAGCAGATCTCAGCCTCTTGACTTCCATAGTAGGAAAAAAATACTATGGTAGTCAAGGGGCTGAGATTTGTTTGGTGTTTACCCATATTCTGAATTACGCATTGCATTGTGTTTTATGTTTAAAGGAAATTTCCATGAACTTAATGGATAATGACTAGAAAATTACCAGTCCAATTTTCCGCTTTTGTTTCTTACATAGTAGTAGTTAGATCATACAAACAGTGATTTTCATAACTATAGTGTTGCAGTTTACTGCTTCATCCTATCCCAGGAGATTCAGCTGAAGTAGTACATGTTCAAGTTCGGGAACTCTCTGACTTTTGTCTAAATATTCTAATAAGCACTTAAACCTAATGCTAATGGATGAGATGTTAAGTTTCCCCTACCTGCAGGTTTGGTTGGGAGTAAAAGGCTGAAATATCCTGAAGTTAAGATCTTCTGCTGCAGAACCTCTTGGAGAATGTTGTCACTGCAATCTTTTCCAACACAGCTTTTGCATGTTTTTGTATTGGGACCTAGACATCCATACAGAAAGTGTGTGTGTGGAATGACATAATATTAAAAAAAATGGTTACTTGACATGGGTGGACAAATGTAAAGATGTCATATGATACAACTGATTGGGAAATTAATTGAGATAAATACAAAGAAACTACTTCAGAAACAACTATACAGAACAGTACCTGCTAGATTGTTGAGAGGAAGCTCAGGTCTGATCAGAGTGCTGAAAGCAGCAGTGCTTCCCAGTTCCACCCAGTTACTGTGGCTATAGAAATCCTGCACACATAAACACATTAATTTGCTAAATTACTCAATTTAATCCTATTTTAGCTTATTATAAACTACTGAACAAAGTACTGTTCTAACTAAATTATACTTTAAATTTCTCAAACATTAATAATAGTGAGTGAATTTGTTGTACATATATATCTATATATTTTTCCCCTTTTAAAAAAAAGCACAGATTAAATTCTGATCTGTCAAACCTTGATTTGGATTTTACAAAGCTCTACACTTCTAGTATGGACTAGCGTACCTGTAAAGTATGACATGCAGCCCCCAAACTGGAGCGAGCAGACAAATATCTCCCCTGTTTCATGCTGACTTTCACTGCAGCAACGCCCCGAGTGATGAGGTCCCGTCCATTTTTGAAATCTTCATTATCAAAATGATGAGCAGTACTGAACTGCTTTCTATCAACAGCTGCATTGCTAAGGGATGTCTGAGAAATAGCCAGACTGAAAGTGGATATTTTTAATAAGGAGGAATATGAATTTGAGCAGGCTCTCTGGACGGCAGTTGCTGTCAATTTGTTGTTGATCTGGAAGTGAGGGCGAAAAAAATGTTAGCTTAGACCCAACAAAATTTTCCAAAAATGAGTATTTATGAAATTTGAAACCTTGAATAACTGCCATTAAATGTACACTCACCTAAAGGATTATTAGGAACACCATACTAATAATGTGTTTGACCCTCTTTCGCCTTCAGAACTGCTTTAATTTTACGTGGCATTGATTCAACAAGGTGCTGAAAGCATTCTTTAGAAATGTTGGCCCATATTGATAGGATAGCATCTTGCAGTTGATGGAGATTTGTGGGATGCACATCCAGGGCACGAAGGTCCCGTTCCACCACATCCCAAAGATGCTCTATTGGGTTGAGATCTGGTGACTGTGGGGGCCATTTTAGTACAGTGAACTCATTGTCATGTTCAAGAAACCAATTTGAAATGATTCGAGCTTTGTGACATGGTGCATTATCCTGCTGGAAGTAGCCATCAGAGGATGGGTACATGGTGGTCATGAAGGGATGGACATGGTCAGAAACAATGCTCGGGTAGGCCGTGGCATTTAAACGATGCCCAATTGGCACTAAGGGGCCTAAAGTGTGCCAAGAAAACATCCCCCACACCATTACACCACCACCACCAGCCTGCACAGTGGTAACAAGGCATGATGGATCCATGTTCTCATTCTGTTTACGCCAAATTCTGACTCTACCATCTGAATGTCTCAACAGAAATCGAGACTCATCAGACCAGGCAACATTTTTCCAGTCTTCAACTGTCCAATTTTGGTGAGCTCGTGCAAATTGTAGCTTCTTTTTCCTATTTGTAGTGGAGATGAGTGGTACCCGGTGGGGTCTTCTGTTGTTGTAGCCCATCCGCCTCAAGGTTGTGCATGTTGTGGCTTCACAAATGCTTTGCTGCATACCTCGGTTGTAACGAGTGGTTATTTCAGTCAAAGTTGCTCTTCTATCTCCTCTGACCTCTAGCATCAACAAGGCATTATCGCCCACAGGACTGCCGCATACTGGATGTTTTTCCCTTTTCACACCATTCTTTGTAAACTCTAGAAATGGTTGTGCGTGAAAATCCCAGTAACTGAGCAGATTGTGAAATACTCCGACCGGCTGGCACCAACAACCATGCCACGCTCAAAATTGCTTAAATCACCTTTCTTTCCCATTCTGACATTCAGTTTGGAGTTTAGGAGATTGTCTTGACCAGGACCACACCCCTAAATGCATTGAAGCAACTGCCATGTGACTGGTTGATTAGATAATTGCATTAATAAGAAATTGAACAGGTGTTCCTAATAATCCTTTAGGTGAGTGTATAATGAATATTCATGAATAAAAAAATCATATTAATGAATGAATCTGGTCTTGCACAGAAGAGGATTACAAGGAATGTTGATTTAGTGTTAAACTCATGTTCATCATCACTGAATATCAGGATGATAATCAGATCATCAGTTAACTGGTTTACAACTGGACTTCTCTTCGTATGACTACCTGTAAGTAGATACCTGTAAATATGTTTTTGTTTTTTGTTTTTTAATTTGAATATATATATATATATTTTTTTTTTATAATTATAATTTTACTTCATTAACCATCTTGTCTTTCTGTTTTAAAATTAAATGCATATTGTTACAATTTTTTTTCTTTGGTTCTTCTATGACATTAAAATGTGATAAGGTTGCAGGAATGTTCCAGACTCTATAAATAACATTTGTGATTTGGTGTAGATTTTAAAAATTCAGACACATGCCTCAATGTGTATAAAGAAACACATTTACTTTGATGCAGTTACAATGGATGCCCTTGAATGAACGCAGATAGACAAATTCAGAAAAATATTAAATATTCACACAAAGATAAATCCAGTTGTACTTTAAAAAGCAACCTACAATAGTCTATAAATATCTCAGATTAAATAATTGGTAAACAGCAGTTTCCTGCTGAAAAAAAAACAGCCTAAGTTGGTTGGCTGGTTTTAGCTAAAAGACCAGCCAAAAGCTGGACACCAGCTTGACTAGCCTGCGGAGACCAGCTTAAAGGATTAGTTCACTTCAAAATGGAAATTTCCTGATATTTTACTCACCCCCATCTCATCCAAGATGTTCATGTCTGTCTTTGTTTATTCGAAAAGAAATTAAGTTTTTTGAGGAAAACATTCCAGGATTTTTCTCCCCATCACAGACTTCCATGGCAACCAAAATGTTGTAGGTCCAAATCAATGCAGTTTCAAAGTGCTTCGAAGGGATTCAGAGGCTCTGCGCGATCCTAGGTGAGGAATAGGGTCTTATCTAGCAAAACGAAAAGAAAAAAAAAAAAAGTTTTTTAATTAATATACTTTTTAACCTGAATTGCTCATCTTGCGCTGCTCTGGAACGTGCCAATGATTGCGCAATCACGTCGTAAAGGTCACAGTAGACGTAGGCGGAAGTACCGCCCCCGTGTTTACAGCGCCCTTTAGCAAGTTAAAACAACGATGTCGGGCGATTTTGAAGTTGAAGACGGAATGTTTTTGGTAAAGGGCATTTGTATTAGTCCTCGCACGTTCTTTTGGGCGGTACTTCCGCCTACGTCTTGCGTGACCTTTCTGTCCAATCCATGGGCCGTCGCAGAGCAGTGCAAGATGAGCAATTTAGGTTAGAAAGTATATTCTTTTTTTTTTAATGACCAATCGTTTCGCTAGATAAGACCATATTCCTCGTCTAAGATCACGCAGAGCCTCTGAAGCCCTTCGAAGGACTTTGAAACGGCATTGATTTGGACCTTCAACATTTTGGTTGCCATGGAAGTCTGTGATGGGGAGAAAAATCCTGGAATGTTTTCCTCAACAAAACTAGATGTTCATGTCTTTCTTTCTTCAGTCGAAAAGAAATTTCGACTGAAGAAAGAAAGACATGAACATCTTGGATGAGATGGGGGTGAGTAAATTATCAGGAGATTTTCATTTTGAAGTGAACTAATCCTTTAAACCAACTAAGACCAGTCAATCAGCCTAGGCTGGTTTTAGCATTTTTTTCTCAGCAGGGCTCAAAAAGGTTCACGTCCATATTCTTTTCTTACAGGTAGTGTAAATTTTAGTCCCCGGGCAGCGGCTACGTCACGGCACACTTCTGCCATCTTGCGGAGGAAAGCTGCCTCAGTGATTTGTTGATGTGTGAGGGATCCATCAGCAGGGAGGATTTTGAATGCTTCAGCCTGAGGGGGCTGAAAGAGAGCCCCCCGGAGGAGAAATACAGCCACTACAACCAGTGAAACCATGGCTGTTCACAATCAAAAAAATCATGATAGAAAATTAATCAATTTCTTACAAAACCGGTAAATTTGTATGAAATATGCAATGTTTTTATGGTTCCTGACTCTTTAACAATAACCCTGGTGAGTTGAATAATGCATATATGTCTAATTAAATCCCGATACGTTTGCCAATTATGTCTTCATTTAGCCTACACATTTGTAAATAAAACTGTAACATCACATCATTGCTATCTTTATTCTATTTACAAATGCAAAATTACTTTGACATTTAGGCCTGGTTTGACAGACAGGGTTTAGATTAAGCCAGGATTAGGCCATAGTTCAATTAGGACATTTAAGGATCTTTTATAAATGTTCTTTAGAAAGAAAAAAAACATTATTAGTGTGCATCTTGAGACAAAACAATGGCACTGACATATTTTAAGATCTGTCAGTGCAGTTAATCCAGCTCAACAGCATTTTATTCTGGGACTAGTTTAAGCATGGTAGCCTACTGAGGAGCCACCAGAGGTTTTACATGTAATTACAAATTACAAGAATAAACCATTTCAATATAAGAAAATATTAAGTAAAGTTAGTTTGACTTCCCATGGCACTTTGAATTAGAACATTCTTTCAAAAATAGGTTTTAGCTGCTTAAATAATATAAAATCATAATGTAAGCAAGTAATTGTTAACTAGGCTATTTTATTGCAGTTATGTACCAACTTTGTGGATGATACCTTTGCAATTTTTGCAAAACAAATAAATAAACCTCATGCCTTGGGACCCCGCTAAAACGGTTCACCCTTCGAACCAAACCAAAATTATGCCCTTGTATATACTACAAAACCAGCAATGTCCTCAGTAAATTTAATATTACACAATATTACACAAATTTAATTTCTTTACCTTGTGGTAGATTTTGTCTTGAGAAGAACGTATTTTCAGGTTCCGTCTGTATATTTATATCCTTTTACATATGACATCAACGACAATCTTCAATGTAAATATTTTAAGGCCACTTAATAAGTGATTGCATAAATGATTAACAACAATGAAGACAACCTGTTTCCATTTGAACCATAATTAAAAATGACTCATTCAAGTACCATATAAAAAAGAACTAATACACTTAGACTGTTTACTAAATAGGCCCATAGAAACCCCTAAATAGTAAGGAGGTATGAATGAAAGTAACATGTAACAGTAAGAGAAAAAGAAAGTAACATGCTTAATCAGGTCTGTTCAATGTTAAAATCCCTTTACAAACAAACAGTTTAGGCTGGAATGAAGACTGACTTCATTCCCCCACACCCTGATGGTTTTAGGAAGGATTTGGTCCTTGTTGGTCATAGATTTCTAACAACCAGTCAGGTGAGGGCAAATATTAGGGTTAGGGTTATGGATTTATCATTCTTATTGATCCATAATGTTCCTCCAGTTTAAGGATTAGATTAAGGTTAGGTTTTGGGTTATAACTTGACAGTATTGTTGTTCCAAAACCAACAAAACATGCTGCCCAGGAGCGTGCCTGCAAAATCAGGACGTGCCAGTTGGCCCTTAGAAATCAAATCAAACGAAACGGTTTAAATGTCAGATCAGATAATGCAGCTTGGCCTGAAATGACATGACTATGACATGATATGACTTCATTCTCCACCACCTGCTGGTATTAGAATGGTTCTGCATGAATCACTATAAAGAAACAGCTTTATTGCCAACAAAGATAAAGGAAATAAGCTGGATGGGAATGAAGATGACATACTAGAACGTGGTTAATCATGGTAAATAATGCTAGAACGTGGTAAATCATGGTAAACTATGGTAAATCATGCTAGAATCATGGTAAATCATACTAGAACGTGGTTAATCAAGGTAAATCATGCTAGAACGTGCAAAATCGTGAATGTGGTAAAATATGGTAAATCATGGTAAACTATGGTAAATCATACTAGAATGTGGTAAATCCTGGTATGGTAAATCCTCTGCGGCTCTGCAGTCATACCCTTCTCGATCCAAGTCTACATCACTGAGCTGAACTAAATCATCAACTACACGTTCCAAACTAAACAGAAGGTAGTCGCTTGGTGCATGATCTATATCATTTGCTATTAAACGCAAATCATTAGCAATGGAACTTAAAAAACCCCGCCATATTTAACAAAACTAGTATCCACAGCAGCCCTAACGACTAACGACGATAACGATCCTGTTTAACCAATCCTGCATTGAGAGAGGTTTTACCTTATTAACATACGTAGACATAAATAAATAAATGTAGAAATACATAAATACATGTAGAAACAATATAGTATAAGTATAACACAATGATACAAAAATAGCACAATTAAAAATGATACTTTTGACAAAATTATTTATTTATGTATTTATTCATTTATGCATATCTGAATTTATTTATGTATTTCTATATTTATTTCTTCATATATTTATTTATTTATGTATTTCTACATTTATTTATTTATTTAATTCTGCATTTACGTATTTATTAATTTACTTATTTATATTTAAGTCATTTCTCGTCCTCCATACAAGTCGCAACTTGTTTAATGGATTGTAATTATAACTCGCTGCCACAACTCTTCACACTTTCGAAACAGTTTGTGTATTATGATACTGACTGAGCTGTTGTGCCTGATTGATTTATTAGATGCATTCAAATAAAAAGCCTAGGCTAATAAATACAATTTATTTTGACTCGTTGATGTGTTTGGGCTTTATATTTTAATTGAAATAGTTTGTGTCAAAAACAATAACTGAAATAAACTTCCACAAATGTATAAAATAAATGCATGTGCTACCCTGGTGTGATTATTCATGTCATCCTTAATTTCTTGCTTATTTTTTATTTTTAGCCAGTGTTTCCCAACCTCCACAGGCCCATCGATATGTACCTCTTTTCAACAACTACAAATGTTCATTTTCCCATATTATACTGGCTATTGTGTAGCATTAAAGTCACAAAGCTTTAATAAAGAAACATCAAAATCTTTGTCTATAGAGTATACTGTATATAGGTCTAAACCTGTATGAATTCTTATGTGGAGCACAAAAGATATTCCTAATGGGGCAAAAAAACACTTTTCTCACATATAATTTCAAAATATATTCTTATATGTTCCACAGAAGAAAGAAAGTTATACAGGTTCGAAATACAATGAAGGTGACAATTTGAATGTTGCTGTAGACTATCCCTTTAAAATGGGTCCACAAAAACATAGTTAACATAGGCTAACATGTTGTCTGTTCTTTGACAATATGTTGCACTGTGGTGAAAGTTATTTTGAAACACAGTCATGTCATGTTATTATAATGATGTGTGGAAGCATCCAAAATTATCTATGATCCATAGTGGTGTTTAATCGTGTACCATTCTCAAATCTAATTCAGAGGTGTTTTCCTATACATCATACAATGATAAACAAAGGTATGTTGCACCATAATCTTGTAGGGCAGGGATTGCCAAACTATTTTGCCAGCCAAACTCGGTTGACCTAAAATATTTACTTTAAGTCTCCTGAGATTTTAAGTTAATATTTCAATTTAACAAAACATTTGCATGTTTGCTATTAATATTGTTACTATAACAATTAAGTAAGGAGGCAGTTGATCCATTAATGTAACTCACATTGAAAAGACAAGGAACGTTTCAAAACAATGAAAGAAAGAATGCAAGAATAATAAGAGAATAAAAGAATAATAAGAATAATAAAAGTCTCTGAGATAACTGTTTATTAAAACAGGGCTATGTCACTCTTTGGCAAATGAGAACATCCTCCAGATCACACACACAGCCAGAACCAGTGTCTGCAGCTCTCACATCCAATCTGAAACAGACATCTGACTTACATGACAATGAATATTATGTCGAAATATTACAAAAACATAGCAGATACATTGGTGAGGACATATATATGTATCTTGAAGTTGCTGCTTACCTTTGTCCAAGAAGAATGTGTCATCAGAACAAATAATTCAAAAGTTTATGCACTTGTGTATTTTATAATACTGCAATATTTATTATAATGACTACAAGAATAATAATATTTTTCTTCAGTATGTAGCTTATGTAGTTAATTGTGCATTTATTATTGTAAAACATTTGTAGCCTAGATTGGTATTGATAAGGGGCACTTGAGCCTTACCGATGGGGTTATCTACAAAATGATCAAGACATTAAGGAAAATAATCACAGAAATAATCAAAACAGCTTAAATGTATATTATTAGGCCACAGCAGATTCATTTCAGACATTGTCGATACTCTACTGTTTCACCGAATGACAACTAGGTAGCTTAAGGTAATTCAAATGCATTTAAAAAAAAAAAGGCCAAACAGATTTGCCAAAGAGTCCAAATAAACTGCATTACAGAATCACCAGTTATTCGCTCATATTTCCTCTGCACTATCTGAATGTCTGCAATCGATCAGGCAAAACAGCTCTGAGGATTTATCAAACTATTAATTGTTTTGAAACTGTGAACATTTGTTGTTTATGATTAAACCCTTACCATTTCGAAATAATCCATTAAACAGGAGTGTGTGCTAATATTTTCTGCTCCATTCGTTTGCGCGTAGTCTCAAGGACACGCCCACAGCACGGGGAAACTTATGAATATTCATGATTGCACCACCCACTGAACCAAATAGTTCAGGAACCGAATATATTGTAACACCGGGTCGTCCGTAACTTTCCAACTGGACCTCACCGGACACTGGCACATTTTTAGTTGCACCCAGAGCTGCACCCAGCTTCACTACCCTGTGAATCTTAAGCCCCGGGACGCCCCCATCGCTTAACCAGAGCCATTAGCAAGTCTTTGCACTTGGAGACCCCGCACACTTTTAGAGGTTCTGCCCACTTTTGGAGTTCACGCACCAAATCAGCAGGGAAGACTTTGAATGCTGCAGCCTGAGAGGGCTGAAAGAGAGCCCCCCGGAGGAGAAATACAGCCACTACAACCAACTACGACTGTTCACAATCACAACTGCGAGAAAATTCATAATGGGAATTAAAATCACTTTGCATGTTTTAATGAAATCCTCGCATATATGGTGAGTATAGGATAACCAAGTCCACCATAGTGTTTTTGCATTTGGCTCCTAAACTCTGGAATAACCTTCCTGATCATATTCGGGGCTCAGACTCACTCTACCAGTTTAAATCTAGACTAAAGACACATCTTTTAGCCAAGCATTCACATAATAGGCTACATCTAATAACCTTGCACTCCAGTTATATCAGATCAAATGCACATGACTATCTATTGTTTGAAATGTTATGAACAGCAGCTATGCTAATTATTTTCCATTTGCTTTTGTTTCTACTTCAGGATGCACACCCCAAGGTGACTAGACATTAAGCCTGCTCCAGGTTGGCTTCAGACAATTCCAACTCTGAATCAACAACATACACAACTGCAACTGTTCTTCTATATGTAAATATTTCAGTACTTTGATCTTATGGTCTACGTTTTAAAGCGTTTGAGCTAATGTTTTTAAGTTAATAATCAATCTCCAACCACTTCTCTTCCTCCTGCATTCATGGAGGATATCTAGGCTACTCATTCAAGTGTCATTATTACAAAATTAATCCACCAACCCCTCCAGCAACAAGCAGATGCTAAATGAGAGAACAAACAAAAAGGGATAGTACAGGCTCTAAGCTTGCCCAGTGATGCCTGCCTCTTGTGTCAATGTTTGTAATAATCCTAAAACCAGATGAAGAATACAAAATGGTCTGGTATGAAGAAATAAAGCAAAAGTGTGAAACCGCTAAATGAGTTAGGCAAACTGTTGACATGACACTACCCCATAATCTATATATGGAGTTTTTTTAATAAAATGTTCTGCAGACATGTAAAAGGTGGTACAACAGTTGCAAAATAAGACAAGGACCTCGATAGTAGTTTTATAAAAGGATCTTGGCGATCCTTTTTCAAGGAGGATGCATTGTAATACCTCTCTTATCCAATCATGTGATGGAGGAGAGGCATGGTTCCGCTTAAAAAGGGTGGCACGTCTGGCCAGCAAAGTGGTAAAGGCAATGACGCAGTGCACTGTGACTGGTATTTTCGGGGTTGGGGTGGAAACCCATTTATAAACACAATACTGCAACAAAAAAAATGTTGCCCAATGTTTGATGAGATCAAGGTTGATGCAAGTTACGCACACAGAAACCCCCGTTTATCAGGATGTAAGGGAGCCAATGCTTGCCTTAGAAGATCTCTAAGGCAAAGATCTGACAAAGATAAACTGCTATGGATCACATGATTGTAATCACTATGCAGACAAAACAAAACATAGAGCTGATGCTGTATACCAAAAATGACAGATTTGAGAGATTTTAATAATACAATGCATGAATACAACAAGCAAACAACAGGCATCCATCATATCACGGCCTGGGACAATAAACTAGCTAGCAGTGCAGAAATACACTTCACCGGCAAGATTAATTTGAAAACTTCTGAAGAACAAAATACAATATTCTCAGTAAGATTTTTTATTTGATTTATAATTTGTTTATTGATCTTGAAAAAAAGACATTTAATAAGAGTTATGTGTGAACACACCGAGACATACAGAGGAAATCATTATTATGGAAATGGATGACAGATTTTGTAAGTCAGATTCTGACCTGCTAAAATCGTAAAACGTTTAGAAAATGAAAGTTCCTTTGTGAATAACTAACAAGTGGGCAGTTATTGTTAGTGAAACTTGAGCTCGGGCTACACAGGAAACATTTATGCGTGTCACATCAGGCTCAGTTGTTGTATTGTTTCACCATCTCTTCCAGTTTATTCTGGTTGGACCCTGAGAAATCGTCCAGCTACAACAGAAAACAAGTGATTAAATCATCTGAACAATAACTGGAAGATAATTAAACACTGCATATTCATAGAGAGACATCTGTAACTTTGTATAGTTGATATGCGACTAATATTAGTTCAACTAGAGGCTTTATGCAGCACTCAACAGAAGACAACAGAACAAACCTTTTTCTTGTTCTTGTAGAAGTGGAATGTTGGCATACATTTGATCTCACAAGACTGAGCTACATCCTGAAAAACACAGAATATAAATGTTTATATTGCTTAGGACTTTTTATTGCTTTTATTCTATTGCTTTGAGCTTCAAAATAATTTCAGCTTTTATCTATGGTTTAACATAGACAAGTTTCTAAGTTAAAAAGTTGAAGGTAATTTTGTAATGAAGTCAATGCATCATACATATATGATTCCATGGGAAAATGACTTGCGGGGCACATTCAGAGCAAGGAATGAAAAGCAAAAATATTAAAGTATGACTGAAATGCAACCACTAATTGTGCATGACATTAGGACAGCAAAAAAAAAGAAGAAGTAAATTAGAAGCCATTTCCCTAGTCAGCGCACTTTTTTTTCCGCCGATGTGACTTTGTATCAGGTACTTCCCTATATAGACATTTCACATTGTATTGCACATACAATACCTGGTATGACTACACAGCAAGTATTTGTCCATCTATGTTACAAAAGAGAACTAGAAAACGGTTAGGTGACGAGAGCTTACATTTCGTTAAATCCAAAGGGATTTAGGCCTAAACACTATGGATTAAACAATAAGATTCATGAAAGACAAAGCTTTACAAGAGGAGTTCTGACTGATTTCCAGTGACTCAATTACTGTGAAACAACAGATTAAAAAAAAAAATTTACTCGCATATAAACGTTGATCAGCGAACATATATAGATCACTCAAATAAAGTAAACGGAAGCTAAAACATGATTGACAACAGTAGACTTGGATTAAACCGCTCAATTCATATGAATTTATTTTACAATTTTTTTAATGAAAGTTTTTAAGCATCAGGGCCCTATCTTACACCCGGCACAATGCAACGCAAGTGTCTTTTGCTAGTTTCAGCCCGACACAGTCTTCATTTTCACGTCCTGTGCCACGATGTTTAACCCTCAAATGCATGACTGTTTCGCCTAAACATTCTTACATATTCGGGTCTTTAGCGACCCTGATCTATATCGAACACGGATGGATTGATTGAGGAATAATGAACATGAATGAGGAGGTGGGTAGTGAATGACGTCCCGGGTCACTAAAGACCCGAGGTATGCATTTAAGGGTTAAATAGCAAATGCATTTACGTGCCCATGGGCGTGCTGGTCTAAAAACAAGGTGTGTTCAAGCGTGTTCATTGTTGCCGCGTCGCTATTTTGAGGCAACTGAAATAGACTGTGCCATTGACCAACTGAAACCTGGTCCAAAGTCAATGGCGCAACATTTATTTTTTTGTTATTTAAAGAGCACATTAGTAATATGCATCTATAGGCGGCTGCACAACGCGCATACACTCTGCTTATTACACACACAGGGATGAACACAAACAATTTTTAAATATCAAAAATAAAAGGATTCCTCTCTGGAGAAGCGTTCAGTCTTTCTGCTCGCAAATTCCGCCATGTAAATAGCGAATCCGCCATGGCACGAGCGCAACCGGCTTTTAAAGGGAATGGGAGATGAGACCCTGATTGGTTTATTGCACATTACACACAAAACCCATGACTCATTAAGAGACTAGGTACAACCCTTTTAGACCACGTGCCGGTCGCGGCGACCATTTTTCACGCCGTTAAACTAGCAAAAGTGGATTCGGACACGCCCTAAGTGCACCTGCACCGTGCACTTTAGACCATGCGCTCAGATAGTTAAAATAGGGCCCTCAGAGTTTTGGGTGAATAGACTTTCAATAGAGGGATACAGATCTCTCAGATTTTATTAAAAATATCTTCATTTGTGTTTCAAAGATGAATAAAAAAATTTGGAATGACATGAGGAAAAGTAAATTATGAGAATTTTCATTTTTGGAAGAATTAATCCTGTAATTATCCAGCTTTGTGCTATAGCTGCATTAAACCAAAAAGTATATATTTTGTTCAAATTCTGAGTTTGTAATTACAATTTCTACAAGGATGGGAATACTTTTTACAATTCCGAATCTCATAATTAGGGCAATTCTGGCATGCCATTAACACAGTATTTTGTATGTTTGAAGATGCATTATTATACAGCCTATATTGGTTGCAATAGAAAACTCACCTGTGCATCATCCACGTCCACTTTGAGGAAGACCACATTAGCATAGGAAGGATTTTCAGACAGACCCTAGAAGTGAGTCAAAGAAGTTAATTCCAACAACCCAATAAATTAGATTAGATTAGATTCAACTTTATTGTCATTACACAAGTACAGGTACGAGGCAACGAAATGCAGTTTGGGTCTAACCAGAAGTGCAATAGCAGCAAGTGCAGGACATGAATATGTACTGAATAAATATAAAGATGGCTATTACTATAAATAGAATTTACAGATAGATATGTACAGAATATAATATACAGATGGATGTTGCTATAAACAGTTTGCAGATAGATATATACTGAACAGAATTTACAGATAGATATGTACTGAATATATATATACAGATGGCTATTATTGTAAACAGAATTTACAGATAGATAGATATATACTGAATATATATACAGATGGATATTACTATAAACAGAATTTACAGGGTAGATATGTACTGAATATATATACAGATGGCTATTACTATAAGCAGAATTTACAGATAGATGTATATAATGATATGTTAGCTAAGATGGGCAGTGATTCAATGATTCAGATGCAAAAAACGTTACTTACTTTGTAAAAAGGTGCGATGCTCTGACAAGGCCCACACCACGTGGCTGTAAAGTCAACCACTACAAGCTTATCACCTGCATCAGCCAGAGCTTGGTCAAAGCCTTCCTGTAAACATGTCAATGCTGGATTTTATTTTCTGTCACTAATTTCATACAGAGTTATTTCTAAAAAACAAGACAGTGTCACTGTGGACCCTTATATTTAAAGAGGCAAACAACATGATTGTAATAAATTACATGATCACATGAAACCTTATCTGCCTTTACGTCATTCCAGACTGTGTAGTGGAATAAGTTGAAGAGATAAAAATCTGCCCCTCCACTCCACTCATGCTGTTCCAGACCAGCTTTTATTAGTGTGTGCGTTGCTTAGTGATGCACAAAGCTTGATGCTTTGTCTGCTTTTGGAACAATAGGCTTTATGCTGGACGTCACATCCGCTTGTCGGAGAAAGTGTTAAAGGGATAGTTCACCCAAAAATGAAAATTAGATGTTTATCTGCTTACCCCCAGGGCATCCAAGATATAGGTGACTTGTTTCTTCAGTAGAACACAAATTAAGATTTTTAACTCCAACCAGTTGCAGCCTGTCAGTCGTATAGTGCATGTGAATGGTAGCAGAATGAGAGTTGACCTCACTCACAGGAAGTGATCGCACGCTGAAGGCTGTTGGACATAGTGGCGTATTAAGAGTTAAAAAATTATATAAATAATGTTTTTTGGTTTCTCGCATAAACCGATCGTTTCATGCCTTAAGACATCAACGTGCCGTCACAAGCTGCAGGGTTTAATATGGATTTGTCTGTGCATGTTTTTTTTACTCTCATAGATTCTGCTACCATTCACATACATTATACGACTGACACACTGCAACGGTTGGAGTTAAAAATCTTCATTTGTGTTCTACTGAAGAAACAAAAAGTCATCTATATCTTGGATGCCCTGGGGGTACGCAGATAAACATCAAATTTTCATTTTTGGGTGAACTATCCCTTTTTACGGCAGTACAAACTGATGCCGATATCTATGGACTTTAAGGTACTCAGCTAACCTATAGCTAGTTCTTTTTATTGTTGCTGTTTTATTCAATTTAAATATCTAAATGTTAGTGGTAAGAAGAAAAATAAACTTTTAGATATCAATCTGCATATGCCATGAACATTGGTTATGCTCATCTTTGCTCGCTCCTTTGAAGGAGGCTCTATATTTAGTAAAGCACATACAAAAGACCTAAATCGGAAACCGATGAGACCTGTTTTACAGAATACGGAAGTTTGTTGCACAATAAAATTTTCATTAGTTGATACGAAATAAACTAAATGGCTACATCTTTGTCAGTTACTCAATTATTTACTTGTTTATAGAACTGTTGTTTAAAAGGAACATACACTCACCTAAAGGATTATTAGGAACACCATGCTGATACTGTGTTTGACCCCCCTTTCGCCTTCAGAACTGCCTTAATTCTACGTGGCATTGATTCAACAAGGTGCTGAAAGCATTCTTTAGAAATGTTGGCCCATATTGATAGGATAGCATCTTGCAGTTGATGGAGATTTGTGGGATGCACATCCAGGGCACGAAGCTCCCGTTCCACCACATCCCAAAGATGCTCTATTGGGTTGAGATCTGGTGACTGTGGGGGCCATTTTAGTACAGTGAACTCATTGTCATGTTCAAGAAACCAATTTGAAATGATTCGAGCTTTGTGGCATGGTGCATTATCCTGCTGGAAGTAGCCATCAGACGATGGGTACATGGTGGTCATAAAGGGATGGACATGGTCAGAAACAATGCTCAGGTAGGCCGTGGCATTTAAACGATGCCCAATTGGCACTAAGGGGCCTAAAGTGTGACAAGAAAACATCCCCCACACCATTAAACCACCACCACCAGCCTGCACAGTGGTAACAAGGCATGATGGATCCATGTTCTCATTCTGTTTACGCCAAATTCTGACTCTACCATCTGAATGTCTCAACAGAAATCGAGACTCATCAGACCAGGCAACATTTTCTTCATCTTCAACTGTCCAATTTTGGTGAGCTTGTGCAAATTGTAGCCTTTTTCCTATTTGTAGTGGAGATGAGTGGTACCCGGTGGGGTCTTCTGCTGTTGTAGCCCATCCGCCTCAAGGTTGTGCGTGTTGTGGCTTCACAAATGCTTTGCTGCATACCTCGGTTGTAACGAGTGGTTATTTCAGTCAAAGTTGCTCTTCTATCAGCTTGAATCAGTCGGCCCATTCTCCTCTGACCTCTAGCATCAACAAGGCATTTTCGCCCACAGGACTGCCACATACTGGATGTTTTTCCCTTTTCACACCATTTTTTGTAAACTCTAGAAATGGTTGTGCGTGAAAATCCCAGTAACTGAGCAGATTGTGAAATACTCAGACCGGCCCGTCTGGCACCAACAACCATGCCACGCTCAAAATTGCTTAAAATCACCTTTCTTTCCCCATTCTGACATTCAGTTTGGAGTTCAGGAGATTGTCTTGACCAGGACCACACCCCTAAATGCATTGAAGCAACTGCCATGTGATTGGTTGATTAGATAATTGCATTAATGAGAAATTGAACAGGTGTTCCTAATAATCCGTAGGTGAGTGTAGTTTATAATGCTTAACTGAATTGTATAAATGATTGTTCAGTTAAATGTATATTTCTGTGCATCTCATTTGCAATAATTAAATTGTATTATGTGTACACCGACCACATGCCCTCTATTTACAACACAAAAACCACACTGGTAGACCACCACAGTCAACACTTTTGTCATGTTAAAATTAGGCTGTTTATCTGTAAATGACGGAATTAAACAACATGGCAACTTTGCCTAAATTCAAACAAAAGTAAGAGAAAGTCAACATGATGACAGTTAATGATGCCCTTGTATTACGTCTTGCTTCTTTCACTGCGGTAAATTATAAAAATAAAAAAAATTAAAAGACGGGAAAAAAGCCCTCTGAAGAGTCCAGCCACGTGACTTGATGGCGCGCTTCGTCTCATCAGGCCGCGATCACAGAAATAAACAAAATGATACAGGAGTGTGTATATTTTAGTTATTCAAGTGAAAACTGTAAACGAGAAAAAATAATTCAACGGTAGGTTTAGACAACACCGCGTTGCCATGAGCAGAAACTTATGTAACATGAAGCGGCATGCCAGCTGCCGCAAAACTATGCGTTTCTCGTGCGTTTGTTCATAATTTTACAACAAAACGGTTGGAGTGCGAATAACGTGATATGAAAGCCGCATTTTGGGTGGCTTTAACCATTTTTAGCTTTCGGATTTTCTTGTGGCTAGGTAGACATTAGCTTGTGGAAAGAAGTGGTTAGCATATAGGCTAACTAACTATATTTTTCACAGTATGAACTGACATATTTAATTTTATCCTTCGCCAATACTTTGTGAATTCTCAAACAGGGCTGTTAATTGACAAAGTTAATTGAAATCGGTTTGATGGGTAGCTAAAGGCTCTCGTGCAGTTAGTCAGCAAAACGTGCCCTCCCTGGTCATACCGCGTGATTTTGCTTATTTTTTTGTTAAATAAAGTTTTAAATGAAGGTCTGTTGAATGAAGCCAGCGCTCTTACCTGATCTTCAATGACGATGATCATTTTATCGCTTTACTGCTGCCTCGAGCTCAGAGAACAAACCTTCCTCAACACGCTCGCCCAGAAATATACCGTCGTCTGCTTTTCCAACACTATCAAACGTGTAGTTTACGGCATCGATTCATTCAAAAAGCCCTGCCCATAAACGCGATCGCGCTGGCGGACAAGAGGCTAGAAATGCCACATTGTACGGGACTTTGTAATGTGAGAGTAGCACTGGACATTCTTGCTAAAAAAAAAAAAGCTTCTGTAGATTTCCCCCCCTTGTAAAATGTTTCAGATATTTTACAGAAGTTGGTAAATCCACGTGTCATATTACATTTGACAGACTTCTCAAAACATGGAAATAGTTCCAATATATACAGCTCTGGAAAAACTAAGAGACCAATGCGAAATTAGCAGTTTCCCTGATTTTTATATTGCATTATCATATTGTTGATATTGCCATTCTTTGCATTTTGTTTTTTCCTCGTCTGTGATCAAAACAGACACGAACCACTTTTAAATTTGCATAAACAATTTTTTACCACACTGTGATTGACACTAAAAATTCACTTGTGTTAACTTTACAGTGATCGCACATTTATATTAAACCACTTTTAGTAGGCAGTGACAAATGGCACTTTTTTTAGCATGGCAATATAACTTGTGTTGAATTCACATTATTGGATTTCTGACACATTGTTAGGTTTCTGATTATCACAATGCAGATATTGTATCTAATAAACTTGTCTTTTGGGGGTTAAAACAAGCTGTAAAAATAATGCAAATATGTTCATAGAATATTCACGCTCAAAATAAAATGAATATTTGATATACACTCATTCAAGCCCTACCACAGGTGATGGATGACGTAGTACGGAGCCCCAAAAGGGACATGGTGAAGAAAAAAAATATGAGATGGTTGGAAAAATTATTTAAATATTGCTTTGGGAAACTTTGCTATCATTCGCAAAAACTTGCGTTGGCTCGCAAACCGTTTGTGTTCTTTGTGAGTAAACGCAAAGCTTCTCAGGGGAACACAAACATTTTGCGAGCGAACGCAAAGTTTCTCGGGGAACACAAAACATTTGCGAGAGAACACAAAAGCGAGAGAAGAAATTTTTCCTCCCACCTCATTTTTTGTACAGGCCTAAAACGGTCCATTTAATATTAAAATACCAAAATTAATGGTAAAGCAATGAATAAATGAAAAAATAATAAATGCATATTTAAATGAGCATATGTGTATACATTTTTTTTTTAACAGTGGTCACCATTATTATGCACAGGTAATTCTAATGTCTAGTGCCATGTGCTGTTCCTTTTTTCTGCTCTTTAGAAAAGCCTTCAATTTCACTCAGCCTGTTCTGTGAATCACATGTTAATCATTTTCTTTGAACACTGATGAAAATGCATGAGATGATGGTGATGAGTGTGTTGTAATAGGGTCTTGAATAATTGCTCTTTGAAGTCTCTGAGTACGATGTTGCCACAGATACGAAACACTGCCTCTATAGCAGCTATTCACCGATCCAGGTGTCCTGGAACCTATATCTCCATCATTTGGAAAGGAAGCCTTACAGCCGCTTAAAGGTCATGTGAGCATGGTTGTATAGCCCTAAACGTTTGACTGAGGCATGAACATCACGTTTTATACAGTGTAAAGATGTTAGAATGCTATTACAGCTGATTTAGCCAAATAGATAATCGGCAAAATGACCTCAATAAAATTCAGTTTGCTTACAAATGAACTATATCACACATTTTACAAACACATGGATGAATGCAAACCCTCACTGATATATTGTCATTATTGAATGCCATAAAAAACTGCAGGCACAAAAAAAAAAAAAAAAAACATTTTGTAGACTGCCAAAGCATCAAGTGCTGAAAATATCGTCTACAGATCTCACACCCGATTTCAAAGCCAACGGTTTTACAGAGACTATAATTAGCATGTTTAGTGTTGTGTAACCTTGCTCTAGTGAGCGTCATCAGCTTTACAATCAACGCTCTATAGCTGCAGACTGATTAGATATCAGTCTGCAGCTATAGAGCGTTGATTGTAAAGTGGACCTGTCTCGCTCATTCCATTTCCTAGGTGTTTTGATCTCAGCCGTAGAGTGTAGACAGTAACAAGTGAAAGAGAAAAACATGGAAATAGTTCCAATATATACAGCTCTGGAAAAAATTGAGACCAATGCAAAATTAGCAGTTTCTCTGGATTTATTATTTATGTTATATCTTTTAGAGTAAAATTAACATTTTTTATTTATTCTACAAACTACTGACAACATTTCTTCCAATTTTCAAATAAAAATATTGTCATTTAGAGCATTTACAGGTGCTGGTCATATAATTAGAATATAATCAAAAAGTTGATTTATTTCACTAATTCCATTCAAAAAGTGAAACTTTTATATTATATTCATTCATTACACACAGACTGATATACACTCACCTAAAGGATTATTAGGAACACCTGTTCAATTTCTCATTAATGCAATTATCTAATCAACCAATCACATGGCAGTTGCTTCAATGCATTTAGGGGTGTGGTCCTGGTCAAGACAATCTCCTGAACTCCAAACTGAATGTCAGAATGGGAAAGAAAGGTGATTTAAGCAATTTTGAGCGTGGCATGGTTGTTGGTGCCAGACGGGCCGGTCTGAGTATTTCACAATCTGCTCAGTTACTGTGATTTTCGCACAACCATTTCTAGAGTTTACAAAGAATGGTGTGAAAAGGGAAAAACATCCAGTATGCGGCAGTCCTGTGGGCGAAAATGCCTTGTTGATGCTAGAGGTCAGAGGAGAATAGGCCGACTGATTCAAGCTGATAGAAGAGCAACTTTGACTGAAATAACCACTCGTTACAACCGAGGTATGCAGCAAAGCATTTGTGAAGCCACAACACGCACAACCTTGAGGCGGATGGGCTACAACAGCAGAAGACCCCACCGGGTACCACTCATCTCCACTACAAATAGGAAAAAGAGGCTACAATTTGCACGAGCTCACCAAAATTGGACAGTTGAAGACTGGAAAAATGTTGCCTGGTCTGATGAGTCTCGATTTCTGTTGAGACATTCAGATGGTAGAGTCAGAATTTGGCGTAAACAGAATGAGAACATGGATCCATCATGCCTTGTTACCACTGTGCAGGCTGGTGGTGGTGGTGTAATGGTGTGGGGGATGTTTTCTTGGCACACTTTAGGCCCCTTAGTGCCAATTGGGCATCGTTTAAATGCCACGGCCTACCTGAGCATTGTTTCTGACCATGTCCATCCCTTTATGACCACCATGTACCCATCCTCTGATGGCTACTTCCAGCAGGATAATGCACCATGTCACAAAGCTCGAATCATTTCAAATTGGTTTCTTGAACATGACAATGAGTTCACTGTACTAAAATGGCCCCCACAGTCACCAGATCTCAACCCAATAGAGCATCTTTGGGATGTGGTGGAACGGGAGCTTCGTGCCCTGGATGTGCATCCCACAAATCTCCATCAACTGCAAGATGCTATCCTATCAATATGGGCCAACATTTCTAAAGAATGCTTTCAGCACCTTGTTGAATCAATGCCACGTAGAATTAAGGCAGTTCTGAAGGCGAAAGGGGGTCAAACACAGTATTAGTATGGTGTTCCTAATAATCCTTTAGGTGAGTGTATTTCAAATGTTTATTTCTTTTAATTTTGATGATTATAACTGACAACTAAGGAAATCCCAAATTCAGTATCTCAGAAAATTAGAATATTATGAAAAGGTTCAATATTGAAGACACCTGGTGCCACACTCTAATCAGCTAATTAACTCAAAACACCTGCAAAGGCCTTTAAATGGTCTCTCAGTCTAGTTCTGTAGGCTACACAATCATGGGGAAGACTGCTGACTTGACAGTTGTCCAAAAGATGACCATTGACACCTTGCACAAGGAGGGCAAGACACACAAGGTCATTGCAAAAGAGGCTGGCTGTTTACAGAGCTCTGTGTCCAAGCACATTAATAGAGAGGCGAAGGGAAGGAAAAGATGTGGTAGAAAAAAAGTGTACAAGCAATAGGGATAACCGCACCCTGGAGAGGATTGTGAAACAAAACCCATTCAAAAATGTGGGGGAGATTCACAAAGAGGGGACTGCAGCTGGAGTCGGTGCTTCAAGAACCACTACGCACAGACGTATGCAAGACATGGGTTTCAGCTGTCGCATTCCTTGTGTCAAGCAACTCTTGAACAACAGACAGCGTCAGAAGCGTCTCACCTAGGCTAAAGACAAAAAGGACTGGACTGCTGCTGAGTGGTCCAAAGTTATGTTCTCTGATGAAAGTAAATTTTGCATTTCCTTTGGAAATCAGGGTCCCAGAGTCTGGAGGAAGAGAGGAGAGGCACACAATCCACGTTGCTTGAGGTCCAGTGTAAAGTTTCCAAAGTCAGTGATGGTTTGGGGTGCCATGTCATCTGCTGGTGTTGGTCCACTGTGTTTTCTGAGGTCCAAGGTCAACGCAGCCGTATACCAGGAAGTTTTAGAGCACTTCATGCTTCCTTCTGCTGACCAACTTTATGGAGATGCAGATTTCATTTTCCAACAGGACTTGGCACCTGCACACAGTGCCAAAGCAACCAGTACCTGGTTTAAGGACCATGGTATCCCTGTTCTTCATTGGCCAGCAAACTCGCCTGACCTTAACCCCATAGAAAATCTATGGGGTATTGTGAAGAGAAAGATGCGATATGCCAGACCCAACAATGCAGAAGAGCTGAAGGCCACTATCAGAGCAACCTGGGCTCTCATAACACCTGAGCAGTGCCACAGACTGATCGACTCCATGCCACGCCGCATTGCTGCAGTAATTCAGGCAAAAAGAGCCCCAACTAAGTATTGAGTGCTGTACATGCTCCTACTTTTCATGTTCATACTTTTCAGTTGGCCAAGATTTCTTAAAATCCTTTCTTTGTATTGGTCTTAAGTAATATTCTAATTTAATGAGATACTGAATTTGGGATTTTCCTTAGTTGTCAGTTATAATCATCAAAATTAAAAGAAATAAACATTTGAAATATATCAGTCGGTGTGTAATGAATGAATATAATATACAAGTTACACTTTTTGAATGGAATTAGTGAAATAAATCAACTTTTTGATGATATTCTAATTATATGACCAGCACCTGTATTTGCAGAAAATGACAACTGGTCAAAAGATGCCATGTTTTCAGACCTTGAATAATGCAAAGAAAACAAGTTTGGCATGCTCCCTATCAGTCGATCACATTGCTGTTGGGCGACTTTACGCCACTCCTGGTGAAATTCAAGCAGCTTGGCTTTATCTAATGGCTGGTGACCCTCTTGCTTACATTCCAGAGGTTTTCAGTGTGGTTCTGTAGATTGTGATGGCCATGACAGGGTCTTGATCGGGTGGTCCTACATCCACACCTTGATCGGCCTGGCTGTGCGGATTAGAGCATTGTCCTGCGGGAAAAAACAATCCTTTGAGTTGGGGAACATTGTCTGAGCAGAAGGAAGCATATTTTCTTCCAGGATAACCTTCACAAAGACAGATCTGCCTGATTCTGATCTTCTCTTATTAGTCCAGTTTTCAGCTTTGCCCAACACCTGGTCCTCTAATGGTTAGATGAAGACCTGGAGAGGCCTACAACCCACAGTCTCTAGTCGCACCCACTGTTACCCCTTTTCCACCAGAATGAACTAGGTGCTAGTTCAGAGCCAATGCTAGTGCCAGTTCGGAGTTGGTTCGACTGACGAGCCTTCTAAGAACCGGTTTGCCTTTCCACATGCTAGAGAGCCACCACAGAGCCAGGTCTTACGTCACTGTGTATACGTCTCATCTTTCTCAGAGGCAGCGGGAAACACAAACACACCAGGCTTATTTGAGATGCATCGGCGCTGCGCAGACCGATCAGCGTATGATATTAAAATACTGCATGAGCGATTCAAAAGCATAAGGAGTCATATGCTCTCGTTGTACTTTGATGTCATATGGCGATCGGTCTGCACAGCACCAATGCATCTCGAACGAGCCTTCCATCAACAATGGCGAACAATGCGTTACTATTGATGCACATTTACGATCCTACATCGGCATAAAAACACAGCGAATCCAACGCATTTGTGCAGCTCGCCGTAATTTGTATAGACGGAGATTACAATCAAGCAGCTATTAGCTCGATTAGCTGCTAATTCAAAAATGGTGGTCACAAGTTTCTGTTCATCTTGTTGGTCATGGTAACCCCGCCCCCTAGCTGCTGACGCAAGCGGTTCTTACTTCTAGACCAGCAATGATTTGGTGCTACTTAAGAACCACTTTTTCTGGTTCGGAGCTGGTGCTTTGGGTTTGGAAAGACAAAGAACAGATTTGAAACTAGGCTCTGGCTCCGAACCAGCACCAGCACTACCTTGGTGGAAAAGGGGTATGTGTAATTTGGTGGAGGACTGATGATGATCTGTTGGTTTTTCAGTAAGGCTAGAACCGGGCAGATACATTGTAAGGCCCGCCCAATCGGCCCAACAACAGCTTCCGAAAAAAGGGTGAAGGTTTCTGCGCGTTCAGTCTTTTCAGCGTGTTAAAGTAATTTTATTCCAATTAAACGACTCCTCGAATTTAGGTTAGAATGCCAATTCATTATTGATCATTTATATGATAATCTATCCAGACATCTGATTATTCTAGGTAATTGACTATACTATTTAGAGGGTTGCTGCCATGCTCACTCACTATTTTATTTAGTCCCCAAAGATCTGTGTACACTTGAATTAAGCAACGTTATCTCTAGTCAGAGGTCATGACCACTACTTCAGATAAGCCGACCAATACCTTCTCTAATAGTAGTTGGTATGGTCATGCCATGGTTTCCCATGTACACTTAACGTTAGTTAGAGTAACTTTACATTAAATAGAGGTAAGGCTCACCCTATTTAGGTTGGTCGGTCAACATTCTGTTGCCCTAAACGGAAATTCCCTTTATTAGTGTTCACACTCTAAGTAGGCTACACTTGAACTAATGCCAAGCGTTAAGGCCTGTTCACACCGGGACGATTTTCGCTCGCGTTTATCGCCGACGTTTAACGCCTCGTGACTAAACAAAGGGCGCCAATGTGAGTGTGCACACCAACGTGTAAAACGGCAGGTGTAAAAGCGTAATAAAAAAAAAAACACCTTGGGTTCGTTTTTTTATTTTGACACGACGCGTTAAAAACTGGCCGACCAATGAGATCGGCGCTTTTATTCACGTGCCTGGAGCTGCTGAAGTTACAGTAAAACACGACTTGGTGGCGCTCAAGCACAAAACGCTCTTGCCAAGCACACATTGGCGAAGAAGAAGATGCAATGACGAAAGATGAATGTAGAGCAGCTGGTCTCGTTGGTGTCTGAACACAAAGAGTTGTATGACAAACGCCATAGTGACTACAAAAATATTGATAAAAGGGAGCTGTTATGGAGAGGAATCGCAGATCAAATAGGACTCGATGGTGAGTTTCATTTAACTTATTTTTCTTTTTTTCAATTAGCGCCATCTATTGTCAGGGAGTGAATTTGCACGTTCACTTGGCGCATTGCGATAAGCGCACGCAATATTCATCCCGGTGTGTACAGGCCTTTAGGCGGAGCTCTAAAATCTCAGTTGGCGTGTCCCTGCTAACCTGACGCAGATTTGCGGTAACAATGGATACAATGTAATCTGCTAAAGTCAATAATTTCAGAGTAAGTCAGAATAAAATCAAATGTAACAATTTATTATTGTCAGGTATGTATCATAGCAATTACATAATCAATTAAAAAAATTATCAATACAAAACATCAAATGCTCAGAAAGAGTAAAATATGCATTAGAAAATACACAATACTGAGTGTTCAGGGGACCAGATAGCATGTTCAGTAGCTTAGCGACGTTTCTGAGGTGGAAGGCTGTTTTTGACAAGTTTTCGAAAGACTGTCAAAGTTGCTGTCTAATATAACCAACACCCAGGTCTTTTACTGTAGAGAATGAAGTAACAGAATATATTTTGAATTTAGAAGGATGTACTAAGATATTCTGTGTACAGGTTTTTGGTTCAATAAGTTCTTATCTAAATTTAATAGAAGAAAATACAGGTCATCCAATATTTTATATCTTTAACACATTCTGTCAGTCTGGATAATTTAGAGATTTCATCTGGTCGTGCAGATCAAGACCCTGTCATGGCCATCACCATCTCTAGACCTGAAGCCATTGAAAATCTCTGGAATGTAAGCAAGAGGGTCACCAGCCATTAAACAAAGCCAATCTGCTTGCATTTTTTCACCAGGTGTGGCATAAATTCAGCCAACAGCAATGTGACCGACTGATAGGGAGCATGCCAAGATGAATGAAAGCTGTGATTGGAAAGTCTGATTGCATGTCTGAAAACCTAAAATAACTTGTTAGTTAAAGCAGTATTTGAATTTCATAATGTGTTTAATTTTCCAAAATAGTGTAGAATAGACATGCCATAATGTGTAATGCTGTCACCTTGTGGTCACATAGTGCTATGGTCAAAAAGATGCATGACCTTGGACTGACCATCAGAAAAATTCAGTTTTAATATTAAAAGCCATTTTTACTCTGCAAAAAGTGTAAAATGTTATATAACTTGTGTGATTGTATTTAAATTAAATGATTTTATTATATTTATATGTTACACTAAGGATCATATCATGTATAAACAGGAGTTTTATTAGGTTTTTTTATGTTAAAATACTTTCTCCAATCCCAGTTTAATGTGCAAAGACATAAGTAAGCCATTTGTAGGTTCTTGAAATGTGTAGAATTTGTGGCAGTTTTAAGTTCAACATGTTTTTCAACAAAGCTTGTTTTATTGGCGCAATTTGCCATATCTGACAATTTATGTTAAACATTCAGATACCCCCAAAGCCATATTAAAATATATAGCATTCAGGAAGACAGATATTACACTCAATATTTAGGAAAAATCACATTAAAAGAGTACTTTTTATTTAGTCATACTGCTTTAGGTGATTTATTTAATACGTCAGCACATTACAAAATGTTTGAACAGATTTTTCAGAGAAACCACAACAAAATATGAGTAATAAAGGCCAAGAAAACAAAGGTCTGCCAATGCCCAACATTTAAAATGCTCCAGCGTGTTATTTACTTGTAGATATGATTGCTTTACAACTTTTGAGTGCAACAAAACTTCTTCCATCTAAAACACTACAACCTCCTCATGGCATATTCTAAACATAAAACAGATTTGTCAGAAGAAAGAGCCTGCTCTTGAAAAAGCCTGTTAAGAGGACACAGTCAACAGCACAAATGCTTGTTCAAACATAATTTTTTTAGGCATGAAAGTCAAAAAATTGTACTGAAATGAAATACAGTATTTCCCACATAGTTATAAAGTTATTAAATGTCTCATGTTATCCAGTTTCTTATGAATAAAATAAAGTTTTCATATATCAAGGTAAACAGCCCTCTGCAGCCCTCTAAAACATGTTAATGTAAAATGCATTCTGCACTTAGCTTAGAGAGCAGAACAAATGTAACTAAGCTTTGGATGGTTATACATGCTGTATATGTGGTACAGCACGTGTTGTTGGTTATGTGGTCCTGTTGTTGCAGATGTAGATGCATGAGATGGATTAAGGCTTGGCTGATGTCTTGCCTGGTTCCCTCCAGCCACCAAAAGATTTCTCCAGGTAGAGGGCGGTAGCCAAAGAGAGACGGTCCTGCAATTTGCCTGTCACAATCTGTATACCCAGGGGCAAACCCTCCGCACTCAGCCCTAATGGACACTGGGTCACTGGCAGACCCAGAATATTAAAGATACCTGCAGAGAATAGAACCGCTTAGAGCCTAGACCCCCTCCGGGAAGATGGCCTATAAATGCCATGACACACCAAGCCGACAGTCGGGTGAGCATCTTTCAGGTCAGTTTTTGCAGTGTGCCAACACTGTTAGCAACTTTTTTGCAGACTGAGCATGTTGAATAAGCATCAGTGAAAAAGATTGCTTTGATTGGCTGTTCAGCTTAGTGAACAAGACAAAAGTGGCCACAGAGAAAAGGCTGTTCTAATTTTACATCATTTTACCTGAGAATTCAAATACGCAAATATTTCCATAACGACACAACCATCTAAATGAAGAAAGTGATCATTATTATTTATATTTAAAATAGGGGTTGAATGACTTCCGATTTTTTAAAGTCGACATTTATGTGATGAAAGTCGAGTCGACGTCGACTAGTAACCGATGACGTAATTAATGAACAAATAATCCTGAACCTTGGGCTGAGACGCAAACACTGGTTTTCTTGTGCACAGGACAGCTATGGCATATGACACAGTGCTGCCCATAAGGTTATTGCTCCTACATAACAGCTTTTGTATCAGTTCTTTTGTCTTTGGGTCGTATTGCTCACAGATTTCTGCTCGTTCTGAATAAGACACAGATAAGTAGCACAACAAAGCTTACAATATATGAATGCATTATTGAGAGAGCGATTGCGTGTGAATTAATTCTCCCTGCCAGCGTCTCTCTACTAATAGTGAAGCTGTGAGTTTTAGTTACTAAGAAATATATGCTATAACTTAAGTTCCTAAGCTATTTTATTGATGCATCACAGAACAGTGTTGACAATACATTTCTGCGCTACTGAATGGTTTTGTGTGAGGTGCGCGCAATCTCCGCGTGATGTGCGAGCTATGCGTGTGCGTTACAATGCAGCGCGCATTAGTTTAGAACAGTGACTAACTTACGTGTACAATAAGCGTGCATTCTCCAGATCAATTTTGAGCATCCCGATGGTATAATCAAACATGTCTTGTGGAGAGCTCTCTGAGTAGGTATTTATTTGTTATTTTTAACTGTTGGAAACAGAGCCTGCGTGTCAGGAAATGGCTTATCCTGTTGCGCCTTCTATAGGCCAGCGACTAGTCGACGTCAAGCTTAAAGCGTCATGGAAGAGCAGTAAAGTCGATTAGTCGGTGCAACCCCTAATTCAAAATAGTAAGCAAGTGCTGCTTTGTTCACAGTTTGTGTATCCCCAGTCCTAGTTTAGGTTTCTCTTTCTGAATTATGAAAATAGACTACTGCCACCTACTGATATAGACTGTAATTTCCTCTCACGCAGGCGCAGAACACATGCCAATGGCTGTAGTCTTTGCGGTGTGTTCAAACACAACTTTTAACCCAGATGCATGGGAGGCGAGGCCACTGTCGGCTTTCGTTGACGCTAGTTTTTTGATGTTGGTTTGGTGTGTCACGGCCTTAATAAGTAGATCACGAGTAGATCAAAACCAACAACACTTACCAGTGTAAGAGAAGTTGAAGGGCGTGAAAACTGGGTGGTGGTGTTTCGGAGCAATCTGTGGATGAGAGGGGTACAGCAGTACTCCGTCTGTGCCTAGTAACTCCTCCAACTCCTGCTGCAGACTCTCCTTCTGCTGTATAATGAATGAAGATGGATGGGAACTCTGGAATAGCTCAACTAGAGCCAGACCTAAGAAAGAGACAGAAGGGGGCACTATTATCATACACATTCATCTTCAGATGCACTAAATACTGTCAAAAACTGGATACTTTTGGGAACACTCATCACAAGAAGACTTGCTAGCGCTGATTCACACTAGTAAAGTTAATCAAAATTTGGGAGACATGGAGCAAAAGGACAGAACAGAACAGTCAAAAGTGCACAAGCTCATTTTCTGAGTCACACACCTATTGCTGCTATAGTGTGAGAAGAAAACCCCAGAATCCACTTGAACAGCTCCCAGACTGGCCAGACCTTCTTCCCGCCTTTACTCATTAGCTCTGCAAAGGAGGTGGGCGGCTGAAATGGAAAAAAATAACAAAACCATCTGATAAAAACTACGCTGACAACCAGAACATCATTCATGTTATGCAGTATCCCAATATACAGAATAAAAATAAATATGCTTGAATTGTAAGAAAGCATGTATATGAAAAGGATAATCAGGCTCAAGCTCAGACACTTACATTTAATTATAACTTACAAAATTTACACAATAGCAAAAACATCAAGAGGATGCTTAACTAAAATAAAGAGCTAAAGTTAGCCTTTGCTCAGTGTGAGATTGAAAGTTATCTTATGGTAGTCAAGAATCTTCTGAAAGTTACTATTTCCAATATATCTGTATGTTAATTTATTCAATATATTCAATGTTATGTACAATAAGGAAATTAAAATTGTATGTACATCTAAATTATAATGGCCAAAAACACACACCTTTCCATCCTTGCCAGGTGAAGCCATCATAGTTCCCCAGATCTGAAAGGAGTATTTGAGCTGTGGGATGAACAGCTCTTGGACTTTAACCCCAAGGTCTGCCTCTAAGCGTTTGACCACCTAAAAATAAAGCCCATTTTGAGACAATTATTAGTTGACTGAAGCCCATCCACACACACCTACTTACCATCTTCTGTGCCTGAAGCAGTTGTGCGTCCACTGGAGAGACTAAATGAGAGCCCCCATTGTGGGGAACAGAGAAGAACTTCAGTTTTTTCAAATCTACTTCAGCAGAGAGAGACAGTCTAAAGAGAGTGAAACAGACAGAGAAATTTTCATTTGGGATGCATTCATAATAGGGGTTGATTAAACCATTGAAAAGAAGCCATTTTCAAGTTGAAACAGTAAGATGAAAGCCACCCTATGAATATGCTGCAAGGAAAAAATGATTAAACTATAATGCAAATACACTACCGTTCAAAAGTTTGGGGTCAGTAAGTAGTTTTTTTGGGAAGACCCAGCCACCCAAAGAAACACCCAAAATATTTACTCTATTTACAGATATGACCAGACATGCACGGGTGAGTGACATACGCAATTTCCCACGAAAACCATCCATAAAATATAAACACTTACAATAAACTTACCATTGTGACTGATGATGTATTGACTCATTCTTTCAATTTTTCTTATTTTAAACAAAAGTTTCATAGTGTACCTTTAATTATTTTAACCAGCAAGGATGGAATACATTGATCAATAATGACAGTAAATACATTCTAAAGATTTCTATTTCAAATAAATTCTGTTCTTTTGAACTTTCTATTCATCAAAGAATCCTGAAAGAAATGTATCAGTTTCCACTAGGGGTGTAACAATATATTTTGTCACTATACACTCACCTAAAGGATTATTAGGAACACCTGTTCAATTTCTCATTAATGCAATTATCTAATCAACCAATCACATGGCAGTTGCTTCAATGCATTTAGGGGTGTGGTCCTGGTCAAGACAATCTCCTGAACTCCAAACTGAATGTCAGAATGGGAAAGAAAGGTGATTTAAGCAATTTTGAGCGTGGCATGGTTGTTGGTGCCAGACAGGCCGGTCTGAGTATTTCACAATCTGCTCAGTACTGGGATTTTCACGCACAACCATTTCTAGAGTTTACAAAGAATGGTGTGAAAAGGGAAAAACATCCAGTATGCCGCAGTCCTGTGGGCGAAAATGCCTTGTTGATGCTAGAGGTCAGAGGAGAATGGGCCGACTGATTCAAGCTGATAGAAGAGCAACTTTGACTGAAATAACCACTCGTTACAACCGAGGTATGCAGCAAAGCATTTGTGAAGCCACAACACACACAACCTTGAGGCGGATGGGCTACAACAGCAGAAGACCCCACCGGGTACCACTCATCTCCACTACAAATAGGAAAAAGAGGCTACAATTTGCACGAGCTCACCAAAATTGGACAGTTGAAGAATGGAAAAATGTTGCCTGGTCTGATGAGTCTCGATTTCTGTTGAGACATTCAGATGGTAGAGTCAGAATTTGGCGTAAACAGAATGAGAACATGGATCCATCATGCCTTGTTACCACTGTGCAGGCTGGTGGTGGTGGTGTAATGGTGTGGGGGATGTTTTCTTGGCACACTTTAGGCCCCTTAGTGCCAATTGGGCATCGTTTAAATGCCACGGCCTACCTGAGCATTGTTTCTGACCATGTCCATCCCTTTATGACCACCATGTACCCATCCTCTGATGGCTACTTCCAGCAGGATAATGCACCATGTCACAAAGCTCTAATCATTTCAAATTGGTTTCTTGAACATGACAATGAGTTCACTGTACTAAAATGGCCCCCACAGTAACCAGATCTCAACCCAATAGAGCATCTTTGGGATGTGGTGGAACGGGAGCTTCGTGCCCTGGATGTGCATCCCACAAATCTCCATCAACTGCAAGATGCTATCCTATCAATATGGGCCAACATTTCTAAAGAATGCTTTCAGCACCTTGTTGAATCAATACCACGTAGAATTAAGGCAGTTCTGAAGGCGAAAGGGGGTCAAACACAGTATTAGTATGGTGTTCTTAATAATCCTTTAGGTGAGTGTATATCGCAATACAAAAATGTAACAATATGTATCGTGGATAGTGACAATCTATATTGTGTATAGTTCACCCAAAATTAAATTACTGTGTGAGAAGAAATTCAAGTTTTCAGAGTTTTAGTGGCAGTACTACATTAAAATACTATATATAATGTTGAATATAATGTTAAATAATGCAATGGGGGAATATTTGTGATAATGTCAAATGTTATGAACAGTAAAAAGTGGCCTACATTATTTTAAATATATGTAGTCAGTGACAGAGTGCAAGCATATTTGAAGCTGAAAATACAGAATTATTTTAGACAGATTCATGAATATTTTTATCCTGATGTCACCATTGTCCCGTGGATTGGGTTACCAGCACCAAGTCCAAGCCTATTCATTTCCACCCCAATGTAATACCAAATTTAGCATTTTATTCAACAGTACATTTTTTGTTAACCTTTTACCACATTTCTTGGAGTATCGCAATAATATCGTATTGTGAGTTCAGTATTGTGATATGTATCAAATCGTGACCCTAGTTTTCAACATTGATAATAATAAGTAATCAGCATTTTAGAATGATTTCTGAAGGATTATGTGACACTGAAGACTGGAGTAATGGCTGCTGAAAATCCAGCTTTGCCATCACATTAAATTGTAATAATATTTTGCAATATTATTGCATTTTTATCAAATAAATGCAGCCTTGGTGAGCATATGAGACTACTTTCAAAAATATTTTTTAATCTTACAAACCCCAAACTTTCGAATAATAGTGTAGATGCCATATCAAGTATTTCTGTCATATAGCACTTGTGTAAAAAAGCTCACAGTGTTGCTGTGAAGACCATATCTATCTAATTATTTTGTAAATATCATATTATATTACTTGTTTGCATTGGGTCCTCCCATGATGCTTAGCATGGGAATCAGGTCTTCTGCATAGCGGCACATAGGTCCTGTACACAGAAATCCCATCTGCAGTCCTGAGGTGGGAGGATACTGTCCATCATTACTTACGATACCTGTTTGTACAGAGAAAACCAAATGTAATTTGCATTCCTTATGGCCTTAATCAACATACTACAATTATAATGTTAAGTATACATACAGTAGAAACCACATTTTCCCATTTAAAACTACTTAATAACACATGCACACAACTTCACCCATTCGTCTTACCTAATGATGGCTTGTGTCCGAAGATGCCATTGAAAAAGCAGGGAATACGGATACTACCCCCGATATCTGACCCAACTCCAATCACAGAGGCACCAGCACCCAAAATACTGCCCTCACCTCCTGCAAGTGACAGTATTAAATACAATTAGGCATAATTTTTTAATGTTGACCTGGCAGTCATATTGGACTTATAGTGACACCTAGTGGAGAGGATACAACATATTGCAAAAGCAATAGTTCTCAGTTAAGGATACACTTTGTAAAAATGCACTATTCACAATCAGCCATTATTAACTTATTCTGTGAGGGAAATTGTTCGATAATAAGGGGGTTACAGAGATACAGTGAGTATTGTGGCTGGTCATGTGATCTCAACACTTAAAGGGCCTAAATTCAATCTGTTCATCATATAAAGCTCTTCAGAAAAATGAAATGTTGTGTCTCTTCAGAAAATTTGGTCTATACCGCTCAATTCATATGAATTCATTTTATGATCTCTTTATGAACTTTTGAAGCATCAAAGTTGTAGTTGCGTAGCTGTCAAGGGAGGGACAGAAAAATCTCAGATTTCATTAAAAAAATCTTCATTTGTGGTTCAAAGATGATCGAAAGTCGTATGGGTTTGGAACAACATGAGGGTGAGTAATGACAGAACTTCCATTTTTGGGTGGACTTTTAAAGCCTCTTTATTAGGCTAAAAATAATATGACTGGATTATTTTTCTTGTGTTAGTGTTTATTGAATTGGAAATACATTTATTGAAACAATTGAAATTTTCTGTAAAGCTGCTTTTAAACTATATGTATTATGAAATGTACTATACAAAAAAACTTGAACTGAATTGAATATACACATTTTTAAAAACTATTTATTTCTTTAGTGATATTCGTCAATGATATACATTTTAATTAAATAACTTTGAATTCTATTTTTGTTTTTGTTTTTTAATTTAGCTCAAGTTCAATAAAAAGAGACAGTAAAACAGTGTATGCAAAACTACTAAAACTCCATAAAAATGCACAATCATGTCTTCAATTGTTTAATAATTATGAAATAAGAGTAAGTGCAGGTTGGATTTTTCTGTCAGTTTTACTATGATTAAAGTGTCAGGATGTGTATGCGTGTATAAAAATGACCTGAGCTGCCGCCTGCAATTCTCTCAAAGTCATAGGGGTTGTTAGTGATGCCATAGAGGTGGTTGTGGGACTCTAGCCACATACAGAGCTCACTGCAGTTAGTTACACCCAGTGGAATTGCTCCCGCCCTCTTCAACAGTGCAACAGATGGGGCATCTGCCCCTGAAACCAGATCCCGTCTGCTCAACAGCCCTGTCGAGTTAGGCATGCCTGTTAGGAAGAAAAGAGAAAGTGTCATCCTACAGACATATACCAAATTGAAATAAAGAGTTATATAATATACCTTGCAGGGCAAAGGCCTCTTTAACAGTGATGGGTACCCCAAGCAGAGGTAGCCTGTCTTCCAACACATCCTCTCCTCCCGTCTCCTCCTCTATTAGTTTGTCTACCTGTGCGGCTTCCTGAAGCGCTGCAGAAAACCTAAACAAATGAAAATGTGTGTTCAGAGTCACAATGAAATGTAGGTTGATTTTGCCCTTGAACTCACTCACCTGTCCTTCACCATGGCATTGATAAGTGGGTTGACTTCCTGAATACGGTCAATGTAGGCCTGGACCACTTCAACACTTGTTACCTAGAGATATTTGAGGGAAATCAATAGGTGCTCGGAATGCATAATGCAGTATGCAAGTCACTACAGCCCACACATGTATACAAAAATGTGTGTGGGGACTGAACTGAAAGACAAACATACAGTAGAATAACATAACTTAGGTCAGATCTATTGTCAATATAAATGATATAGCTAAATGCATAGATAAATGTGCACACTGGGTTATATATGTCTGTTCTCCAATACAGAAAAAGAATTGTAAATATCTATCAATAGTACATTTGGGTAACATAACAGTCTGGGGTCATTTAGGGGCTTTTTTGATTACTTGAAATCTTGAAAAATTTAACTTCAAAATACACCGATCAGGCATAACATTATGACCATTGATTAGTGAAGTGAGTAACACTGATTATCTCTTCATCACGTCACCTGTTAGTGGGTGGGATATATTAAGCAGCAAGTGAACATTTTGTCCTCAAAGTTGATGTGTCAGAAGCAGGAAAAATTGGGCAAGCGTAAGGATTTAAGGGCCAAATTGAGATGGCTAGACAACTGGGTCAGAGCATCTCCAAAACTGCAGCTCTTGTGGGATGTTCCCGGTCTGCAGTGGTCAGTATCTATCAAAAGTGGTCCAAGAAAGGAACACTGGTGATCCGACGACAGGGTGATGGGAGGCCAAGGCTCATTGATGCACATTGGGAGCGAAGGCTGGCTCATGTGTTCTGATTGAGCAAACTAGCTAGTGTAGCTCAAATTGCTCAAGAAGTTAATGCTGGTTCTGATAGAAAGGTGTCAGAATACACAGTGCATCACAGTTTGTTGCATATGGAGATGCATAGCCGCAGACCAGTAAGGGTCCAGACAGGCTAACTCCTGTCCACCACCGAAAGTGGCAACAGTACCACTGGACCACAGAGGATGGCCACGTGGATGGCCGGGTGCGAGTGCATCGCTTACCTGGGGAACACATGGCATCAGGATACACTATGGGAAGAAGGCAAGCTGGCGGAGGCAGTGTGATGCTTTGGGCAATGTTCTGCTGGGAAACCTTGGGTCCCGCCATCCATGTGGATGTTACTTTGACACGTATCACCTACCTAAGCATTGTTGCAGACCATCTAAACTATTTCATGGAAACAGTATTTCCAGTTGCTGTGGCCTCTTTCAGCAGGATAATGCGCCCTGCCACAAAGCAAAAATGGTTCAGGAATGGTTGAAGGAGCACAACGAGTTTGAGGTGTTGACTTGGCCTCCAAATTCCCCAGATCTCAATCCAATCAAGCATCAGTGGGATGTGCTGAACAAACAAGTCCGGTCCATGGAGGCCCCACCTCGCAACTTACAGGACTTAAAGGATCTGCTGCTAACATCTTGGTGCCAGATACCACAGCACACCCTCTGGGGTCTAGTGGAGGCCATGCCTCGACGGGTTTAGGGCTGTTTTGGCAGCAAAAGGGGGACCAACACAATATTAGGTCATTATGTAATGCCTGATCGTTGTATGTTACATCAGTGCATGTCCTGAGGAAAAAAAATAAAATCATATCCTTTGATGGTATGATGGGTAGGCTTTTTGATATTGTGTGCAAATATGCTGTGTGGTGGTAATAACATTTGTTACTTTGAGAAAGTTAGGTTAGTGTTGAAAAGCTCATTATAATACTTTATTTCCCTGTTTATTAAAAAAGTTTAAGTACTATATATTATTAATTATAAATATATATATAAATACACTTACCTAAAGGATTATTAGGAACACCATACTAATACTGTGTTTGACCCCCTTTCGCCTTCAGAACTGCCTTAATTCTACGTGGCATTGATTCAACAAGGTGCTGAAAGCATTCTTTAGAAATGTTGGCCCATATTGATAGGATAGCATCTTGCAGTTGATGGAGATTTGTGGGATGCACATCCAGGGCACGAAGCTCCCGTTCCACCACATCCCAAAGATGCTCTATTGGGTTGAGATCTGGTGACTGTGGGGGCCATTTTAGTACAGTGAACTCATTGTCATGTTCAAGAAACCAATTTGAAATGATTAGAGCTTTGTGACATGGTGCATTATCCTGCTGGAAGTAGCCATCAGAGGATGGGTACATGGTGGTCATAAAGGGATGGACATGGTCAGAAACAATGCTCAGGTAGGCATTTAAACGATGCCCAATTGGCACTAAGGGGCCTAAAGTGTGCCAAGAAAACATCCCCCACACCATTACACCACCACCACCAGCCTGCACAGTGGTAACAAGGCATGATGGATCCATGTTCTCATTCTGTTTACGCCAAATTCTGACTCAACAGAAATCGAGACTCATCAGACCAGGCAACATTTTTCCAGTCTTCAACTGTCCAATTTTGTTGAGCTCGTGCAAATTGTAGCCTCTTTTTCCTATTTGTAGTGGAGATGAGTGGTACCCGGTGGGGTCTTCAGCTGTTGTAGCCCATCCGCCTCAAGGTTGTGCGTGTTGTGGCTTCACAAATGCTTTGCTGCATACCTCGGTTGTAACGAGTGGTTATTTCAGTCAAAGTTGCTCTTCTATCAGCTTGAATCAGTCGGCCCATTCTCCTCTGACCTCTAGCATCAACAAGGCATTTTCGCCCACAGGACTGCCGCATACTGGATGTTTTTCCCTTTTCACACCATTCTTTGTAAACTCTAGAAATAGTTGTGCGTAAAAATCCCAGTAACTGAGCAGATTGTGAAATACTTAGACCGGCCCGTCTGGCACCAACAACCATGCCACGCTCAAAATTGCTTAAATCACCTTTCTTTCCCATTCTGACATTCAGTTTGGAGTTCAGGAGATTGTCTTGACCTGGACCACACCCCTAAATGCATTGAAGCAACTGCCATGTGATTTGTTGATTAGATAATTGCATTAATGAGAAATATTATTATTATTATTAAATGTATACAAACTAATATTTTAAAACTACTATATACACTCACCTAAAGGATTATTAGGAACACCTGTTCAATTTCTCATTAATGCAATTATCTAATCAACCAATCACATGGCAGTTGCTTCAATGCATTTAGGGGTGTGGTCCTGGTCAAGACAATCTCCTGAACTCCAAACTGAATGTCAGAATGGGAAAGAAAGGTGATTTAAGCAATTCTGAGCATGGCATGGTTGTTGGTGCCAGACGGGCCGGTCTGAGTATTTCACAATCTGCTCAGTTACTGGGATTTTCACGCACAACCATTTCTAGAGTTTACAAAGAATGGTGTGAAAAGGGAAAAACATCCAGTATGCGGCAGTCCTGTGGGCGAAAATGCCTTGTTGATGCTAGAGGTCAGAGGAGAATGGGCCGACTGATTCAAGCTGATAGAAGAGCAACTTTGACTGAAATAACCACTCGTTACAACCAAGGTATGCAGCAAAGCATTTGTGAAGCCACAACACTCACAACCTTGAGGCGGATCGGCTACAACAGCAGAAGACCCCACCGGGTACCACTCATCTCCACTACAAATAGGAAAAACTGTGCAGGCTGGTGGTGGTGGTGTAATGGTGTGGGGGATGTTTTCTTGGCACACTTTAGGCCCCTTAGTGCCAATTGGGCATCATTTAAATGCCACAGCCTACCTGAGCATTGTTTCTGACCATGTCCATCCCTTTATGACCACCATGTACCCATCCTCTGATGGCTACTTCCAGCAGGATAATGCACCATGTCACAAAGCTCGAATCATTTCAAATTGGTTTCTTGAACATGACAATGAGTTCACTGTACTAAAATGGCCCCCACAGTCACCAGATCTCAACCCAATAGAGCATCTTTGGGATGTGGTGGAACGGGAGCTTCGTGCCCTGGATGTGCATCCCACAAATCTCCATCAACTGCAAGATGCTATCCTATCAATATGTTGAACCTTGTTGAATCAATGCCACGTAGAATTAAGGCAGTTCTGAAGGCGAAAGGGGGTCAAACACAGTATTAGTATGGTGTTCCTAATAATCCTTTAGGTGAGTGTATATTACACATTCTTTAACACTATAATTTTCTTTTTTTATACAAGCAAGGGGGAACTGAACTGAAAATAAAACTTGATATTCAGACAAAATAACTGGCTTGATACACAGACCTATAGGAGACTTTTATAGCATAGTTAAGCCCTAAACAATATAGCCATTGGTTTCATAAGTGCTGCTGACCTTTGAACAGCCTTGAAAACTAACTCGTGAATTCTTCTAGTGTGTAAATATGCTCCCACTCTGATCACCTACATTAATACAGAGAGCTGAACTATGATCAGAAGACAAACTGTGATGTTAATAAACTACGCTGTGTGGTAAAAAAAATAAATACAATAAAATACAATAAATAAAACTGCACGTTTTTAAGAATCTACTACAACTCCCAGCATTCATTGCAATTCACCTCATCCCATCCCTTCTTCTGAGTGGTGTGAAATAAGGATCCTTACCGTAGCGTCATTCAAAGTGTAATCAACATGTCATTACGGTAATGCTGTTAATTATAATGATCAAGATATAGAGCCTATGGAGTTTTTATTTACATCTTACTTCTTTCCGACGAATCTTTCGGGCAAGCTGCAACGCTGAGAGCAGCAGAAGTGGGTTAGTGATGGGTGGGAGTCGCGAAACAGCATGCCGTTGCTGAGGTGCAAATAACTTAAAAGCGGCGAACAACATCCACATCACAGCTCGAAGCAGTCGGCTTAAGAACCGCTCGAACCGGGTCAAAGCCATCGTCAATGAGCAGTGATGACACCAGTACGCAGCTTGGTTTGAAAGTGAAACAACAATGGGCTCTTTACTGCCCTCTGCATGCAGAGCTGTGGTAGTGAACCCTTGCATGTTGATACATGGAGACTAATGCTACAAAGGCATACATTACCAGTCAGAAATTTCGACACACTTCACAGATTTTATGGTTATGTCTTTTATTTTAATTTGTTTTATGTATTATCTTATTTGTTTTATACTAGCTGAGCATAGTGCATGGAATACTGTATATCACGATGCAGTACATTTTTAATTATTTTAAAATTCAAATAAATGTATGGGGAAATATCATGCATTTTTAGTACAAGTCACAGAGGTCTAGGGTGATCTGTCTGAATAGTGTCAGGTCAGCACGGGGGAGGCCTGATGTTTTTCTGTTGCTGATCTTATTCTCTGTGTACACTGGTAGAGATGATAGGCCTACTATATTCACTGATTCCAAGATCAACTAGCTATATATGGTAGCAAGTGAACATTTTGTCCTCAAAGTTGATGTGTTAGAAGCAGGAAAAATGGGCAAGCGTAAGGATTTGAGCCAGTTTAACAAGGACCAAATTGTGATGGCTAGACGACTGGGACAGAGCATCTCCAAAACTGCAGCTCTTGTGGGGTGTTCCCGGTCTGCAGTGGTCAGTATCTATCAAAAGTGGTCCAAGGAAGGAACATTGTGAACCGGCGACAGGGTCATGGGTGGCCAAGGCTCATTGATTCATGTGTTCTGATTGAACAAACTAGCTACTGTAGCTCAAATTGCTCAAGAAGTTAATGCTGGTTCTGATAGAAAAGTGTCAGAATACACCATGCATCACAGTTTGTTGCATATGGGGCTGCATAGCCGCAGACCAGTAAGGGTCCAGACAGGCTGACCCCTGTCCACCGCCGAAAGCTGCAACAGTGGGCACGTGAGCATCAGAACTGGACCACGGAGCAATAGAAGAAGGTGGCCTGGTCTGATGAATCATGTTTTATTTTACATCACGTGGATGGCCGGGTGTGAGTGCGTCACTTACCTGGGGAACACATGGCATCAGAATACACTATGGAAAGAAGGTAAGCCGGCGGAGGCAGTGTGATGCTTTGGGCAATGTTCTGCTGGGAAACCTTGGGTCCTGCCATCAATGTGGATGTTACTTTGACACGTACCACCTACCTAGGTACTGTTGCAGACCATGTACACCCTTTCATGGAAACGGGCTGTGGCTTCTTTCAGCAGGATAATGCACCCTGCCACAAAACAAAAATGGTTCAGGAATGGTTTGAGGAGCACAACAACGAGTTTGAGGTTTTGACTTGGCCTCCAAATTCCCCAGATCTCGAGCATCTGTGGGATGTGCTGAACAAACTAGTCTGATCCATGGAGGCTCCACCTCGCAATTTACAGGACTTAAAGGGTCTGCTGCTAACATCTTGGTGCCAGATACCACAGCACACCTTCAGGGGTCTAGTGGATTCCATGCCTCGAAGGGTCAGGGCTGTTTTGGCAGCAAAAGTGGGACCAACACAATATTAGGAAGGTGGTCATAATGTTATGCCTGATCTGTGTATATATGTATAATATATGTATATATATAAATATATATATATATATATATATATATATATATATATATATATATATAGTGGAAGTGGACAATATTGTAGCCTAATTGTATTGTGGTCACCAAATAAGTAATACCACCAAGCACAAATTTTCCAGGGCTTGGGTGCCTTGCAAGATGCTAAGACATGGTGAGGCCACCCATGTCAGCCCGCCAGACGCTAAGCTAAGAGATAGAGAGGTCAAGACAGAAACCTCTGGGCCAGCCAATGCAGAAACTTCTGGCTGTGTCAGGAATGGCTTTCACAGGAACCTTTGTGGCAATCATGAGAGAAACTTCTAGGACCATTTTGAGACTGTCCCGAAGCAAGTAATACTACCAGACACTAAGCTGTCTGAAGAAAGAACAGGGAAACTATGTGGCTTAAACCATGAATGCAGAAATATTTTCTCCAAACTAACCCGAAGGGAGAGAAAGGAGAGTCGGATTATAACTTTGAATTTCCCTGCAGCATAAACAAGCATGAATTCCATGTTGGCCCAGGCTGCTTTATACTGGTTAGAGCTGGTATAGTGCTGGTCTAGCTGGTGGACCAGCATAATCATTCTGTTATCAAGTAAAACTGAGCTGGTGTAGTCCATAGCTGGTTATGGTTAAACATTCTCTGAACATTCTTAAACATTACAACAACAAAAAAAATAGACGAACATCCAACTAAACCACTTCAAAAATCTCTAAAAAAAAAAAAAAAAGGTTTCAAGAATGATATATAAATAATGTTTATGTGCTCACATTTTGAGAACATTATTAAATACCAGATAACTCTGACTGTGATTCCAAGTAAAAAAAAAAAAAGAAAGAAAGAAAAGTATTAGGCTTGCACTAAATGCAAGGCATGAACAAAACAGAATTCAGTCGTTAGACACATTTTTGTACAATTACTCATCAGCACAAAATTCATGATTGTGACAGGCCTAGTCATTTCTGACTGTGAACAATACAAGTGTGACTTCCACACAATCATGTCTATGCTTGTGTGTGTTAACATAGCAAGTGCCAAATATAGAGATATAAATTGTAACACCTTTTCCGCACTGACCTGGGTAGCAACTGAGGCTTACACATGATGGTATAGACTATAGCCTACAGAATATAGTAAAATTGGTCTCAAAAATACTTTTGTAAATATATATTTAGCCTATTTCCCATATCTATCACAAAGTTATTCAATGAATACATCCCAATATGGTGTAGAGCAAAAGTTTAAAGTAGTTCCAAGACCAAGTAGTCTGAATTTAAAAAAGAAAAGAGGATTTGAAAGAGAAGTCCACATTTCTTTCTGCTGCCACCTTTTGATGAACCATGGCAGATTCAGGCTTTAGACCATCTTTTTCATCAGAAAGTGAAAGTTTATGCAAGTAAAATGAATAGGCCTAAGCTTATATTTATTTGAAAACATTCCAGAGTAATAACAATGTTGTTTTGTTGCAATATACTAGCTTACTGATTACATTCTGTTCATTTCTTTAAAAAATAAATAAAAATAAATTAGCTAAACTTAACTTAACTATGCTAGCCTACATAATATTTCAGTTTATGGGCAAATTCATTGTGCAGTATTCAATGCAGAAGATTTTAATAATGAAACTGAAGACTGAACAAACCAATAATTTGTCAATTATTTTGGAACAATGGTCTGATTTAACTTGGTAAAAGAATAGTGGCTTCGGATGAGAGAAGTTCACCAGAATGTCAGAGGAATTGCACAACAGTGACCAAATTGATATGATGCAATAGTTTCATTTCAAATAATGGTTCAGTGGTCTTTTTTTCGTACTGCTGACTCACGACGACGATGATATCATCCATGGTCACGGTCGGCATGTTATGAACGTTGCATTGCGAATTGAAATGTAAAAGTGACATCATAGTTCAGCAACGCCAGCGCATTGGCCGCTCATTGGCTCGAATGCTTGATTGATGCATAATGCGGCCAATCAGAAGCCCAAATACGACAGCTTATATCACGAATAAAGCCAAATGTAAAAACTTATTCTTGCTATGCAAATCTAGGCTAAAATGTTTAAAATGCCTTCGAACTCAATTAAGCTATGACTTACAGCCTGTGCCGTCCGTTTGTGGACACTGACATTCTCCTGAAAGTAGCCTACCTAAATAGTGCAGAATCACACTAGCCTACGCTGGAGCATTTATTGCGCAAGTGCGCATGCTCGACGCGCAATGTCCAGCCTTGCCAAGACCTGCCCCTATTCTTCACCAATGAACGGAACGGGCGAATTTACAAGCGGCATAAGCGTTTCACTATGGACGAGACGGACAGTGACAGCTTGCGAACGAGATGTTGACAAAACATTGAAGATTGGCTAAATGCAACGTTGGTCCCCAAAAGAGAAAGTCTTTTCATCGGTCTTACTGAAATCAGGTACAGTGCCATATTCTGTGGCAGCCGCATGGGCCCGGCTACGTGCATGCCGTCCTTGGTTGCATGTGCACGCGTAAAGATGCTTTTATTATAAATTCGCATGTCTAATAGAAAATAATATTCAGCTTAGTCTACGGTACTCGCTTTAAAAATCGATAAAGACGAAACACTAATTGCATTCAGAGCATGACAGCGGTCATGTCAGAAACAATCCGCAATGGATCCTCTCTGTGGCCAGGCTTGACAGATGGTGCGGACACACCGCATGTCTTACAGCCATTGCAATGGTTTTGCTGTATTCTATATTTATTGTGCTTGCAATACAATTTTTTCCCTACTGCTGCCTCTCTCCGTATAGTTGGCACAATTTTACTCGTTATTGCTGTCGCGATTTATTGGGCTTCATTTGATATCAGCACATGCCTATTTATAAAAGGAGCAATGAGACATTACTTATTTTTAAACTTTTTTTGCAGGTGTTTTGTTGGGAGTGAAGCCGGCGACAGATCTGCGAGTGATACTCCTCTCTGGAGTAAAGGCTGATTTAACGACCGGAATATAGGAATATGCAACATGGCAACCGCATCAATCGCGAAGCAGCCCGAGCGCACTCTTCATCATGTGCACGCTTTTGCCCCTTTTGGAGAATATTTAATCCAGTAATTGTATGTGGTACACAGTATTGTACGCCCTTTTACTAGTCATTTGAGCTGTTTTTGTAAGTGATTTTTTTGTAGTCCACTTCACTTGGGATATGGATATTTGGACTTTGGATATTTGGCTGCGTTGAAGGGACCCGCTGCCTGCCTTTCCATCATAATGGATCAAGATGATAACCAAGAACCCTTTCATGCCCTGTACGGGCCTAACCGGATGCGGCCGTCATCGTACCGGGCACTGCGAAGTGCCGTGTCCAGCCTGGCACGAATCGACGATTTTTTCTGTGAAAAAATCGGTTCTGGGTTCTTCTCAGAAGTCTTTAAGGTAACCTTTCCTATTTTTTTTTTTATCCACATACGTTTATCGACTGTCATTGGCTTATTGCAGTGGTCATACTTGCCTGATAGATGATTGATTGCACTTTAAACGACTTTAAGTTTGGGAGTGTGCATGCTTTGAACAGATGGATACCATAAATAATTATGATCATTACCACATTTCAGGAGGCTAGATAAATAAATTAAAAATGGCATTGACTGTATAATTTTTTAACGAATATTTGCACTTATCAACTTAAAAATGTTTATGTTTATTATTATTGTTTTGTGTCTATTGGCACTATTTTGGTTGTCTCTAAAGAATAGCAGTGGTATTCACTGTAATGTAACTTATTTAAGGTGTTGTTTGATCATTTGTGAGAAATAATATTAATAACAATAATTAATAATTGTTATTATTAATAGTCATTGTTGTTATTAACAACAACAATAATATTAATAATAATTCATAATGATTATGAAGTTTTATGGTTTAGTATCATGATCATTTAAATATTGTGCCAAAAATGCACAATTATTTATATTTAAAAATTATAAATATAAAAAAAAGAGAGATCCTAAAGTCTCATGTCTAATAACTTCAGTTATCACTGCTTCTCAATCATCTTGTGTTGTAATAGAACAGTGTCATATGTGTCCATGTTAAGAGCAACCATGTCTGTCATTAATGATAAGACAGGTTGCTTCCACTCGACAGCATAATCAGATTACCAACCTAATCTATCTGCCTCATCACAGAGGGGAGTGTGTGTGTGTGTGTGTGTGTGTGTGTGTGTGTTTATTGGCCCATGTCTGCACTGACTTGTCTCAAGTCAAAAATATCTAGTTTAGTAAAAGTTTTTGCTTCTATCAACAGTTGGTGGCTCTGATTTCCTTCTTAAAAGCAAATAAAAATATTCTGGGTTATTTGTTCAAAATCATTTTCATGTAAGTGAAACCTGATCACAACTGACTAATGAAGTTCAAAACATCCCAAATTTAATACTTTACAAAAAATAGTAGACACTCCTTAGAATATAACAGCTATTTAGTACTTGTCGTTTTTTTTTTGGTTGGTTACATCTCATCAGTATTACAAATTTTATTTTAGATATAACTAATTACTCATGAGATCTGAAAATATGTGACTCTATAAATAAAGAAAAACATCTGTTTTGGTACAGATTTTTGAATATGTTGTCTTACAGTAGACAACTACAACTTTCTGCAGAAAGCTGAGCATGTAACTTAATAAATGTAATGTTTCATGAAAGTGGTATGTGCCATCTTAAGTAAACTGTCATGTGTCTTTTTGTCCTTTATCAAAGTCACCATTTATTAAAATTTATTTGGAGCAAAATTGTGTTATAGAAGAATTACGTCTGACTGACAGAGTATGAAATATGAATGTACTGTTGACATGCAGTTCGCAAATAGTTATTAATCAAAGTCAGTCCGATATCTGATATATAAACGTGGGATGATGTATGCTGTGGTGTTTGGTGATGGATCATGTGTGGGAGTGGGTGAAGCCCATGTTAAGTTTTGCATGTGACGTCACTGTGATGATGGTTCCAGCTGATTAGGTGGGATGACGGGAAATCCAGAAAGCCTATTAGTGCCTAATGACTATTAATACTTAGCATACTGTACTGGATCTCTGTCTTACTCCCTCACACTAATACACACCAAAAAGCCATATTTAATTCAAACTTAAAGACAACTATTGTATTATTGTGCATGCAAATCCCAGCTTCTCCATTAGATTCTCTATCATCAACTCCTCTATTTGCCTCACAATAAATGGCATGCTTCAAAGTAATTCTGTTTTGTAGGGCCAGAAAAAGCTTTAGATACTCTTGTACAGATGTGCATAGATTTTATCCTCAATTAGAGCAGGTCAGCTACATGACTGAATGCCATGACTCATCAAGCACTTACGCTGTTGTGAAGACCGGCTGTGGAAGTTTTTGGTACTCTAGTGCAGGAATGTACCGTGTAATAATGTAATAATTTGTGTAAAATGTATATAATATATATAAATTGGAAAGGTATAAAAGGATATTAACATTATAAATAATATTAAATAATGCTATAAAAATGTTTTTTAGAGAATGTATATTGAATATAAATGTATTTTGTCTTATTCTGTTAAACTAAATTTGACTAAATGTATTGTTTTATGTCAATTTTTGCTCATATTCATGAGAATATGTAGGCTAAATAATGAGTTATAAGCACCCTAGAGCTTCTAGATGCAGAAGCTTGATATTAACAAAATTATTAGTTGCGATTTTGAGTCAGGAAATCAAACTATAGATTTAACTCCTGTATTGGAGTATATATAGGCTGTGTTCAGTATATTGCAATAATAGAAATATAATCACAGAAAAAAATATCTTCTGTGGGGAAAAAAATACATTATTATAATGCCTTATCTTAGATTGACCAAAGAAAACTTCATATTGTTAACTGCAGTGGTACCCAAAATGTTTACTACAAAGGGCCCAAAATCAGTAAATGTTGCATTATATCCAACTAAATTATAATAATAATTAAAAAACACAAAAAAGATTAATTAAATCAAAGTTATGCTTCAGTGGCATGCTTTTTCCCACCCTCTTGTTCGGCATGGTGGGGCAAATCAGGTCATGGACCCTGGTTTGGGCATCTATGGTCTACTACATGTCCATGTACTACATGTATCATACAAAATATTTATTTTTAGTAGTGTCACTGAATTAGTGTGTGTATGTGGATCAGGTATTCCCTACGTTGGATAGTAATACCAGAAATATTTTTATTGTGTGTGTGGACATTTTTGGTCCCCATGAGGAAAACATTTTAAGAATCATACAAAATTATCTTTTTTAAAAATGTAAAAATGCAGAAAGTGTTCTGTGATGGGTAGGTTTATTGTTAGAAGATAAAATATACATTATAAAATGGTTAATTCCAGTCCTTGATTCTGATTAGTCAATAGCTGTGTTTTATTCATGATAAAACACGGCTACAGCTTGTGTTATTGTGAGAGAGAGATTGAGTGACCGAGTGTATTACCTGCATTCAGATTTAGCATATATGTTCATAATAAAAACTCTGTTGAATGTTCGCTGTGATATCTTATCCTTTGAACAGTAAAGGGGTTTCCCATGTCCTAACAGTGAAAGCGTTTGTCAGTTGCGTCTTGTTCCGTGTTCACACAAGTTTTAGGCCTTTCAATATAAAAGTCTTCGCTTTTGAGTGACTCACTCATTAAGACAGTCTTTGCCACCATGTGACACTTTTAGTAATTTTACTTAATGAAAGTTGCATTGATACATATATTTTGGCTTTAATATTTGTATTGTGTGGTAACTGTTTTATAAAAGCAATAAGCCCCAAGACGCCGTGGTTTACAGTGAATTTAAAACAGCTATGGGGAGTTGTTAGAACCCCCTTAGCTGTTATAAATTCACTGTAAACCATGGCTTCACTGGGCTTATTGCTTTTATAAAATGGTTACCCCACAATACAAATATTAAAGCCAAAATATATGTATCAATGCAACTTTCATGAAGTAAAATCACTAAAAGTGTCCCATGGTGGCAAAGGCTGTCTTAATGAGTGAGTTTTTTGAGTGTAATTTATATAGTGTAATTTATACAGTATAAAAATCATTGTGTGTGTGTGTATTCTGCAGGTGCAGCACAGGATTACAGGGCAGGTGATGGCTCTGAAGATGAACACAATGGCCAGTAACAAAGCCAACATGCTGAGAGAGGTGCAACTCATGAACCGCCTTTGCCACCCCAACATCCTCAGGTGTGACCCTCACCATTTTCCTTTTTTTTTCTTTTTTCAAAAGACGGAGTACTTCTCTCTGTATGCGTGGAATTAGGGCTGGGCGATTTTGCTTATCGATTCCTGTGTGCACATTTTAATGTGATTTTAAACCATTCTTTAAGCACAAGAAGACGCGAAAGAGAACACTTCTGTACTTCTGTTTTCTGTGCTGCGTACACATCCAAAGCGTGCACAGATAGCCGACTGCTGTAACGGCATAGTGTGTATGTATGTGACTATGTGTTTATATTCCAAAGATGATGAAGGCAGGTTAAGAGTTTCAAAATAGTAACAAGGTTCAATTACAGAAGCGACCAACTCGAGACAGAGTGCATAGCAAACACCAACAATACCGGACAAACACAGCAAGGAAATGAGGAACTTAAATACTCAATGATAACAATCTCAATAATGATCAGCTGTGATAATTAAACAAATATCCATAGCAACAGATGACTGGCAGGAAAGCTAGAACATGTGAAACTAACTGAACATAATCGTGACAGAACTCCCCCCCTCAGGAAAGGCGCGGCCTCGTGCCGTAAAATGGCTGAGGAGGTGGTTTCGGAGGTGGATGAGGGACTGGTGAAGAAGGAAGCCCCGATAATGGTAGTAGGAACCAAGGAGGCAAGGATGGGAGGAGTGGCCAGGTGGTACACCAGAGCACAGCCAGGATCCCTCGACGGAGGCAGGAGCCATGATGGAGTCTTGGCTGACGACATCCGAGGAACAAACAATGGAGAAGAAGCCGTTGACAGTGGAGTGGAACTAGGCGCAAATGGAGAGCAGATGGGTCCGAGTGACACATATGGTTCAGGAGACCAAGGTGCAGCCGGAGCGACTGAGGACCGAGGTGGAGCCAAAGGGAGGCCTGAGCCAGACGGAGTGACAGGTCGACGGGCAGAGGTAAAGTGATGGGCACAGATGCTGGAGGCGGAGCCGGGGGATCCACTTGCTTAGGTGAATCTGGCGACCGTAAGACACAAGGTTCAACCACACAGCAATGCGTCAGGGGGGAAGACGAGGGGCTGAAGGGCTGGCTGAATCTGGATGAGGAGGTGGGAGAGGGAGGCTGGGCAGGATTAGCGGTGACGGCACAGAAGATTCAGGGCTGGGCAGTGGCTCCCCGTCTGCGGTGGGCTCCAGCGTCGTATACGTCGTGCGGAATGCAGGCTGGCTGCATGTTGGAGGTTTGACTGGATGATCGCAATGTTCTCATCCACCGCTTTGCCGATGACAAAGGAGGATCCATCCAGATTCCATAGAACGAAATTGATGTACTCGTCTAGACACCCAACATGCATCCCTTCGGCATCAGGAAGCGGACTTCCTCATCCAGCCCACACCAGAAACCATCCATTAAGGTGAGGTCATCACACGTCTCACAGTGGCTGATGTTGATAAACATCACATAGTCCTCTAAACTATGGCCACCCTGTAAAATAAGTCCCAGGCAGTTGCTAGGCGCAACGTTTATATCTGCAATGTCCATATTTGGTCCTGTATTCTGTCACTTTTATATTCCAAAGATGATGATGAAGGCAGGTTAGGAGTTTCAAAATAGTAACAAGGTTTATTAACAGAAGCGAACAACTCGAGAGTGCATAGCAAACACCAACAATACCGGATAAACACAGCAAGAAAATGAGGAACTTAAATACTCAATGATAACAAACTCAATAATGATCATCAATATGCATTTATCATTCTAACAATCACCACTAGAATGTCCACCTTTACCATGAACTTGGGTTCTGTTCAATAGTATTCAACCATTCTCTCCATGAAACAAAATTCATTTCAAACACAAATTCGATAAGAACAGTGAGTAAATTATTAGTAACATAACAGCAAAGCTAATGTTTTATGTTAGTTTAAGCACAAAATAACCTTTAACGTTTCAATAATTAAATTAAACTGAATCACAGACTATCAATTAGATAAAGTGCAGCCAAGCTCATAATGGTGTGTGTTTACGGTGTATGTCAGCAGGAAGTCTCCGGTAGGGGCTCAGGTAGACAACATAATCGGATATCACACAATTTTTTAAGGCAATTATCGATAAAAAATTTTACATATCGCCCAGCCCTACATGAAGTGCTCTACAATGTATTGTTTACTGCACTACTGATCAATGGCAGCACTACATCACTGATGAATCTATGATATTTACTTGAGTTGTGTTGTTGTAAAGTCTGAACTGAATGTGATGAGAATGAGATTGTGGTGGTATACCACATTGTTTTTTTATTTTTTTATCCAAGGTTAAAACAATGCATATCCACAAAAGGAATGCAAAAATGTAATAATAATAATCCAATATACTGTCTTTCCTAGATTTTTGGGTGTATGTGTTCACGAAGGACAGCTTCATGCTCTTACAGAGGTAAGACATTGCACAGAAATCCAGACTACAGGAGTTAATGGACTGTCGGGTTGATGTGATAATAACTGTAGTGTGACTACATTTACAGTACATAAATGGGGGCAACCTGGAGCAGCTGCTGGACAGTGACATATATCTGTCATGGACTGTGAGGATAGGTCTGTCTCTGGACATTGCAAGAGGGCTGCAATATCTACACAGCAAGGGCATTTTCCATCGAGATCTTACATCAAAGGTACAGACACAATTACAATGCACTGATTTATTATATTGGCACTAGGGTTGCCAACTTGAGCAAAGGAAAGTATGGGACAATCTTGGTTCCCTTTCAGTCGGTCACGTTCGACGTACGTCGGAACTGACCGACGAATTGGGATCTCGTTTAAAAACGAGCCAATGAGGATTGGCATGCGGTAGACGCGTCCCACGCTCCGCCCCGCAGCGCGGGTATAAATACGGAAGTGGAAGTACCGCATATCGCTTTTCAACTTCGGAGCCGAACGTTCAGTTCCTACGAAGAGTGTTTTCATTCGAGTTCAAGAGAATCTCCTGGCCAGTGTTGATGAGACGGCGCTGTCAGCGGTGATCGCATTAGAGCAAACAAACAGCTGTTTTTATAGCTTGCTGGGTTGAGTGCTTTCAGCGGGCTTGCACCCCAGAACCGCTGCGAGCCGCGGTCATTTCCCCTGTGTGCCTCGGCACTGGTCAAAGAGCAAACTCCTTTCTAAAAGAGCTACACGGTTTGACCCTGCGTCTTTTTCAAGATGTCATTCAAACCGTGTGTTTCTGGATGCCGACGTTACCTGTCCCCAGCTGACGGACACGATCGCTGTCTCATGTGTTTGGGCGTTCAGCACGCTGAGGTGGCTTTCGTGGATGACTCATGTTCCCATTGCGGGAACATGACCATCGCAGTATTACGGTCCAGGCTCGACTACCTTAAAAAAGGTGGAGTCCCATTGCGCATCCCCCCAATCTAGTGGCCCTCCTGCCCCGAAGCAGAGGGCTGCTACTTTGGCTGATGCCTTTGGTGGGGACCTGAGGGTTACTGTGAGGGCACTCCCGCCGGGCCAACAGGCTCCTCTGGCCCCTCCCCCCTCCGCTGCGCCGGTTGAGCTTCTGGAAGAGCACGCTGGTTCTTCCCGCAGGGGACCAGCTGTTACTTTCGGGGGTCCGGTTGAGGATATGGTTTCGATCGCCGCATCGGGGGACGAGCTAATGGACTCTGGAGATGAAGATTCGGCTGCGCTGCCCCCTTCGGGTGTGGTAGCGTTGCCCGAGTCCGATCCAGAGCTCACGGCTATGCTTTCCCGGGCCGCCGCAAGTGTCGGGCTTGAGTGGAACCCTCCACCGTGTCCCGAACCCTCGCGGCTGGACGATTGGTATCTCGGGACGGCCCGTGCTGGTTCTCAGCACCCCGCCCCAGTGCCTTTCTTTCCGGAAGTGCATCAGGAGCTCACGAAGTCGTGGACAGCGCCTTATAGCGCTAGAAACCGATCGACTGACTCCTCCGTCCTCACTACCCTCGACGGTGGCGCGGCGAAGGGTTACGTGGAGATCCCCCCCAGTGGAGCGGTCGGTTGCGATGCAACTGTGTCCTAAGACCGCTACCGACTGGCGGGGAAATCCGCGCCTCCCCTCGCGGGCATGTAAGTTCTCGTCCGGGCTAACCGGCAAGGCTTACACGGCCTGTGGAGAAGCCGTGTCATCTCTGCATGCCATGGCGCTCCTGCAGGTGTACCAGGCCAAAGCGCTCATGGAATTGCAAGAGGGTAGTTCCGACTCAGGCGTTATGCAGGAACTGCGTACCGCGACGGACCTCGCCCTCCGGGCGACGAAAGTCACCGCACGTACCTGCGGTACGTACCTGTAGGCTGTACCTGGCAGATATGTGTGAGACCGACAAGGTTTGGTTCCTCAACGCCCCTGTCTGTCAGGCCGGCCTCTTCGGCAACGCAATCGAGAACTTCGCCCAGCAGTTCTCGGTTGCCCAGAAGCAGACGGAGGCGATTAAAAATATCCTGCCCCGGCGACCCGCTGCTGCCTCCCCCCAGTCGCCGGCTGCAGCACCCCCGCCTGCTCGTCGCCGAGGGCGTCCCCCTGCGTCTGCCTCCGCCCCTGCCAAGCCAAAGCAGCAGCCTCCACCGGCAAGGCAGGGTGCCAGGCGCAAGGGGGCCGCCCAACCCGTCCAGGGTCCCGCTGTCTCCGCCGGCAAGCGCAAGGGCAAGCGGCCCTGAGACGGGCAGCCCAGAGAGGAAAGGAGCTGCTCTCGGGGAGGTGGTGTCAACGCTGGTCAAAACATCCTGCCGCTGGCTCTCCGGAGTCCAGCGGTACCCACATTCTCAATAAAAGAGCAGTTTCCTCCCTCTCTGGGCCCCAAGAGGGCCAGGTTGGCAGTGTGCGACGCCCCCGGGCCTTGCCACGCCTTTCCTCCCCTCTCCCCCTCGCCAGGGGGCAGCAGTGTGGGCACCGAGGACGCCCCCGGGCCTTCTCACCCACACTCTGCCCCACACTGGAGTACTCAAGCAACACTCCGGGCCGCCTCCGGGCCTCCCGAGTCGGGCCTGGGTACTCCATCTCGCTGCCTCACCCCGGGCACGTCTGTGGTGCCGTTGGTCCCGCTTGTTCGGTCTCTGGGGGCCTGGTTAGGTCTCTCCCTGGCTTCACGATCGAGTCCCGAGATGGGCGTGGCAGCGCGGCCAGTACCGGGTCTCAGTTACTCCTTACTGTCGCCAAACCTTCAATCCGTGGGCGGACCCTGCCTTTCTACGGGCCGGAGTGTCCCTAGAACAGGTGTCCAGGCATGCTGTGGTCTTCACAGATGCCTCTTCCACGGGTTGGGGGGCCACGTACAACGGGCACTCAGTTGCGGGTCTGTGGACGGGGCCCCAACTGCGTTGGCATATCAACTGCCTAGAGCTTCTGGCAGTACGTCTCGCCCTGAGCCGCTTCAAGAAGCCGCTCCAGGGGAAACGCGTACTGGTCCGTACGAACAGCACTGCGGCCGTTGTGTACATCAACCGTCAGGGTGGTCTACGCTCCCGTTGCATGCTCCGGCTCGCCCGCCATCTCCTCCTGTGGAGTCAGAAGCGTCTGAGGTCGCTTCGGGCCATTCACATCCCCCTCTACGAGGCGCCTCTATGCGCTGAAGTGGAACCTGTTCGTTGAATGGTGCTCTTCCCGCCAGGAAGACCCCCGAAGGTGTTCGATTAATGTCGTGCTTGCTTTCTTACAAGATGGGTTGGAGAGAAGGCTGTCTCCCTCCACCCTCAAAGTGTACGTCGCCGCAATAGCGGCATATCACGATGTAGTCGAAGGTAAGTCCTTAGGTAAGCACGACTTAATCGTCAGGTTCCTCAGAGGTGCGAGGAGACTAAATCCTCCTCGGCCAACCTCGGTACCCTCTTGGGACCTAGCCCTGGTGCTCAGAGCGCTCCAGGGCCCTCCCTTCGAGCCTTTGCAGTCAGTCGAGCTAAACATCCTGTCCATGAAGACAGTGCTCCTGACTGCATTGGCCTCAATCAAGAGGGTAGGGGACCTGCATGCACTTTCGGTCAACGAATCGTGCCTAGAATTTGGGCCGGCCAACTCTCACGTTGTCCTGAGACCCCGGCCTGGATACGTGCCCAAGGTTCCCACCACTCCCTTCCGGGACCAGGTGGTGAACCTGCAAGCGCTGCCTTCGGAGGAGGCAGACCCAGCCCTAGCTTTGCTCTGTCCCGTCCGCGCTCTTCGCGCCTACGTGGACCGAACTCAAAGCTTTAGAACCTCAGAACAGCTCTTCGTCTGTTACGGAGGCCAGCAGAAGGGAAAGGCTGTCTCCAAGCAGAGGTTAGCCCACTGGATAGTGGATGCTATCGTCTTGGCCTACCAGTCCCAAGACGTGCCTTGCCCGCTCGGGGTGCGAGCTCACTCCACTAGGAGTGTAGCCTCCTCCTGGGCGCTGGCTCAAGGCGCCTCACTGACAGACATATGTAGAGCTGCGGGCTGGGCGACACCTAACACGTTCGCTAGATTTTATAGCCTCCGTGTAGAGCCGGTATCTTCCCGCATCCTCGCCCCCAGTGGCCAGTAGCGCTAAGTACCCGTTCTAGTGTCGGCTTGCATACGCCACTCCCGCCTCCGGGCCGGATACGTGCGTCTATGGTCTCCAGTTGTGTTCCCCGGAAACGGCTAACCCTGTCGAGCTCCTCCGTCACCCCTTCGGTGTCAGACATTGCGGCCGTCTGACACCAGGCCTACACCCGTATGCTTGTGGAACGTGTGTGCTAGGCTGGGTTCCATATGTAGCGGTTCCCTAACGGCAACCCCATATGTGTATTCTCCACGGTACCAGCTACCCTACTCGGCTAGCCCCGTGTCTTTCCCTTGACAGAGCCCGCTCTGTCGTCTCTGGTGGTGTTCTTTCCCCCCTGGGACCAGGTTGGATCCACCCCAGAGACTGCCATAGGTAGCACTACCCTGCTAGGTTAGTCCTTATGAGTATTCCACCTCTCCTTCCACTGAAGGACGTGGCTCCGCAGCGTACCATCTCCCCGAGACGGGCACGCTTTCCCAGCGTTATCTAATAGTCACGCTGAGTGGGTCTTGCAGGAACAGCAGTGACTGGCCTCCCTGACTGGAGCCCTGACTTCCGCACCAACCTAGGTGTGGTCCAGCGAGCTCGGTCAGGGCGCTGGAAGGGCCAGCATCTCTGGCGTGTTAGTAGGGATCCCAATTCGTCGGTCAGTTCCGACGTACGTCGAACGTGACCGACTGAAAGGGAACGTCTCGGTTACGTATGTAACCCTCGTTCCCTGAAGGAGGGAACGGAGACGTACGTCCCGTCGCCAGGTGCTGTGCTTCAGCTGTAGGCCGAGCCACTTAGCCGGCTCCTCAGTTGCAAAGCGATATGCGGTACTTCCACTTCCGTATTTATACGCGTCTACCGCATGCCAATCCTAATTGGCTCGTTTTTAAACACTTGAAGTAGATTGGTCTCTGAAAATAGATCCCAATTCGTCGGTCAGTTCCGACGTACGTCTCCGTTCCCTCCTTCAGGGAACGAGGGTTACATACGTAACCGAGACGTTCTTTATGGGAAAATAATGGACAGTATGGAGTGGAATATTTGTACTGTACCTAGAGGTCTGCACAGGCTTTAAACTGAAGCCCAAACCCGGCCCGTAGGAAGGTTTTCTCAAGTGTCTGGGAGATGTTGCCTCAGTTCTTCTGGATTTAGTCCATCTTATTTTTTTCTGTTTCTTCATGTAATCACAGACAGACTTGATGATAGTGAGATCAGATCATACCGGCTGCTATCAGACTTCTTGTGCATATAAAAAAAAATAAAAAAAATCTCACTGGATTATTACAATATAATTGCAAAATGAATGTTTGGAAATGTAAACTGATATTTCCTACTGACACACTACAGTAAAAGATATAAATAACTGGCTTAAAAATTTTTTTTGTGTAAAAATACCAACGTGCCTAAGACTTTTGCACAGTACTGTATAAATGATTAAAATACAAAAGTAATAGTAGTTATTAAGATTAATGTGGTTTGGAATTAGTAAAATGTGCCTGGAAAAAATATGATCAGAAAATCAACATGCCTAATAATTCTGCACGCAATGTTTATTAAACTGTATGGCTGGATATTGTGTGATTGGATATTGGGCTAATAAACAGTAATCATGTTGTCTAAATTCGGCTAAACTGTTTTGCTGAAATCAAAATGTGGATGGTGAAACAGAATTGCCGCTAATAACAAGTCCCACTTGCTGTGAAGTTGGAGCAGAGGATTTTGCTTGGTTTTTAAAGGATAGTTCACCCAAAAATGGAAAATCTGTCATTAATTGCTCACCCTCATTCCAAACCCACAAGATCTTCGTTCATCGTTGGAACACAAATTAAGATATTTTTGATGAAATCTGAGAGTTCTCTGACCCCTCCATAGCTATTTAATTAACACTTTCAAGGTCCAGAAAGGTAGTAAAAACATTGTTAAAATAGTCCATGTGACTCCAGTGGTTACAACCTTAATTTTATGAAGTGAAGAGAGTACTTTCTGTGTGCAAAAACAAACAAAAATAATGACTTTATTCAACAATTTCGTTCTAGCCTGTGCCAGTCTCCTGCGTATACCCTAGACATCACTACTTCCTATACAGGAAAATGCTGCTTTCCGTATGGGTTTAATATGGACAGCTACTTTGATGTCTTCAATATATTATGATTCTGTATTAATATGGTACAGTTGACAACCCTAACCAGCACCTGTGTCTACTCACTTTACTTGCTGCAAAGTCACTGTTATTGGGCAAAAAAGGTTGTACAGAATATTAAAATATACACTCTGACACAACACTCTTTTACAGAATTGTCTGGTGCGTTGTGACAATGGTGCTTTTACAGCTGTGGTTGGGGACTTTGGGCTGGCAGAGAAAATCCCTGATTATAGGTCAGTGCATACCTTATCTTACATATAACAGAAGTAATACCGATTTATGACACACATTTAACCCAGAAATATAAGCAGAAGTATGACACTTATCTGGGAAGACTATTCAGAATGCTATTCCAAACATAACTAAATACGGATTGAAGACACGCATTAAATGTTTGTCTACAGTGATGGTGTTGAAAAGCAACCTTTGGCAGTTGTGGGCTCCCCCTACTGGATGGCTCCAGAAATGTTAAGAGGAGAGCTGTACAATGAGAAGGTACCCTGTCTTTGAAAACTAACAAATCAATGTACAACTCTGCTTATGTGCTTGTTTAACGTTAGTCATTTTCATACCATAGGCGGATGTCTTTTCATATGGAATAATCCTTTGTGAGATTATTGCTCGAATTGAGGCTGACCCAGATATCCTCCCACGAACAGAGGTACATCATACAGCTGTACACCACCACAGGAAACATGAATCAAGAGTAGAATCAAGAAGCTGGTTTACCAGATATAGATCAAGCATAGAGTTTCTGTAAAAAATCAGATAATAGCTAAATTTAATCAAAGACAAAAACAAAACCTGGTCTAAAAGTCCATTTCTAGTCTATTAGAAAGTCTATTGTTTAGGTAATGATAACTGAAATATAGATATTCTAAAATCGTATTGAATTATATTGATTGTAAAATTGTATTCTGTATCTGTAAACGTAACAAACTTAGTACAAAAATAATTTTATTTATTTTGGCCTTATGTTACTTACTCCCATGGTTTTTATAAACGTGTGTGCATATAAATAACCATATAATGAATGGACATCTAATGCCTCCCTCTACTGGTCAAGCAGCATGTTGCCAGTTTGCACAACATTTTTTATTTATTTATTTTTGTTTTAGAAAGCAACACATTTTTCATTATTGAAGTTAAATATTTATCTTAAATTTGTCTATGTGTGTGTTTGTATTCTGTTTGAAGATGCCTGATCAGTGTAATACATATGAAATACAATTTTTCTGTTTGACTGTAGGATTTTGGGCTGGATGTGGACACCTTTGGGCATATGGTGGGAGACTGTCCACCTTCATTCCTTCGCCTGGCTGTCATTTGCTGCAATGTAAGCTACATACCCAAACATAAAATAAAACTCTGAATTTAAAAACACATAGTACTGAAGAGCTGTATAAAACTGTTCATGTTATTCACTGAGATTGTTTTTTTTTTTTATGTGTTATTTTATGTCTATGGTAGATGAGTGCAGACAGTCGTCCTGCCTTCTCTGAAATAGTAGTGACACTTGAGAGGATCGAGAGAGAAAGAGTGAAGAGTGAAGTTCCAGTCATCCTAGGTATGTTACAAATAACATGGGCAAAACAACATGGCCAAGACGTTGATATAGATATATATATATATATATATATATATATACACTCACCTAAAGGATTATTAGGAACACCATACTAATACTGTGTTTGACCCCCTTTCGCCTTCAGAACTGCCTTAATTCTACGTGGCATTGATTCAACAAGGTGCTGAAAGCATTCTTTAGAAATGTTGGCCCATATTGATAGGATAGCATCTTGCAGTTGATGGAGATTTGTGGGATGCACATCCAGGGCACGAAGCTCCCGTTCCACCACATCCCAAAGATGCTCTATTGGGTTGAGATCTGGTGACTGTGGGGGCCATTTTAGTACAGTGAACTCATTGTCATGTTCAAGAAACCAATTTGAAATGATTCGAGCTTTGTGACATGGTGCATTATCCTGCTGGAAGTAGCCATCAGAGGATGGGTACATGGTGGTCATAAAGGGATGGACATGGTCAGAAACAATGCTCAGGTAGGGCGTGGCATTTAAACGATGCCCAATTGGCACTAAGGGGCCTAAAGTGTGCCAAGAAAACATCCCCCACACCATTACACCACCACCACCAGCCTGCACAGTGGTAACAAGGCATGATGGATCCATGTTCTCATTCTGTTTACGCCAAATTCTGACTCTACCATCTGAATGTCTCAACAGAAATCGAGACTCATCAGACCAGGCAACATTTTTCCAGTCTTCAACTTCAAATTTTGGTGAGCTCGTGCAAATTGTAGCCTCTTTTTCCTATTTGTAGTGGAGATGAGTGGTACCCGGTGGGGTCTTCTGCTGTTGTAGCCCATCCGCCTCAAGGTTGTGCGTGTTGTGGCTTCACAAATGCTTTGCTGCATACCTCGGTTGTAACGAGTGGTTATTTCAGTCAAAGTTGCTCTTCTATCAGCTTGAATCAGTCGGCCCATTCTCCTCTGACCTCTAGCATCAACAAGGCATTTTCGCCCACAGGACTGCCGCATACTGGATATTTTTCCCTTTTCACACCATTCTTTGTAAACTCTAGAAATGGTTGTGCGTGAAAATCCCAGTAACTGAGCAGATTGTGAAATACTCAGACCTGCCCGTCTGGCACCAACAACCATGCCACGCTCAAAATTGCTTAAATCACCTTTCTTTCCCATTCTGACATTCAGTTTGGACTTCAGGAGATTGTCTTGACCAGGACCACACCCCTAAATGCATTGAAGCAACTGCCATGTGATTGGTTGATTAGATAATTGCATTAATGAGAAATTGAACAGGTGTTCCTAATAATCCTTTAGGTGAGTGTATATATATATATATGAATTTCTTTTAAAAATCTGATCCCACACTTTTGAAATGTGGTATATATATACCACCTTTCAAAAGTGTGGGATCAGATTTTTTAAAAGAAATTAATACTTTATTCATCGAGAATGCATTACATTGATCAAAAGTGAGAGTAAAGGCATTTATAGGCATATTTCTATTTCAAAGAAATGCTATTCTGAAAAAAAATATTTGTCCACAAAAAAATTAACTTTTACTGGTTTAAACTTATTAATTAAAGACACTCTTTTAACAACACTTTCTTTACCACTCTTAAAAAAATGATGTAATTTGTTGTGTTTCCTCAGAACCTGTTGCCATTGACATCAGCCCGTATAGGAGAAGAAGCTCACCATGCTATCCTGGTGACCAGCGCCTGTCACGTAGTCAGTCAGATGTATTGCCCCCTGCCACATCACCATGTTTAGGCACTCCTGCACGGGTCAACCCATTCTCTCTTCGCCAAGACCTCAACGGCGGTCGCATCAAGCTGTTCGACACCCCTAGTAAATCTGTCATCTCTCTTACCTTTACCCTTCCCCCACCTCCAGACCCTTGTGCCTCTCCACCTCTAAACGGAAGCCCGGGGCTTCGAGGACCCCCTCGAAGGTGTCGGTCCCTGCCGTGCACCCCTGATCTGGGTCGTCAGCTACCCTTCCGGGACCAAGAGAGCCGGAAAGAGGAAGAGGAGGAGAGAAATGAAAAACTGGGAGATGGAATGAAAGAGAAAGAGGCGGAAGCACGGCAAGATGTGGTGGAGGACTCAGGCCTGGTTCTGGATTTAGATATGGTGTCTTTAGAACGGGTAGAAGAGGAGGAGGAAGAGGTGGAGAAGGAGGGCCTGAGCCTCACAGAACCCATGGACTGTAGTAGTTCGCCCGACACAGCTGAAGGAAATGTGTCAGGAAAGCGGCTTATTAGCGGTTCTTCTTATTCCCCGTCCTTAAAGTCCAATGGTTGGGCTACACCCATCTCAAACGGACCACTGTTATTACCTCCCCTTCCCCGTTTGGACAACAACAATGGACTGCTGAGGCCTGGGCGGTCGTTTGCATGGGCTAGACTGAAAGGATACAGAGGCCCCGCCCCAGAGCCTTTACCGCCTACAAATGAACAAGACGATGTCATGTCATGTCCGGCCTGCTGTCTGGCTGGGTTCAGCTTCCCTTCTTTGTGCCTGCGTGGACCTCCTCCCTCGCACCGTGGACCTCCACGACGACCTTACAGGAACCTCAACAGAGGGGAAGCGTCTGCAGCTACAGCAAAGGGACTGCTCTGTCGGGGAGCAACAGGTCTGGCTCCATCCACTGCAACCTGTGAGCCAGGGTTACCTCTGCCAGAGGCCCAGACCTAAAGATGACCACTACAACATCTCAGAAACTGCTCAGTATTTACAACGCAACACAGTCAGACTGCAACCCTGATGTCAGTATGATTATCTTACCGGATGCAGTGTGGGTTTAAACATTGTAATAGAGGGATAGTTCACCCAAAAATGAAAAAAAAAAAAAATTATTTGCCTGTACGACTTTCAGTATTCTGTGGAACACAAAAGATGTTCAGACAGTGAATGTCAATCAGGTCCAATGTTATTTCATTGTTTGGACAAAAAATTTGAAACATTCATCAAAATATCTTCTTTCTGTTTTACTGAATAAAGAAAGTCTTTGTGGGTGAGTAAATAATTTTCTAGGGCTACACGATATATCGAAATAAATTTAGATGCACTCCCCTACAAAATCACCCCATTTATTCTAAAATGATTAATTAAATCAGCTGAAAATTTCAAATGTTTTGTGCAGTCCTAGAATTTGCATTTTTGAGTGAACTATACCTTCAAATGTGTGCATGAGATACACACAAGTTAAAAGTGAGAAATGAAAGTCATGCTGGTTCCATAGTGCCAGTTCTTTATCATGGTCTTTTTTTTCTCCTTTTTTTTTGGTACTGTAATTCAGAATAACTTAATATCACCACTGTACAATACTGTCTGCTTTTTATTGTGTGCTCTTTTTGGCTCCATAAATGTTTGATTGACTCAAAGCCACTGTGTTTAAAATGAAAAAAAAAAAAAACTGTTTGTAATAAGGGTGACCTATGTGAAAATAGTGGCATGTCAGCATTTTAAGTATATTATCTCATGTATTTATTTATTAGATAAGCATTCCTCTGAAAGACTGAGTGCTCTTCACTTTGCTGTGAGAGTGGACTAGGGTGTGTGACACCGAGTACTGACATGTCAGACACATGTTGATACATTTTTTGTGATATACATGTATGTTCAGATGCAATGTATGCAGTAAATCATGGTAATTCTGTAAAATGTACTGTTAAATAGGCATTTTTTAAATGAAAACTTCCGCGTTTTGAGTTTTACACAAATTAAGATGTGTAGGAGGAGTGCCTGTAGAGGATAGCAGTATCATTTTTTTTTTATCTCCCCCTAGTGGTCAGGAGGACACACTCTTGTTAGATCACTGCTGCTGTTATTTAAAAAAAAAACTGATTCCTCTCACAAGTGATGTTCGAGGACATTTACCTTTACGTTTGATCTAGTTCAGTTTTTTGTGATGTTCAAGGTATGGAATTGTATTTAAAAAAGCAAAAGAGCATCTTGCACCAAGTGTTTCCTGATGCCACTGACATTTACTCATGACAGTTATAAGACACACCCCAACACATGTCAACAACAAATCTGCTTTTTGTTTCATATTCAGTCTGAAATGTTTTTGCATTACTTTATGCAGAATCTCAGACAGTCTGTAATGCTGAAGTGTAGGTTACACCTCAGAAATACGTTCACTGAATTTCCTCATGCTTGTGAACGTACATCTGCTTATGAGATGAGCATATGAAGTATCTGCATGCTGAGTACTGTACAAAAGAGTGATCTGTACATATTAATGCATGACAATAGGCAGAAGCTGTCTAGCGCATTAAAACTTCCCTTCATACCTGCATCAGAAGTGGAGTTGTATCAAAGATCTGAATTCAGATGAGATATGGATGCAATAAGTGCTCTTGCTTTAAGCAGAAAGTTATATTTCTTATAGTTTGGTGAGTGAAATGTTAAAATAAACGAACTTGTTAGGTTCTTGAAAAGTACATTTTCTAATACTAATCTGTGAAGTATAGAATTGGGTTGTAAAACTCAGAAAGCTGATAATGAAATATCTGATTGATTTATAATTTTCCATGCACACAACTGATTGTGTGTAATATATACAGCACAGACATTCAGAACTTGCCTCCTTTGTGTCAGTGATGAAGTGATGTTATAGCGGATGGGGCATGGATGAATTTGTTACTGTATAAAGATTTGTTTCTTTCTAAGAGAGAACCTCTTTCTCTGAAAACAAAGCACTTATCACTATGATTACTGTTATTAGTTCTTGGGAACAGCAGCTTTAATAAATGTCAATGAGTTGTTATTTATGAAAATGTCATGAAATAAAAAACTTTGAATGTAGAAACTGTCATTTTTTACATTAAAAACTGATTTGAAATGTTAACAGAAATGGTTATAGCTAGAGCTGAATCATTAAAACTGACAAGCATTGTGAAGAACCGAGTGGACAGTGCTCATCATAACCCATAGAAGAGCTGTTGTGTTTATAGGAACACAGGTTCCAATCCAGCCTGCAAATTATCTCATTCCCACTCTCTCACTATACCCTCTGTAAGAGATGGTCCAGTGGTCATAGGAAATAATTTTTAACAAGCTGGACAGAGGTTGGGTGGATCCCAAAAAAGGTGGTTTTATTCATATGTAAATGAGAAAAAAATACTGAAATACAAAACAAAACAAAAAAACTGAACAAAACAAAACTGCAACAATGTGCAAAGAAAGGCTACCCCAAGTAATCTGCAACAGGTCTATCCTTTGGCCTTCAACAAACCAAGGCCCTGTCTCAAATGGCACCCTAAACCTTAGGCACCCTAAAAAAGTCTTCATCTGAGTCCGCACTTTCACGATGTAATGCCGCTTTGACTGCCAGGTAGAAGTCCTCTGTGTAGCTCGTGAACTTGCGGGATCAGCTTACAGGACACCCTACGATTTTCATAGCGGCCATTGTAAGTCCACATGAAGTGTGCCATTTGGGACAGGGCCCAAGACTGACCCTTAAGCTCTACAGCTCCCCATTTATAAGGCTAACTCCACCCTCAACCTGTACCAATTGAACAAGCCGGGGCCAACCATAGAATGCCATATACAAGTATAAAAATAATACATACACACTAAACATATACACAAATAACAATAAATATAAACCCATGGGTACATAAAAACACTAGATAAAAAAAGGAAAAGAAAAGAATCATTCAGCTGCTATTCCCCCACCCCCAGACAAAACTACAAATGGTTCAGTCCACTTAGGAGCATGCTTTGATCCAGCTGGACTGTTTGATGGTACAGCATGAAAATGGAAGGCCAACAGACAAAACAAAAGGTTTGGGGGATTCTCACAAGAAATAAAGGTAATTCTGACTGAAATTAAACTGGGTTGTGAGGTTTTTTTTTAACAAAATGTTGGAGCAAACAGACAAAAACTAAAACCAGTATCACACTCCTTCGAAATAGGTAAAACAATTACACAACACCTTCTGATTTATAAGATGTTAAATGCCGGCATAATCAGGTAGTGATGTGTGCATGTGTGTCAAGCCCATTTAATTCCTTATGTCACCAAGCTTGGCTTGTGACATTTCCCTCCCCTTCTCCTCATGAGGTGTCTGTGTCTCTGCACTAGATCTGACAAAATAGGGATGTTGTACTATTTTGTTATTGTGGCTGTGCTTCAGTATTTTAGTTTGGCTAGTAGTATGAGAATTTGAACCAACCCCAGTGCCCTCAGACTTACCTCTGGCAGGATGTAGGATGCCTGCATACCTGTAGTTTCCAGGGCCTTTTCGTGCAGCAATGTAGGCCTCAACCAGCGTAGCAGCTTCTGCAGCAATGGAGTGATTTCGTTCTTTGACCCAAGTCCTTACTTCCGGGTAGAACACTCGTAAGTATTGCTCCAACACCAGAGTCTCCATAATGTCCTCCTTGTTGCTACTGCCAAATTTGACCCATTTGCAGAACAGATCCTTGAGGCGGACGTAAAGTTCTCTGGGAGTCTCCTCTACTGCTGTTTATTTCATATTTGGACAAGATTGCCTGACCGCATTATAGTTCTGTGTCAGCATAGGGTCCATAGAGACAAACGCACTCTGTGCTTTACCAGTCAACAATGGGATAAGGTGTATAGCCCAGGGGTCCCTCCTTCGTACCTCGCTTAATACATCTGAGATGATTTGACAGATCCCAGATCTTTTAATCGTGATGACTGATCTCTGGCTAATTTGGTTCTTCAAACGAATTTGCAGATTGGATTAAAATATCTGGATTAAGTTATCTGAAATTACTGCGCGTTCCTGTGTTCCCTGAAAAGGGCAGATGCATCGATACTCGAAACCACGATCAGTAATGCAGCGATTGGCTGGCGGCAAGACAGCAACGTAATGACATCATGTAATTAAAAAAAGCCAGCTGGCAAAAAACTTGACAAATTTAAAAAACAAAAAAAATTCTGGACCTTTATAAGGAAACAGCCAAACGACCAAACCAACATAAAAGTTATAATAGATAAATTAAATGTGTACCGTTTCTTTAAGAAACATGATTCCCAATTATTTATATTCACGATTTTATAGTATTTGTACACCCTTTAAATTTTTATTTCAATGTTGTAATTAGCAATTCATTTAAATAGCAATTAATTCAATTTGAAGCAGATTTGTTACGTGACAGTATTAAAGTTTCTTAAGGGTCAAGATCAAGTTCTTTGCTTCTCTTGCGCTGCATCAAGCTACTCCCATAATATCCGTCATCACTCAAATTAGTGCAGGGCTAAGAATAACTGTACAACAGTGGTCGCCAACCCGTCGAACACGATCGGTAGATCTTTATCACTGTCCCGGTAGCTCCCGATAAATAACCGAAAAATACGTAACAACACTTTATCAAGGCTCGAAATTGCTGCCAAAATATATTCTCTGCAACCTTAAAATTTGCCCCGCACAAATCGACCGGCCATAAATCGGACACAGCTGGTTAATTTGTGCTCCAAACACACAATTTGCAACCGGACAGTTTTTAGTTTCATTTTGGCTGATCTCTTGCACACAAACTGCATTGCAATCATTTCCCTAATGTCATTTGTGTGGAAAAATATTACGAAGTCTGTTAACGGACGTTAACACGGCCCAGAGATGGGACACGCTGAAGACTGCTAGCAAAGAGGAGAGTGCAGATGCGCAGCAGAGAAAATACCAGACACAGCGGGCCTGTTTACACATGGTCACCTGCGTTTTCTCTGATCAGATAGCTGGATTCAGTCGTGAAAAGAACAGGTGTAAATGCCCTCTGACATGCATTTGAGATGGATTTAAATCCGTTCACTCAAACCACTACAGGAGGTGGTCTGGGCCGCATTCCAGACGAAACTGGACATGTGTAAATGCATCTGGTTGTTGAAACCACATATGTACATTTTACTCCTCCCAACAATGCTAATAAATAAATTTGTAAGAGCGTGTTATGGGCTATGACATGTTATAGCCAGATATGACAGCGCTACTGCAGCATGCATCGCCGCAGACGAGCAGCTGAATATCCCTTCATCAAGCTGCCGCAAATGAAAGTGAAAGTTGCAGACGCTCAATACACATAATTAAAATAAAAGAAACTAAATGATATTACCAGTATTTATGCCTCTCTCTCTCTCTCGCTCTCTCTCCTATTGCGGTCTTTGATTTTGAAATGATCTGTTGATCAATAAAATACAGCTCATGTTGATTTCGGTGATGTGAACTCTGCATATAGCGTGGGAATTGAAGATCGGATTTATGTCCAATTTGCAGAGACACATTTTTGTGACCAAGTGTGGAATCGTTCTGATAAATCAGATCTGTAAAAACCATAGACTAAAATAAAATACAGGTAAAAAAGGCCCAGCAAGAAAAAAGAAACGCTTCTTTTATTCAGTCCATCTGTTTTTGTTTTGTGCAGGTGTCTTATGTAACAATTTCACAAAGCTAAAGTCAGACCATTCTGTATTTGCTCTAAGTCTTGAAATTATGCAATCTAATGTCAAAAACAACTGCTCATGCTAAATGTGTGTTTCTTTGTTTGGATCGTGATTAAAATGCAGCGGTTGCCTCTCATTTCAAATGGCACATTTTTTTAAGGCCTGTTATAGAGCAAATAAACAACAAATACATTTGCTTAAACAAAGACATCGGAAATAGCCAATTTGTTTGTAAAAAAAACTCTGAATCTGCCATGAAAAATCTATAGGTAAATCTTGCCTTTAATCAAGGCTGAGGTCAGGGATCTTTTGGCTGGAAAAGGTTGGTGACCACTGCTGCACAACGTGAGTAAACCTCCAATAAAATTATAAAGTAATTATTCCATCACAAATAAATCTCTCAATCAAGTGGCTGTGTCTATAATATTATACATAACATTATAATATTATTTTCAAATACATTTTAATATTATTTTTAAAAATTATTATTGCCCCTGGTTCAGTAATGAACTCTTGTAATAAAGTAGCAGTGGCTGGGATAGATTTTAAGTATCACCTCAAGATGCAATCTAATCCTGTTTACATGAAATAAGCCTGCTCCCGAGCAGGTTTAAGCTTACGGACCTGTTGCTATGACAGCAAGTCCAGGATGAGCTTCGAAGAACCAAACAATCCAAGATCATGCCAAATCGTCAACAATCAAATCCAGCTAACTGAGTAAGCGACATACGAAGAACGGACCCCAGTCCTCCTTTGGCCATTTGTAGACTTCTGCCGCTCTTTCAAAGGTTGTGAGGTAGTGTTCAGTGTTCTCGTTATCCTCCAGCCTTGCCATACGGAGCTCTTGGTCCATCCCTCGAGCTGGTTGTCACATGGAATAAATGTTGATACCGTTGAAATTCTGCAGCAGAGCGATGACATCTCAGATCATTACCTAGTATCATGTATACTTAATTTAGCAAAGGCTGCAAAGCCGTCCCTTCGCTACAAATATGGCAGGACTATCACTGCTGCGACTAAAGATTGCTTTGTAAATAAACTTCCTCATCAGTTTCATCTCCTCAGCATCCCAGATAGCCTAGAGGAACTCGATGTTGCAACAGAAACTATTGACTCTCTCTTTTCCAGCACTTTAGACACAGTTGCTCCCCGGTAGCTAAAACAGTAGCCAGAAAAATGGAGCGCAGCTGGAAGAAAACAAAACTGGACGTTTTTTTGCATTTCGGGGAAAGAGAGCATGATTGCATACAGAAAGGCCGTAAAAACTGCTAGATCTGCTTATTTCTCGACTCTCTTAGAAGAAAACAAACACAACCCTAGGTATTTATTCGATACAGTGGCTAAATTAACCAAAGATAAAGCTTCAACTTCTGATGTTTGTAAACAGAAGGAGAAGGAGAAGAAGAATTGGCTAATCTCGTTAAATTATCAAAATCAACAACATGTATGCTCGACCCTATACCAACTAAACTACTAAAAGAGATGCTTCCAGAGGTCATAGATCCTCTTTTTAATATCATTAATTCATCATTGTATCATAGTACTGAGACTGCTCTGATTAGAGTTACAAATGATTTACTCTTATCATCCGATCGTGGTTGTATCTCTCTGTTAGTGTTACTCGATCTTAGCGCTGCATTCGATACCATCGACCACAACATTCTTTTCAATAGACTCGAAAATTATGTTGGCATTAGTGGAATTGCATTGGCATGGTTTAAATCATACTTTTCTGACCGTTATCCGTTTGTAGCAGTAAATGAAGAGATGTCATACAGATCACATGTTCAGTATGGAGTACCGCAAGGCTCAATGCTAGGACCGTTGCTTTTCACCCTGTACATGCTACCACTGGGAGATATCATTAGGAAGCATGGCGTTAGTTTTCATTGTTATGCTGACGATACTCATCTCTATATTTCTTCACGCCCTGACGAAACTTACCAATTCACAAGATTAACAGAATGCATAGCTGATATAAAAATTGGATGACTAGTAATTTCCTGCAATTTAATTCAGAAAAAATTATTGGACAAAATTTAATTATTTTAATTTTTGGACAAAAAAACATGTAGTAACCTAGAATACTGTCTAACACTTGATGGCTGCTCTGTCAAATCCTCGTCAGTTAGTTCATGCGTTCATGACCTCAAGGCTAGATTATTGCAATGCTCTACTGGGTGGTTGTCCTGCTCGCTTAATAAATAAACTGCAGCTGGTCCAAAATGCAGCAGCTCGAGTTCTTACTAGAACCAGGAAGTATGACCATATTACCATCCGGTTCTGTCAACACTGCACTGGCTCCCTATTAAACACTGCATAAATTTAAAAATCTTGCTAATTACTTACAAAGCACTAAATGGTTTAGCTCCCCAGTACTTGAGCGAGCTCTTAACACATTATACTCCATCACGTCTATTGCGGTCTCAAAATTCTGGCCAGTTGATAATACCTAGAATATCAAAATCAACTGCAGGCGGTCAATTCTTTTCCTGTTTAGCACCTAAACTCTGGAACAGTCTTACTAGAATTTTTCGGAAAGCAGACACACTCTGTCAGTTTAAATCTAGACTAAAAACACTTCTCTTTACTATGGCATTTACTCTTTACAGCCGGAACCGGGAACACTTCCCATAACACCTGATGTTACATCAGCTGACTCGTTACATCTTAAGAAGAATGGCATCTACGCTAATGTTAGTCTCTCTCTTTATCCCGTGGTTTACTGCAGTCCTCCGGATCCGGGCCGGATCCAGATCAGACGGTGGACCTGCGCCTGGACATGATCAACGCATCCCTGGAGTGTCTGCAGAGACCGTGTCAATTAGACTCCCCCCTGAAATTGCCTCACTGACACGGCATCCTCATAAACCCGTCCCTGGCGTGATGACTCCGATATTTCGAATATTCCTATTTAATAATTGTTTAATCGACATGCCATCCTCAGTAAACCTGTCTCCGGCATGATGCCTCCGATCTTTCGAATATTCCGATCTAATATTACTTCTGACCTGTAAGGTTGCCAAAATAATAATCATACACTGTTTGTTAATTGGCCAGAGGAGAACTGGCACCCCGACTGAGCCTGGTTTCTCCCAAGGTTTATTTTTCTCCATTATGCCACCTGATGGAGGTTTGGTTCCTTGCCACTGTCGCCTTTGGCTTGGCTTGCTCAGTTGGGGACACTACATTTTCAAATAAATATCCAAATAAATGTAATTACTAAACTAAATTAACTATATCAACTAAATTACTTGAATATATATGATAATTGAAATGAGCTGGATGACATCACCGTTTTCTCCAGAGCTTCCTGTTTAACACTGTGAAGCTGCTTTGAAACAATCAGCATTGTAAAAAGCGCTATATAAATAAAGTTGACTTGACTTGACTTGAACCCATGAATCATGAGGAGTCACTGAGAACCATTGAACAAGTGTCTGTGGGTTTTACTTAATCTCTGATCAGTGTTATACGTTTGTAGACATTTTAATTAGGCATTAGTGTAATTAAAAGGAAAAATAGTAGTTAATAGTCTCGTATAGTTTTTTTTCTGAGCCATCCATGGAACAAACAAAAGAAGCCCTGACAATTGATAAAAGAACATATAGACACTTAATATTTAATTTAATTAGATGATTAGTTAATTGCATTTAAAAAGATTTTATTTTCAATAAAACATTTGCAATAGATTTGTAAATGGTGTTTTTATGCATGTTTGTTGCATTTATTTACACTGTTCTGACCAGCAGGGGTCGCCGTGGAGACGGGGGTCGAATTGTTTCGAAGCTTCAACACAATACGACACATTTGCTTCGACTGTTTGTGTTTCACGAAGCCTCGTTCTGCTCATCACTAGACAGAGGTTCGGTGGATCCCAAAGAAGGTGGTTTTATTCATATGAAAATGAGAAAAAAAAATATATATATATATATTTACATGGTCACATACTGAAATACAAAAAAAAAAAAAAAAACTAAACAAAACTGAACAAAACAAAAGTACACTAAGTAATTTGGTACAATCTGCAACAGGTCTATCCTTTGGCCTTCAACAAACCAAGACTGACCCTTAGTTTTAAGGGTAGGTTTATGGTGGGGGTAGGTATGGATATTAATAAAGCCTCAAATCACATGAATATGATGATGGTAGCACAATCTAATAGCTAGCATTTTTTGCTGTTTAATTGTGCTACCTACTGTTTTAATGGGAGGTAGCAAAATATGACAAGGTAGGACAAATCGACAAAACACCGGCATAGGTGATGTGTGCATGTGTGTCAAGCTTAGCTTGTAACACTCCTGTCAGCAAAATGATCAGATGGGAACAAGACAGTTATATGTTTATAACAGTAAAAAAGTTTTAATATGGTAGATACACTTCTGTACATCTTCTTCAAATGTAACAAAACAACCCAGAATATAACAGCCTAGATGAAAGTTGAGTCTAAAAAGCCAAAGTAATAGGCAATACCACTGTTAAAATATAACTTTTAATGTCCTGCTATTTAAGTCGCTCTCCATGTGTGAACAGTGCCATGGTATAATTTATATATTTACAGAATAATCTTTCAGTGTATTCTGTTGTTTTTTAAATTCTTCTGTGAATCTTCTAATTCAACTAAAAAGCCATGTGGACCAGGAGCAGAATAAGATAAGAAGAACATAATTTCTTTCTCTACCTCTTCACTCATACTCGTGGAAAAGATCAGGAGTGTCCATTATTGATCCTGGATCAGTCTCATGTGTTCTAATCTGCTAGTAAGTATATAATTGCACAGTGTGCAACATATAATTGTGAAATTCTAAAAATCGAAATAATAATAAATAAAAAATAAAGTAAAATTCTGGTCTGATGAAGCATAAATTATTGAATTACTTTTATTATTAAATTGTGAATCCTGACTATATGCGTACTCTTAAAGTCTTGCTGTGATAACAGAAATGATAGGGCCATTCATGTTAGGCACTACATTTTCATGGTTCCATAATTTCTTGATTTTATTATTAAATTCACAGATTTTAAAGATGTAAAATATAATATTTGTAAAGTGTAGTGAAGAAAACTAACTAAAGATGGGGTGGATTTTAAATAATGTACTTCTTTTTAATAGACTAACTTCCAAAACAAAACACAAAACATATTTTTTTTAATACTGTTTTAATGGGTCATCAATCACACTGTTGAGTGTTAATCTGTTAAAAAGTTAAAACAAAACCTTTTTTCAATTGTAGTCCTAAACAAGGCCTAGCAGATGCTCTATGCATATGTTTCTTTGTTTTGTTTTTCCCTAAAAAGTATTTACATCTTGTTGCTGTCTGGGTGTGGTCGTGTTCATCTGCTGAAATTGAAAGTAAAGTGACACAAGATTTCAACATAAAGAGAGTTCATTAAGTCTTTATTAAGATGCAGGTGCTGAATAAACAGGAATAACAAGTTTTGCTGTCTGGTAAAAGCAAATATACTTTTCAGAAAGATTGCTGTTATTATTTGTTATTATGGTCTGAGGCACACCCTTGAAAATATACAGAATAATACAGCTGGGTGGTTGTGATCACAAACCTCACAATAAAGATGAATAGCTTCACAAAGTCTTTATTAAATCCAAAAGAAAGAGCTAAAAAGCTGAATCAGTTTAATTAATTATTATTTATTTATAATCTTTAATTTAAAAAAGGACAAAAAAAAAGTCGGCACACCACGGCTCCAAAAAATTAATAGTAGAATCTCACACAGATGGTCACATTTCGAACATGTAGGCTCTCCGTCAAACAATTGAAAGTTAAACACACCAAGCCTTTATACTCCCAGGTGATTAATCAAGAAAGAAAGAACAAATTATACATACACATACCCAATAATATCAAAGTCAATAAAAATGTAGATGATAATACCAACATAAACCAAGAAAACCTAAAAAGCAAAAGAAAAAAGATTTTTTTTAAAAATTTGACTTACACATTTACTATTTTTCTTTTTCTTGGTTTATGTTAGTATTATCATTCATTCTTTGATATTATTGGGTATGTGTAAATAAATAAATATATATATATAATTTTGGTTTCCCTTGAATAATCACCTGAGAGTATAAAGGCTTGGAGTGTTTAACCTTCAATTGTCTGATGAAGAGCCTATGTGTGCTTGAAACATTACCATCTATGTGGGATTCTACTATTATTATTATTATTATTTATTTATTTTTACCTTTTGTGGAGCCGTGGTGTGCCGACTTTTATATATATATATATATATATATATATATATATAATTATTTATTTTTCCCCCCCAAAATATTAAGCTATTAAGTTAAAAATATTAAGTTAAGTACAACTGTTTTCAACATTCAAAATAATAAATATTTCTTTTCTTATTATGTGACACTGAAGACTGGTTATTTTAAATTGTAATGATATTTCACAAAATGACTGTTTTTGCTGTATTTTTGATCAAATAAAGCTAAAAACTTTTGAATGGCTGTGTATATTATATGCAAATTTAAAATAAATATTTTTAAAAGTACTGGTTTAAACGTATAAAAAACACTCTTTTTACAACATTTTCTTTACCACTTTTTAAAAAAATAATGCCATTTGTTGTGTTTCCTCAGAACTTGTTGCCATTGACGTCAGCCCGTATAGGAGAAGAAGCTCACCATGCTATCCTGGTGACCAGCGCCTGTCACGTAGTCAGTCAGATGTATTGCCCCCTGCCACATCACCATGTTTAGGCACTCCTGCACGGGTCAACACAGTTGCCTCTCCGTCAGACAATTGACAGTTAAACACACCAAGCCTTTATACTCCCAGGTGATTAATCAAGAAAGAAAGAAAAAAAGGTATTCATACACATACCCAATAATATCAAGGTGATAGCAAGGAGAAAGGCCATTCATTCATGGCATTGTGAAAACGAATGAATAATGAAGCATGACTCTAACACGTGTTCAGCTGAATATCAGCCTGAACACAAGGTAAATGAAAATCTGCCATGGAAAATGTTGTCGGAAGTTGAGCAAATAAGTGAACCCTGGTAAAGTGGCTATACATTTTCTCATGTCAACTATGCTTAAAATTGAAATGCAATGTAAACAAAATTTCCCATAGTTTAGGGAGGGTGCTTTAATGCAGATGCTATGTAAGCAACATCTCCACCCAGGGCCGTTTCTAGCCATTTTGATGCCCTAGGCGAAATCCTTAATGGCGCCCCCCAGTCAAATCTTAAAAAACAACATTGGTATTACTGGTATTAATTTTAATCCTTATTAACAAAAATATACAAATATACTTTGGAAATGTTTCCAGGTTAAAAACCTGTCATAAATGATCATGTCTGTTGCTGATCGCTAATTGGCTAAAAGTATGTGCTCGATCAAGATGAGTCGATTCTGCTGTAAGCTTCAGAAAAGCTTTTAGCCTTTGTGACAATAGCATATAAATTGATGTCCTGGCACCAAGGCGTCTACAGTGAGCTGCCCTCTCTTGTCACTTTTATGGCTTGGCCGATGCAAAGCAGACAACCCCTCGAAGAGCCCTGGCGACTTCAAAGTGATCGCTATCTCATCCCATGTCTCGTCCCATGTCCTGCCCCTATACACCCAGGACCTGGACACTGAGAGACTCAATCCAATAGACATAGCACGGACATTCTCCTAATTTCCCTTATAATTAAACTATTTTGGAATGTATATGAAATATTCCTGTGTACGCATGTTCCCTATGTTATACTAAGTCATGATGTGTGTAATGTTAAGGTCATTTTAAATGCTTGTATTAATGTGTAAATAATGTATTGGTATCTAAATGTTCCTCTCTCTTTTTCTTAATCAATGGTGCACAGTATGTGATTATGAGATGCATCTTAAGTATGTTTAGCACCCTTGGGAGTAAAACTGGACTAATTCTCACATCCTCATAAGGACATGCCGGTGGGTCATAAACCGAGACAAAGGTGGTTTTCTCCCGCCTAAAGTGCACACAGGTGATAGACCATTACAGGAAAGATGGGCATATGTTAATGGGACTTAAAAGACAAAGGACACGTTTCTTCGCCCCTCTTACTTCGCATCTTCCTCCCTTCATCTCATCTCGGCTCGTCCCCTGGCCGGAGGGGCTTAGGCCCTGGCTATGTGGCTCAGTCTATTTGGTTGGATCCTTTGAAGTGCGGCCAGGCAGCGCGCTCCATCGCAGTGTGATCATCTCAGCGCTCAGTCACCTTTTTCTCAACTTCGACAGAGACAAACTTCCCTTCCTCCCTTTTTGGCAAAGACATATTCTGTATATATATATATATATATATATATATATATATATATATATATATATATGTATTCTTTATTTAGTCGTATTTGTAGTATCAATTATTAAAACCATTGTATCCATGTTTGATTGTCAGTGGTGATGCTCACAAACCACAGTCACTTTAATGTCCAGATTTTGCTACAAGCTTTCATATAGTATCATTGAATACTTTAATTAATATCCTAATAGTTCAGAAAGTTATTCTTCGTGGCCAGAAGGATATCTTCCTGAAGATTCGATAGAAAGAATAAAACTTTGGGAGAATTGATAAAAAATATTGTATTGTTGAACGAACGGATCAGTCGATTTTTAAATAAATCAAGTTAAAATTCGTAACAGAAAAAAAACATTCTGTTGGATACATTTTCGAGGATGTGCAGTAAAATAAATCTGACCACACACTCTTGTGCTACAAATTGGCACAAAAGGATACACTGAGATTTGAAAACAAATTCTCTTTTCACTCGTGATTGATGCAGTAAATCGTCCTTCCAGCCTGTCTTCCGCCACTGTCTGTCAGCCCCTCTGCTCACCTTCCATCCACCTTCGGAGTGGGGTGGTCACCGTGGGTCTGCCAGCCTGCAGCTACATCTGGGCTGGTGGATCCATGATTTCCACCCTCCAACCTCCACCAGGATCTTCGGCGTCGCCGTGGTGCGTCAGCCCCCTGGAGTCATCAGCCCTACCTCCTCCATGGTTCCTCCCTCTGTCAGCTCCGCCCTGGGTCTTCCTATATCTTCCTATATCACCCTTCTCCCACTCATCCTCCACCTGAACTCCCTCTCTCCGCTGTTGGTCCTTTTACAGAGCTGTTTCAGTGTGTTGTCATTTGTCACATGTTTCTTTGTTCAGTTTCCTGCCACTCATCTGTCCCCATGGTTACCCTCGCTAGTTTAGTTCTGTTCAGCTCTGTCTTGTGTTATCTCGTTTGTATTTGCTATTTAAGTTCTCCTGTTTTCTTCAGTCTTTGTCCGGTCTCGTCTATGTATGTTGATGTATAGAGTGTGTTGCCACCGACCTGTATGACTCACCTGAGTATCCTTGTTCATTAAACCTTCGTTTGAGTATTGTTTTTACCTGTCCTTGCCTTCCTGCCTGCACACACCGTGACAATCATGTTGAGTATCTCACGTAAATACAGTCGCTTATAGATTAAGTGAACGTAAACAGTTCAATGAAAACCGTATATATGTGTCAGTATAATAGAAGCATCCGGTCTTAAAGTTACAGCAGCCTAAAGTACCTGTCTGGCGAGAGGCGGTATTAACATTAAGTGACATGGCATCTGACGCACAGAAGCCAATGGCACATGTCGCTATGCTTAGTGACCCAGTGGCACTTCCGGTTCTCATTGGCATGTGTCAGTGGATAGTGGCATGTGTCACTGACATTGTCGCGAAACACTGACACTGACAATGACACTGAGTCGCGGAACATGTCGCTGTATGTTGTGACACTCAGCAGTGACTGACAGGTGAGCTGAGCAGCTATTCTGATGTAATTGTGCCACAAAAGCCTAAATAAATATCCTATTTTCGAGATATGTTTTAAATAAATGTCAATTAAACGTGTTAAAGTTAGTAATATATAACGTGTAGGTTTGTGACAATCTGTATCTGAGTGGCATGTGCCACTGAATGTTATATATAATGCCAATGTTGTTAATCACGCAAACTGCACAGCTTATAAAACACGAATAAAACATTCATCATAAGTCACTACAAATACCGCATTTACAGTCACATCCGTTACTGTAAACCTTTAATTTTGCACGATGCTGCACGCTCGCCTATAGGTGTCAGTATACACATTAGCCAGCGCAAAGATACACCATAACTTATAACAGTTGAGGAACATCAACGGGTGGTGTATTTGGCATTTTGTTTGTGAGTTAGACAAGTTAGACGGTAGCAAAAAACATGTATGCAGTATGCAGAATCTGATATATAAATAGGTTAATTTGTAAATACTTTATCTGATTTAAATGATATAAAATGTTATGTAGGCCTATATATAATTTATATTATATAAATGATTTACTAATTATTTATATTAATATCAGTCTCTGATTACTTATTTTGCATACCTACCTACTCATGGCTTTAATATTTCACAACTAATTTTATGGAGTTATGTAATAAGAAATAAACAAATTTTTACAAATGTGAATGCATTCCTTTTGGAGATGCCTGAATGTCACACCATGGCAGACAGCAGCATGTGTAGGCTACTGGACGTAACACAACATACAGTGACATGTTCTGCGACAGTGTCAGTGGCCACTATCCACTGACAAATGTCACAAATTTTAGTGGCACATGCCACTATCCACTGACACATGCCAATGAAAAACAAATGCGTCAGTAGACTTTATGCGGAGCATGTCGTTGTATGACGTGGCCTAGTGACATATGCCGCTGTCTGCCCATTTTGTAGATGGTGTGGCATACGCACTTAACGTAAGAAGGATATTTAATTAATAATACGCTGATTTCAAACATTACATCAAAGTATTCATTTTTATGTTTAATATCATACATACCATTGTATGTATGTATATTTACTATAAGTATATTTTTTTTATTTTGACAATGTATTTAACGACATATTGTTTTGATAACACTTTTTTTTCTATTTGCATATAGGACTGACACTTCAGCTTGGAACTATACAAAAATATAGAAACTATTTAGCCTCAACTAAAAAGTGAAACGACCAGCATGGGTATGTGGCATGTGCCACCACAAACTGACACTTACCAATCGGTTATTTCATATAATTTTATACTAGCATGAGAGAAAATGATACACACAAACCATTGTAAAGTGACACTTGCCATGTAGACGCTTTTTCTGTGGGGATTTGGCATTTGTGAGGTCAGGCATTGATGTTGGACTACTAACTTTAACACGTTTAATTGACATTTATTTAAAACATATCTCGAAAATAGGATATTTATTTAGGCTTTTGTGGCACAATTACGTCAGAATAGCTGCTCAGCTCACCTGTCAGTCACTGCTGAGTGTCACAACATACAGCGACATGTTCCGTGACACATGCCACTATCCACTGACAAATGCCAATGAGAACCGGAAGTGCCACCGGGTGTGTCACTAAGCATAGTGACATGTGCCATTGGCTTCTGTGCGTCAGATGCCATGTCACTTAATGTTAATACTGCTACTGTGTCTGGCTGCGTCTGAAATCGCATACTCTTTTGAGTAGGTACTTACTTTGAATAAGTAATTACTTCACGACTAAAAAGTATGTTCTATATAGTATGAATGTGTGTAGTATGAATTTAATCTGGCTACTACATTTGCCATGTTGTCATTATCATGTGACATACCAGCGTCAGTTGCATCTGCGATTCATAAATTCTGCCTCATTGGATAATGAAGTGTCCATCTTATGCACAGTTCAGAATCTCACCAAAAGAAGTAAATCATCCAGGTACTTTTTGCCTACTCTTTTACTGTGAATTTGGACGCATAAAGTAAGTCTACTTTACTTTGAATCCACTAGAAGGATTTATGTCAATAAATGGGGTGTCTTTGAAAGGTGGTCTGCATGGAGACCCAGTTAACTACCAGATTGCTTCAGTGCTGGAGTTTCTGAATTCCACGACATCACTGTCAGAGGCTGCCATGTTCAAGGCCAAGTTCCTTGGCGTGTTTGCACACATGCTTCAGTAGTGGATAAATTTAATCATAAAAGATGATTAATCATTATGCATGAGATGTTTATTGATTTACATATATTCATACAGTAAAGAATCATTATGTTTGTAACATTTCTGTTATGCATAAACACTTTTCTAAAGTCTAACAGACACAGTGGCTAGTTTGTGACCTTAGAGGTCACTGGACATCTAAATTGAGGGTCCCTTTACCTGAGGTGGTCAGGGGAGATCTAATTCTGAGGGTCCAGGTGCAAAACTTAAAGATAGAAGACTGTGGAAAATTACAGGAGGAGAGCAGTGGAGACCTTGAGTTAGAAAAACTATAAGAGAGCAGAGTTTTGTTGTGACTGTTAGTTATCACTCTGCAGACATTCAGGATGGCTATATGACTGGGACTCTTTTCTTGCAAGAAAATAAATCTTTATAAAGACAATTGGTTAAGGTTTGTCTTTTATTCAGTGATGCAACAGAGTTAATTTTTGCCACGACACTTCACAGCCGGTTTCATATAAAGGAGTTCCCATAGCACTCAGCATCTCATTCCCATTTTCTCAGGGAGCAGGGTTACAGTCAAGTAACCCGAGACATTTCCTCAAAAATATAAAAATCCTAAAATATCATTAGAACTGATGACTTTTTATTAAACTTTTTATTATTTAGACACCACCCGGAGAACAGAATTCTCATAAGTTTTCAATCTTTCTTATAATACAAGACTGCTGCAAAATTGAGACCATTTTACCAGTCAGAGGAGGAAAGAGTTTATATAGACATTGTTAGTGAACTTTTATTGATTTTAGTCAGGGTGAAATGATGGGAGTAGGGAGACGGGGGGCTCATATGGGTGGGAAGATAAGTTTGGGCAATGGGTGTTCATATTCTTTCTTGGTGATTTTCTCTCCAGGGGTGTGTTTCCCGAAAGCGCCGTTAGCCAACTATGGTCGCAAGTTCCGTCGTTATTAACATAGTTCAATGAGTCTGTGTTTCCCGAAACCATAGTTTCAACGAACGTTCGCAAACAGCATCACAAAGTTGAGTGGTTGGAATGACTGCTCGCGACCTGTGGTTAGAAGCATAGTAGACATGTGGACTTAATAAATCCTTATCTTGAGCAAAATAAGCAAGCTGACATTCGGTACAATCTATATATTTTGTTTAGAATACATAGTTTAGTTTGTGAAGAAATTTAAAGCACCATTTTAAAGAGTGCGCATGTGCGTACGTGCCCTAGTAAGTAAGAACAAGCCTATGATTGAATCTGGAAATAAAGCAAAATTAGAATTAGTCCTCAGATGCATGTTCATAATTTATAGCAAAAAATCTAGCATTAATTCAACCTTAAACGCATTCATTAAAAGAAGTTATTACTCCACCACCTGCATGACATCATTAACCAACGTGATTGAACAACAAATTTGCGACAGTATGGTTTCGGGAAACAGTTGTCAGTTGCTAGTTGATTTCTTCAACGATGCATCGTACTATGGTAGCTAAACAGTGAGTTACGTCGTTGTACGGGAAACGCACCCCAGATTAGTTGTCATTTGCATTTTGAGAGATTAGTGATTTTTTTTATTTATTGCAGGTTAAATCCAGTCTTACAATTTGTAAGGTCCTTGTGTTATGTTACTGTGTAGATTTGTTTCCTTCTAAAAGTCTCACTAAAAATAACACCTACCACTATGATTACTCTTATTAGTTCTGGGGAACAACAGCATTAATAATTGTCAGTGAGTTGTAATTTATGAAAATGTCATGAAAAAAAAAAAGGACTGAATGTAAAACTTTTGAAATTGATTTAAAACGTCAGTGGAAGTGATAATAGCTGCTAACTTAAATTGTTTCAAAACATCAGTTCTTCTGAAGTTCTGAGATATATGTAAGTGAGGGCTAATGAAACAAAACTAAATGTTTATTCTGAAAACCAAGATGTGATAATATCGACAACCCATTTTAATGGATGCCAACGAATGAAATAATTGTCATTCTCAGCTTGAATCCTTGCCTGTTTTTCATGGCACTCTGCAAACTGCTTTTTCATGTTCTCTATTTTCTTTTCTTGTTCATTGATTTTAGTGTTTAGACGTATCTTCTCTTCTTGAGCCTCCATTTCTCTATTGCGTTGTTCTTCACTCTCTTTCAGGATTCGTTGTTTCTCTTCCTCAATTGCTCTCTCTGCCTCCTGAAGCATGTCATTAGTGTAGTATTCACCACCATTATCTCTAACCATTTCATCAATATTGTGTAGCAGCTGCATAACCTGTGCTGAGTCCTGCTTCTTATTGTCAATCACAAAATAGCGTCCCATATAGTTCCTGACAAATGCTCGTAATACGGAATTACTGCAGATAAATGTCTTAATGTCCTGCTCTAGTTGATCTCCATGAGTGAACAGTGTCATACTATAATCTCTTGCCTCTTCACTAAATATTTTCTCAATTAATTGTATTGTTTTTGTATTTTCTTCTGTGAATCTTTCTGGTTTAACAACAATTAGAAAGGCATGTGGACCAGGAGCAGAATAAGATATACACTTCTTAATCTCTTTCTCTACATCTTCTTTACTCATACTTGTGTCAAAAAGACCAGGTGTGTCAATAATTGAAATTTTTCTTCCATTAATAATCCTACATTCTTTTTTACATTCTTTAGTAACAGATGAAGCTGAACCCGTTGAGTCAAAGACTTTTTCTCCCAGGATGGTGTTTCCTGTTGCACTTTTCCCAATCCCTGTCTTTCCAAGAAGGACAATCCGGAGCTCACCTTTTGGTTCTGTTAGAGAACATGAATCATCACATCCAAGACTTATTTTACTGATTCTGTTTTCTATTATTATCTATCATGTCATAATTGATTAAACAAACAAATAAATAATAACAATAATAATAATATAGTAAATAAATAATATAATAATAATTCCAAACCCATTTCAGTTAACAAGGCTAGGTTACAAATCACAAACACATCTACAGTTGGAAAAGGACCACCAGTCTAAGATATTGACATAATTTTACCAGTTTCTTTTTCTTCCAGATCACCATTGGATGAAGTGTTAGTCTCAGGTGTCCTTAGCTGCAAATAAGTGTATAAATACACAATTGTCATACAATGATGGAATTGCATAGGTGCGATATTTAAAACAATTCCTTAAAAATACAGCTAAAATTTAGGTCTGATAAACAAAAAATTATTTTGTTATTTTGCTTTTTAATTCTTTAATTCTGAAAGCCCACAACAATTATCAGGGAAATAAATAAGAAATTATCATTCTGCAGTCAACTTTTTTGGTTCCATTACACGTTGCAATGTATTGCAATGTTGAACATTTCGTTTTTAAAGATGTAAATAACATATTCATTTGAATTTTATTTCAACAACATTCACAATTAAGTCACCATAGGTGAGAATTTTAAATAATTTAGGTGTTTCTTCAGTTTTTCCCTACTCTAATCAAAATGTTTCAAACAAAAGGGAAAACATTTTAATTGGTAATCAATTTATATGTTTCCTCTGCCCTTTAACTAACAAAAGAAGTTACAAACAAAAAGTGCTTAGTGGCTCTCAGTCACAATCCAAAATTCCACCTTGTTCTTTATTTTCATCCTATTATGTTAGTCATCCTGTTCATTGTTTTGTCACTGTGTAAATTATCAAGTCACAATTAATCAAAGTGTCTGAGCAAGTTTAAGTGTGTGAGCTTGAAGGGGCTAGTGTAGATTTTATAGCAGGGCTGTAACCACCAGACACTGAGGGGACTGAAGTCCCCCCCATTAATTAGAAATGTCCAAATTGTCCCCGTTAATATTTGATTCTTTTGATTTTATTTGGTTATTGATGCTGCTTTGCTGCACTCCATGTTTTTTTTGTTACATTACAAATTACATTTTAGGCTGCTCTGCCTCAGAGGTCTAACAGTGGCCATCAGTGTCAGAATGATTGCAATGGCCAATCAAATCAAAGAAGGCGGGGCTTATGGTTCACAAAAAAAAGAGTGCAAATTTCAGTGCAGCACTTTAGTTTAGTTTAAAGGTGAAAATGTGTATTAAGATGTAAGCATCTACTCCCACCACCACCCCACCAAAAAAACAAAACAAAAAAATCAAGACGTTACGACCTTGTTTTATAGAAATTATTAAATGACAGCAGGTATTTTCATTGTACACAGCTCAATGTCTGATAAAGGACAATCTTCATTTCAAACAACATGTTTAATATATTTAATCACTGCCTAAGAGATTTACATACTGTCATGCTGGTAGAAAGACTGTCAATGATTTTTGGTACATGTTTGCGACAATGCTTCTTTTGTTTTACTAATATTTCAAGCTAGGCGGACAGTAGTGAAGTATTTTTACTCTGCTTAAGTACATTTTTCAAGTGTCTGTACTGTACTTTCTTTGGAAAACCTTTACTTTACAACATTCCAAAGCATAATGTTGTACTTTTTACTGCACTACGTTTCATATTGAATATCATTTAATACTTAATTACATAAAAAATGTAGTATTTTCTTACTTTTACTCAAACAAAAGTAATTCAAAGTTTTAAATTTTTAATGTAATTAGGTATTAAACATAAAATAAAATAATCTTATTTATGAAATCTAGTGCAGTAAAAAGTAGGTCTTCAGGCTTTAGAATGTAGAAAAACACATAAAAATACATATACTTGAAAAATGTACTTGAGTAGAAAGTAAAAATACTTCACTACTGTCCACCCAAGCTACAGAGCAAGAGTCAAAACAACCAGCAATAATATGTTCACAGTGATAGTGATACTTACCCGTAAACCATGTGCAACCACATCACAGATGCACAGAAACCCAGGTCTTGGATGCATTAAGTTGTTCTTTAGACTGGCTGTGTTTTGCTGTGGTTTGAGATATTACAAGCTGTCATTATGCATTATAGCATTAGGCCTATTTGTATAGTTTATTTCTAGAAGTGAATAATTTAATTAACATACAGTGCTAAAATGTATGTTATGAAATTCTTTAAGTTGAATCCTACCTTTCATTGCAGATTTGCTGGTCTGAATTTTTCTGTATAGCTTTGTTTGAGTTTCATTCTCTCTGAACTGTCCTTTATACCAGGTACTGTATCTGTGAAGAGGAGGAGCCTGAGTCTTGTTTTTCTGTCATCTGATGCTTCCAAACATTCAGTCATGTTGGTTGGTGCAGTATTGTGCGGACATATCATGCTAACCGTGATAACCGTGGGAGCGTGCAAAAGACGTGACAAAGTACTGAATGAAAATGTCTCTGAAACATCTGTACTTGATAAATATTGCATTTATTAATTTATTTTATTTATCAGCTGTGATAAAGTATGCAAACACAGTGCAATCGTCCCTACGGAACAGAAAGTGTCCGACGTCTCTATTTTCAGCTCCTCCCCGACTGCAATTGGCAGCCGAATTTGAACACACCTGTGATGTTCCCATTGGTTTGTCTTGTCATGTTATACTCTGCTCTGTTTCTAATTTATTGATTCATTGTTTGATTGATTCCAGGAGTTACTTGTTATGTAACACCTGTGTGGGTCTGTAGACCTCTATGGGTCTACAAATGTAGGTCACAAAGGAACCCTTGTCATGGGAAGTATACCAGAAAACTGCTACCGATACCCCCGAGTACCCTTGATAGTTGTAAGGACCCAAGTGCATGGCCTTAGGGCTGTCCCAGCAGTGACCCTTGCTGATGGGGAGCTGGGGCAACTAGCACACAACACAGCACACTCTTCTCATAGCTTGTTCATGAGGAGGAGACTGTAGATGTTTAACTCCAAAGAAATGTAAATGAGATGTAAATGTAAATGCCTAACCCAAATGAGCCTCCCTTGTCCTCAAGGGCATAATGAAACAATCCATGCATGTTGAGGGATCATCATGAGCATTTAATGTATGATTATATCCTAACCATGCAATACATGTATCATGACCATCTTCTATAGGCAAAGAAGACTGTTCTTTGTTCTCTTTTTTTTTCTTTTTTTGTTGTTGCAAGAGTGAGATTTGAACTTCAAAGCAACCTGTGGATGTTTACAGTCTGTTGTGTATCAATCGTGTCTGACTTGATTACCTACTTTGCGGTACACCAGAGAAACAGAGTAATAGATGGGATGAAAGAAGTTAGCTTGGATTGTACTACAAACAGTAAAACCGCAAATAAAAACCTGTTAGCTTATGCCACCGCTTGCAATATGCCTTACAGAGAACTTCAATCAATGGAACTTAAAACAAATGAGAAAACTTCACACAGCAATCCTGAGAGGCTGCTGTAGACAGATGGAGGACTTCCACATCTTGCACCAAAGTGGAGATCAAAGAAACAATGATTTCACACCACTATGGGTTTTTATAGGACACTAATTAGGGTGTGACCAGCACAGCCAGATTGTCTTAAAGAGAACCCAAGTCATCAGACCTGGAGGGTCAAATTTCCGTACATATAAAATATGTACCAGAGTGAAGAGATAGTCCTAATATGCTAGAGAACCACCTGAACCAAAACCATCAGTTTCTTAATTTAAAGCACCTTGGCAACAAGAGGTCTACAGCATACACTAAACCTCTGTTTAGTTAAAGGGGAGGTCTAATGCTATTTCATACATTCTGACTTATTTACACCGTTAAAGAGTTGGATTCTCATGCTAAACATGGCCAACATTTCAAAAAATTAGTTGGAAGTATTTCTGTGCCAAAATCACTCCAAGTGTTTTTTTCAAGTATGGCCCTCTATGAGGTCATAAAGGGCAGAATTATATGGGCACTTCTCCCGGATGAGCGCGTGCGCACATCAACCAGAGTGAGAGCAAGAGCACGTCCATCAACAGCTGTTGTTTTGACCTACTCCAATGCCTTTCCCTTCCGTTTAACAGCCTGCATACATGTGCCACAATGGACAGACTTCATTTCTTTGTTCATGGATATGACATAAACATGCAAGGACGAATGATGGAAACCTGAAATTTAATCTTGGAGAACAATCATACTATGAGCAACTGATTAGACCTCTGGTAAAAGAGAAATAGGTCAACCGAAGTCTCGTTATATTTGCATAAGCCATTTGCAACGTGGTATTGAAAACAATTTGTTTAACAATCCAGCAAAATCCCCTTTGAGAAATGTATACTTTTAGTTTTACCTAGAAGAAAAACCTGGTTGTACAGGGATTATGTGACTGTGCTCATTTAACCCAACAGAACATTTTGAAGTGTGCATTACATTTGTTTAAAATAGAGTTATGATTTTGCAATAGAAAACATCAAGGTCACTGGCAAATTTACAAAGATTGTTTTTCTAAGGAGTATTCTTCTAAGGATCATGTGACACTGAAGACTTAAGTAATGGCTGCTGAAAATTTATATATTCAAATATAAAGTTGTAATAATACTTCACAATTGTCAAGTACCCCCAGAAGACTGATGAGAGCAGAGGAAGTCCTCCATGTGTGAGTAGTCCCTCAGCCAAGATGGTCGCCATAGCAGAGTCTCTAATCCCAGAGTCTTCAGAGTGTGCAGAGCTGACCATTTTGGCCACGGCTATGTTTTGTGTGTGGGAAGCACACGCATTGGCGCCCGTCCCTGTCCCGAGTCCAGAGAGGACTTCCGCCCCTGTCCTGAATACAGAGAGAACTTCCATCCCTGTCACCTGTTGGGGGTTATAGAGGACTTTGTTCCCCATCCAGAGTCCGGAGAGGACTTTGTTCCCTGTCCAGAGTCCGGAGTGGACTGTGTTCCCTGTCTAGAGTCCAGAGAGGACTTTTTTTTCCCTGTCCAGATTCCAGTGATGGCTCCAGCCCCTGACCAGCATCCAGTGGTGGCTTCAGCCCCTGACCAGCATCCAGAGAGGACTCCAGCCCATGAATCCACTCCAGCCAATGTGTCCGCTTCATATTCTGCTCCAGCCCAAAAGCCCACTCCAGCACACAACCCCATAGCTCCTCCTAAGAATATTTTGGGGGGGTGCTATATGGCCTCAGCCATAGTGGGTGAGCCGAGTTACCAGGGCAAGACCAAGCAGATCCTCCCTGGTCCCCTCAACTGCCGCCGCCACCCTGGAGGCCCTGCTCTGCCTAACCCCCACTTTGTCAGCCTCCAGGGCGCCCACCCTCCCACTCCTTGGATCTATTACAGCGTGAGGACAGACCTTCCGGGAAAGGGAGGATACTGTCATGGTTTGAGTGTGTTTTGATTCTTGGTTGTATTTCTGTTCTAGTGTTTTGCTGTCAGTGTGTTAATTAGTCTTGTCATCCTCTGTTTCCCGCCCAGCTGTGGGTTGAGGTCATTGTTATAAATTCAACTTTTATTTTGTCTTGTGGACTATATGTAAACATATTTTATGTAAAACGTCATTCAGGACAGTACTAAATAAATAATAACATGCATTTTGTATGATCCATCTTATTTTGTTAAAATAATTAACATTTGAATGACAACTTAATGGCCTGCTGTGGATTTTCTCTGCTCTTCATCGTTGAACATGTGGTATCATCTACTGTGTTTTGATGAAACTTTGCTAGCCTTGCTAGGCTTTTATTGGAAGGGTTACCAGGTGTGGACTACCATCTACAGGAGATAAAGTGCCACTGCATAATACTGTTTCTTCATCAGTAACAGATTCCTCCTGTTTAAAAAATGTATTCAGTCCTGAAAATAGACTTCGGCCTGGGACACACTAGAGGATTTTAAAATCTTAACCAATTTTAAAACTGTGAGAGACCACAGACATAAGGGAAGTTTCAACTGATTTTAGCATTATAGTATGCACACAACAGAAGATTTGTCCGGACCGCGAGACCACACATCTGTCGACATATTCACAGTGAGACGAGATCTCACAGAGATTCGCAAGATCAAACGTGACTCAAGAAGAAAAACAAATGGAGGACAATCTACATGGTCAGATAAACTATTCACTTAATGGGAATTGGAGGGAAAATATTTAATTGAATTATGGATATTTTAAATGGAAGGAATATGCAGAAAATTGGGTTTGATATATCAAAGCAATATGCTGTAAAAAAAAAAAAAAAAAAAAAATAGGACACCACAGGGGAGTATGATTAGTCCAACTTTATTCTCCATCATGATTAATCTATTTAAATCTTCAAGGGGATATGGGGAGGTCTTTATTCGCAGATGATGGTGCTATATGGAATAAATGTAGAAATGTTGAGTATACACTCACCTAAAGGATTATTAGGAACACCTGTTCAATTTCTCATTAATGCAGTTATCTAATCAACCAATCACATGGCAGTTGCTTCAATGCATTTAGGGGTGTGGTCCTGGTCAAGACAATCTCCTGAACTCCAAACTGAACGTCAGAACGGGAAAGAAAGGTGATTTAAGCAATTTTGAATGTGGCATGGTTGTTGGTGCCAGACGGGCCGGTCTGAGTATTTCACAATCTGCTCAGTTACTGGGATTTTCACGCACAACCATTTCTAGAGTTTACAAAGAATGGTGTGAAAAGGGAAAAACATCCAGTATGCGGCAGTCCTGTGGGCGAAAATGCCTTGTTGATGCTAGAGGTCAGAGGAGAATGGGCCGACTGATTCAAGCTGATAGAAGAGCAACTTTGACTGAAATAACCACTCGTTACAGGTATGCAGCAAAGCATTTGTGAAGCCACAACACACACAACCTTGAGGCGGATGGGCTACAACAGCAGAAGACCCCACCGGGTACCACTCATCTCCACTACAAATAGGAAAAAGAGGCTACAATTTTCACGAGCTCACCAAAATTGGACAGTTGAAGACTGGAAAAATGTTGCCTGGTCTGATGAGTCTCGATTTCTGTTGAGACATTCAGATGGTAGAGTCAGAATTTGGCGTAAACAGAATGAGAACATGGATCCATCATGCCTTGTTACCACTGTGCAGGCTGGTGGTGGTGGTGTAATGGTGTGGGGGATGTTTTCTTGGCACACTTTAGGCTCCTTAGTGCCAATTGGGCATCGTTTAAATGCCACGGCCTACCTGAGCATTGTTTCTGACCATGTCCATCCCTTTATGACCACCATGTACCCATCCTCTGATGGCTACTTCCAGCAGGATAATGCACCATGTCACAAAGCTCGAATCATTTCATATTGGTTTCTTGAACATGACAATGAGTTCACTGTACTAAAATGGCCCCCACAGTCACCAGATCTCAACCCAATAGAGCATCTTTGGGATGTGGTGGAACGGGAGCTTCGTGCCCTGGATGTGCATCCCACAAATCTCCATCAACTGCAAGATGCTATCCTATCAATATGGGCCAACATTTCTAAAGAATGCTTTCAGCACCTTGTTGAATCAATGGCATGTAGAATTAAGGCAGTTCTGAAGGCGAAAGGGGGTCAAGCACAGTATTAGTATGGTGTTCCTAATAATCCTTTAGGTGAGTGTATATTAAAAGAAGTATATTAGAGAAAGTTATACTTTGGTACAAAACTAACATGGAGAGAACATATAAAGTATAAAGATTTGGACTTTGGAAATTCCGAAGGTTGATCTAGAGCTTCTATCAATTAAAGGATGTAACAGAAATATAGATATAATCAGTGAATGTTATAATGACAACAATTATAACGAGTATTCAGATTCTTACAGATGAGTCAAAGGGTCAAACAGATGCAACAGGGTCTACGGTATATACATCCCTAAATACGAAATAGGAACTAGCAAAGGAACATCTGACAGCTTAAATGTTTATGCAGTTCAATAATGAGCTATACTAATTGCATTATAATTGATTGAACAGTCCAGGGATGTCAACATACTAGTGATTGTATCGGCTCTTATAAGTATTAAGTCTGGAAAAGCTAGCAACCCTCAAGAAATATTACAAGGGAAAAGTATTGCATATATGTGGATACCAGTGCATGTGGTCATACAGGGAAATGAGAAAGTTGATAAATTGGCAAAAGAGGCAACAAAGAAGGTGCATGTTGGCATGGAAATTAAATGATCAAAATCAGAAGGGAAGAGTCTAGTGTGGAAAAGGGCAATGGGAATATGGCAACATCAATGGGATCATAAAAGTGAATGAATACATCTATACATGATTCAGAATAAAGTCGGCATAATAAGAGAGAGGGCAAATAGAAGGAAATAAGTTGTAATGAATAGACTCAGGATTGGGCATTGGAAGTTAAATGGAACTCTTCGTATGTTAGTGAAACATCCCAAGGGTCAATGCGATGAATGTAAAGAGGAAACAGTTAGAAACATTTTTATGTCATGCAGGAAATTTACACAAGACATCGTGAGATATTTGGCATGTTAAATATCTGGACCTGTCTGTGATTCAAATCCTGCTGTGTGAAATGTGTTCTGACTGAAAATAACATCGGTGATGACCTACCGCCAATGAAAAAGCAAGATATAGGGCAGCAGGAAGATCGGGAGGAGTTATAGTCACAATATCAATTTTACACATAAGCTTTAAAATTATATCAAACAGAAACAAAGCAAAAACATTTGCTTGACCAGCCACAACAGAAGCACATTGCTAAATTATTTATTTACCTCCAACTGTCTTTGCAGAACACGCAATCCTTGCTCCCTGCGTCTCCACAACCATTTCCTCCTCCATAATCTATTTTTCTTTTTCTCCTTTTCTCTGCAAATCAGTGCACAGACAATTTGGATCGCAAGCCTCTTGCGGGCTATCATTTGTAATAACAATTCCAGTCTCATGCATACTTCTTGTGTGTGTTTGATTTGGCCGATTCAGCCGATTCAGCAATTCTTCCTATTGTAAAGTCATGCAATGTGAAACCCCCCGTCGCCGATCCATCAACTGAATGCTACCCCAGATAGTCGTGCAGTGTGAAAAGGACAGTGATCTGATGACTGATCATGCAATGTGAACTCGGCATAAGCTACACTATGCTAAATTCAGAACAAAATTCTAACTTGAAGAATACAGTAAAACTGAAGTGCGGAGGAACATTGTTTGGGTAATGCGTGATACGTGTGTGAATGTTTCTGTGTTTCTCTGCAGCCTAAAAAAACATTACGTTGACAACAGCGCTTGTCAATGTCAAAATGTTTGAGATGGTCAATCAAATTAAAGAAGGCGGGACCTGCTGTTGACAAAAGACAAGTGTGAATTCCAAAGTGCCGCTTTAGTTTTTGCAGTGAAAGAGTGTGTGGTAAGATGTAAGTATATGTACATTTTTGACAATTATTACGATAAATTTACGATAGAAACAACCGACAGTGATGCAAACTACTCAACTTTTTTCATGAAATGTCACTGTTTTGAATTAAAAATATGCTATCATTTACATGCAAATCATAATGGAATGAGACAAGAAACATTTAGCATTTTTAACATATGCATATGCATTTTCAACATTATTAGACATAAGAATAAGAGTGAGTGTGCAAATTTGACTTCTTTTAGCATTCTTATTTTTTCTTAAGACCTTCGTTCATCTTTGGAACACAAATTAAGATATTTTTGATGAAATCCAAGACCTTTCTGACCCCACATAGACAGCAACACAACGACCACTTTCAAGGCCCAGAAAGGTAGTAAAGACATTGTTAAAATAGTCCATGTGACTAGTTGTTCAACCTTAATTTTATAAAGTGACAAGAATACTTTGTTGTTGAATAATAAGAACTTTCTTAAGTGACTTGCCTGGTTAAATAAAGGTTAACTTTTTGTGCACAAAAAAATAAAATTAACAACTTTATTCAACAATTTCGTCTTGTCTTTGTCCGTCTGACGTAGTAAATACGGTGCAGCGCTTCCGAGTTCAACGTCAGAACGCCGGCTTACCATTGGCCGTTCTGCCATAGAACTCAGAAGCACTGAATGCGCTGTTGAAAGTAATAGATTTTTATGTTTTTTGCACACAAAAAGTATTCTTGTCGCTTTATAAAATTAAGGTTGAACCACTGTCTATGGAGGGGTCAGAGAGCTCTCAGATTTCATCAAAAATATCTTAATTTGTCTTCCAAAGATGAACGAAGGTCTTACGGGTTTGGAACGACATGAGGGTGAGTAATTAATGACAGAATTTCCACATTTGAAAACTTAACCCTTTAAGGAGAGCAACAAAAAAAATTGTGTAAATTATTGGTGCAAAAATTACAGTGAACACTGGAGGTATATTGCAATAATAAAAATATTTCTTTATATATAAAGTGAAGTAAAATACAAAACAATCAAGGGGAGTGGCACCAAATCAAAGAACTTAAAAACCAAACTCTAGCTCAGGAAGGCCTCTAAACTGAAAAATAAAGACCCTACTAGCTAACCTACACAAAATGTACACCATGTATTTCTATACTTTACACTGTGCATCAGGTGACACATAACTGACAAATAACAATAGTAAAAAAATTGTTATTACAAAAGACCATACAAAAAGTACAAATGGGACAGTAGATTATAGGGTTTTGCATATTGTAAGAATAGACCGCAAGCTTGAGCATATAAAAGCCAATGATACCCAACGTTGAAAAATTTTCAACTCTTGGTTACCAGGGAAAAAACAACAACAAGCCCGATCCTAAATGGCACCTTAAACACTCAGAGTCTTCCTACGAAACCGCACTTCTTTCGGGTAGAAGTCTGCAGTGGAGCTTGCTTCAGTGCGGGCTCGGCAAAAGAGTGCATCGAGGGCGCATATCGACCGCTCGTGAGCACCCTTCTGTAACCTAAAATGACAAATGGGACACCCTACAGTCTCGTGGACTTCACGATCACCGTAACTGCATATGAAGCGTGCCATTTGATACACGGTACTATGGTCTTCAACTAACTTTCTAAATAATATCCATAATCCTAAATCATCTATTAATGTCTTATTATTTTGCTTAAATATTTTAGGACTATTTTCTGGTAAATGATTTATGGTGTTTGCACCAGAACGAATAAAAAGGCATTTTGACTTCCTTTTCTTCTTGTCTATAGTAGTGTAAAAAAGTGTATTCTTCGTTAATTTATACTTTGGGACAACATCAATATCAATAACCCACTTATCCTTGTTTGGGCATTTTACCTTAACGAACTTGGGGGGCCTAATGCATGCCATTGCAATATTAGTATTTTCTTTGAAGTGCTCCTTCAGACCCTTATCAAATTCCTCAATGTATTTGTTCTGAGATGGCACTTCTATTCCAATAATTTGTCCATGTTTGTACAGTGGCTCATCTCCAACACCAAAATGGATAGTTCCATTTGTTCGAGAATTCATAAATGCTGCAGCAAACCAGAACGTTTCATCTCTGAATTTTTTGAAGACATTCTTTTCTAAAGCATTCTCTGTGTTTGCCATAAGCTTGTACTCATGCAGAGGGTCTATAAGATTGCTTGGACCAGTCTCAGGAGGAAGTATATCATTTTGTACGTATTCAAATGTTGTGCTGCTTTCATCAAAGGGGCGAGGCTTACACCAACAAAATACAGAGCTTTTTGGCATGTCCATGGAGTTCTCCATAAAGTTACTCAGGTGTTCTTTGGTCTCATTCCCTACATTATTTGTTTGTTTTGTGCAGTGTGTCAAAGGTAAAGCCAGGGATTGTGCACCATTTGCCCTATCTCCTTTTGTGCACATGCCATCATCCCATTCCTCCAATAGTAGATCCTTCTCATCTTGAAGAGGTGATGCTTCATAGATGGCCTTCAATTCACTGCTTATATATTTTGGCATGTCCTCTGACCATCTCTGCACACTTGATTTACCAGCCATATGTTCTTCAATGCTGAAGTGTGCGGATGTCTCCAGTTCAGCAGATCCAATGGTAGGAGTTTCAGCTGCTGCTTTTTCTAGCTGAAAATGCTGTATTGCTGATACAGCAATCTTTACTGATGCATCTGTGTCCTTGGGTATGGCACTGTGCTCAAAGTTTTCTGAGGATGTTTTGAACAGGGCCACGTTTTTAAGGATTTGAACTGCAGGTCCATGCTTTAAACCAACATCTAGGAAGTCTTGTTTATCAAATAAAATGAGAGCGGCTCCTGAAACATCTTGATTGCAAAGCATTTCAGCATACTTCTGATCGACATTCAACTTTATGATCCATTGATAGACAACCTCTTTCGTCCAGTCATCCACTTTATCCTGCTTTTTCCATGTGTCTGGGGTTCTGTTGTGTGTGGAAGATTCTGCAGGCTGAAAAGATAATAACAGTTATGTGAAACTGATGTTGAGAATTTTTACTAATAATCTTTTTCATTTAAATTTAGTGCATAAATTCGTCGCAAAAACTAGTTTGGAAACACTTTTGGTCCAGAAAAGGGTTTTAACGCAAATAAATGTGTTGTCACATGACAGAATTAGCCTACTTGCAGTGTCCTTGTTTGTGTTGTTGTTCTCGTTAAAGCAACTTTTCTCTGTGCATTAAATCTATAATATTGAATTATTAAATTGTATATACAATTATTTGTCACACTTTATATTAGGTGTCTTTAACTATTATGTACTTCAAAAAAATAACTGTTAGGTATTTGTCTTTTCATTTTGAAATTCTCATAGCCATGTTTCCTTGTTTGTCATGTGTTTCCCTTGCCATCATGTGATCATGTCTTGTGCTTCCATAAGGCTTGTTCGACTCCATGTAGCGATGCACAGACCGATTGGCAGCTGACTTGAAGTGGTGCATGCTGGTTCGAAATTTTGTCCGATGTGACTGTGACTGTGACGTATATGCCATAAAGTACCGCAAGAGCGATTCGAGAGCAGCCAGCTGGTTTACTCCAAAGCCACTAGATGACAAGCCTGCAACCATTAGCCAAAAAAGCGTAACAGCTAATGGTGACGCAGAAAAGGAGACAAGAGGCTGTTTTTTTTCATGGATGTCAATGGAGAAGAGGCTTCACTACACTGAATGAACCGCTTTTGTGAGGAAACAGCTCATCATTTAATGAATCAACTGCCTGTCTGCTAATCTTCAACATGTTTTACACTAAACAATACGTTTGTTGGGAAAAATATGTAGATTTTACCATGATAAAAATGTTATTTTATAAGAGAAGACAGTGAAGGGAATGTCACGACAGGTTAAACTCATTTACGACATCACCATATTTAATAGTAATATCGTGTGATATTGTATATTGTCTAAAGAAAGAGACCAATACCAATGTTTTCTTTCTTTGGCTTTCAGGTTTTACTAGTCACAAATCATTGGTATTGAATAGTATGACTTGAACTTACAAGTAAAGTATTGAAATGTCTCTGAAACATCTGTGTATTTGACTGGGTCTGACTTCATGTCTCCGTTTTCATCTCCTCCCTGACTGCACGCAGCAACTCCTGCCGACCGGTTACATCCAGCCGCAGCCGATGTTGAACGCACCTATAGTCTTATGTGTCATGTTCTGATTGGTTGATCGTCTAGATTGTTCACAGGTGTTTCTTGGTAGTCATTAGTCTTGGTGTTTAAATAGCCCTTGTTTCCATTGTTTCTTGTCTAGCTTTTTTCCCAGTAACCTCTGTTGGTGAGTGCTGTTTCATGTGCAAGTTTAGGTCATGTCAAGTTTAAGTCTCCGGGTTTGGTTTTAATTCCATTCAAAAAGTTCAGTATTCAGTATTCAGTATCTTAGAATATTGTGAAAAGGTTCAATATAATAATACAAGCAATAGGGATAACCACACCCTGGAGAGGATTGTGAAACAAAACCCATTCAAAAATGTGGGGGAGATTCACAAAGAGTGGACTGCAGCTGGAGTCAGTGCTTCAAGAACCACTACGCACAGACATATGCAAGACATGGGTTTCAGCTGTCGCATTCCTTGTGTCAAGCCACTCTTGAACAACAGACAGTGTCAGAATCGTCTCGCCTGGGCTAAAGACAAAAAGGACTGGACTGCTGCTGAGTGGTCCAAAGTTATGTTCTCTGAAAGTAAATTAAGCATTTCCTTTGGAAATCAGGGTCCCAGAGTCTGGAGGAAGAGAAGAGAGGCACACAATCCACGTTGCTTGAGGTCCAGTGTAAAGTTTGCACAGTCAGTGATGGTTTGGGGTGCCATGTTATTTGCTGGTGTTGGTCCACTGTTTTCTGAGGTCCAAGGTCAACGCAGCCATATAGCAGGAAGTTTTAGAGCACTTCATGCTTCCTGCTGCTTACCAACTTTATGGAGAAGCAGATTTCATTTTCCAACAGGACTTGGCACCTGCACACAGTGCCAAAGCAACCAGTACCTGGTTAAAGGACCATGGTATCTCTGTTCTTAACTGGCCAGCAAACTCGCCTGACCTTAACCCCATAGAAAATCTTTGGAGTATTGTGAAGAGGAAGATGCGATATGCCAGACCCAACAATGCAGAAGAGCTGAAGGCCACTATCAGAGCAACCTGGGCTCTCATAACACCTGAGCAGTGCCACAGACTGATCGACTCCATGCCACGCCGCATTGCTGCAGTAATTCAGGCAAAAGGAGCCCCAACTAAGTATTGAGCGCTGTACATTTGGGATTTTCCTTAGTTGTCAGTTATAGTCATCAAAATTAAAAGAAATAAACATTTGAAATATATCAGTCTGTGTGTAATGAATGAATATAATATACAAGTTTCACTTTTTGAATGGAATTAGTGAAATAAATCAACTTTTTGATGATATTCTAATTATATGACCAGCACCTGTATATAATTTTTTTAATAAATACTGCATATGGGTTTGCATTCAACTTGCTTACAGTGGAATTGTTACAGGTACAATGTATTTATTGTGTTTGTTATTGCTTTTGCTGCTATTGAGGTGGATATTGGTAAGGTTAGGGACAGGTTTGGTGGTATGGGTAGGTTTAAGGGTGAGTTAAGGGGTAAGGGAAGTGTCAACAGTGTAATTTATATATGTAATTTCAGGTATTTTTCAAATAAAAGTACAACGTGCGTTGTATTAAATGATTAATTCTATTTCAGGACAGAGAGTAAACCCAAAAGCAGGTATTTATTTTGACTCGCACAACACAGGTGAGTAGCACATAGATAACACCACAATCTTGACAACGCAATTAGAAACACTATTAACAGTCATTTCTATATACAGGACCTTGTTACAAGTGAACAGGATGAAAGTTTAAACTGATGATAGAGAGAACGATGGAGATAACAATGGGAGAACTGCCCAGGAGAGAATGTGGAGAAGGTAAAAGCACCAAACAGGAAGTAGGGCGAGGCCAGATGCCAACTGTTTAGGAGTGGTGGTTTTTAAAGTGTCTTTAACTACAGAGGCGATGACTGACAGGTGTGCATGATTAGAACTCAGGGTAGTAAGATCACTGCGTACATGTGGATGGAGAGCCTGGTGGGGTTTTTTTATGGATCCTACAAATGCATACAGACCGATACAAAATGAGCTGCTTTATGTCCAAACCCAATGTGCTTTGACACATAAAGGCAGTTACATGCAGTCATGTCAGATGAGCTGCTTCACCATCGTCTTCTAATATTTCCTAATTTAATAATATTATAGTATTTGTGAAAATAGCGAGCAGTAAACTGGTGGATGAAAATCTGGAATGCAATGATATGATATAGTTTGCGATATACCAAAAATTGATTAAACAGTTCAAGGGCAGATTTTTTTTTTTTTTTGCGATTAGGCCTATATTACAAAACTTATGCGACAATGCATTTTGCAGGGATGACATCACGCAAACTGAAGAAGGAAAAAAAATGACGTTACCTTTTTTGAATCTGATGGTTCTCTTTGCGCCATTATTCAATTATTCCTTTCCACCCAAGTCAGCTGAAAAGGCACAAAAAATAATGCAGATATGAGCTATTCCAGCATTATGGACATGACACATAACTTCACAGAAATGTACAAATAACTGGTAAATGACAGTTCTAGTATGTCCAGACAGTCAGGAAAAAAGTAATTTTGTATACTATTGTTTTTTCTAGTTCAGATCGATAAACACATTGTGGACTTGAGAAAACGTCCATTACATATGTTCCCATTGTGAAAGCATAAATGGGTAACCATTTAAAATGCTTTGAAACTGGCAGGATTTCAAATCCTGGAGCATCATGTCAAGTTGGGTGTGTCTCAATCAGCTTCCTAGTTCAGTAGTCAGGGCACTGATCAGGGAGTCGGCCATTATATCAATAGCAAAATACTTGCACTGAAATGTTCACTCCCTAAAAAGCATAACGCGTTCTCTATCACTCTCGCTACAAGAAAATACATTATTTTATTATTATGAATATAATCATAGTCTATTATTTTATAAATAATAATGCAAGATGCCCTGTTGAAATGATATATGGTCTATTTAAACTGCAAAGTTAAAGCATAAATCACAATTATTGTGACAGTGAAGGGGCCGGGAGGAGAATTTATACGTGCGTCAGGCTTCTCAACAAGACTTCCGCATAGACACTCGTGCATCCTAGCTCATAACTCCTCTGGAAATCATATCACTCCTCGTTCCTCGCGGTGCAATTAGAGAACTGAGATGTCCGTCAATATGGCTAACTTTAATCGGTTTCCGGGTCACAGGCTGGAGGACGGAGGAGCGAGGAAAAGAGGAAGCATCGATTTGAGTATTGAGAAGCAACCATATTGTCATATAATTGAGTGTTCCGTCATTCTAAAATTTTCATTTCACTCCGCGTCTGTGAAGTGGAGCAGGACACCAGTCCTTGCTTCGTACTCTCATCCACAGACGACTCGGGGCGTGATAAATATAACGTTAAGCAGCACGGCACAACGGTTCATATGCTCTTCTCCAAATTATGACCAGAAATTGATAAATATTATGTCTGCTGTATTAAAACAAATAAATACCCAATGTTTAAACGGGCACATTTTATGGGCACGCTTTATTTCGCGTTCATGTAAACACTATTCAAATTCATCAATCGGAATGCATTCAGTCCGATTGAAACATAAGTTATGCATGTAAACAAGTCAGTAAGCCAGGGTCCTTACCAGTGCGAATTCTGGTACACGATCTGATCCACGACCTAGGAACATTGGACTTCAGTGATTTCCATGTTGTCTCATCTGAACAGTGAACACCGTTTAAGGAAGTTTACCATGCTTTCGTCGTATGTGCACGCCCACATGGGGCATGCATTATCATAGGCAGATGTATAGTATGTATTTCAAATGCTAATACATCTCAGTTTAGTTAAAATTAGCCAATAGCTAAAGCAAACATGGATTGCAATATTTGTCCTTCTTTTTTTGTTCGTCAAGTTTATTTTTTTATGAGCATTTTAGAAGCATAATGCTTTGAGTTTGTTTTAAGTGATTTTAATCTGCCTTTTTTATTATCTAAAATCTCTTGCTTGTACAAGAAGCTGAAACCTGTGTAGAGTGTATGTCGATCTGTATCCTCTGTTCTGTTCTTGAACATAAAGCAAATATAGGGAAATAATGAAGGTAATGTACAGGGGTTGGACAATGAAACTGAAACACCTGGTTCCCTTTCGAACGGTCAGTCGTACTGCGTCTTAAGACTTAAGGAAATAATCTATTTCTCGAATTACTGAAGCATTTTTGTAAAATCACGCAGTACTACTGCCCAGTCAAAACCGTGTCGAGACTGCTTCCTCCGCTGAGGGCCTGGTTTCATTCGGTGGCAACGATGATGGGCATCCACACGATGACTCCATGTCCCTTGCCGCGTCAGATGCACGAGCTCGGGCCTGGACTGGGCCTCCCCGGAAGAGCCTGCACGCAGCCGTCTCGACAAATGGTATCTGCCGGGGCACCAACAGGCCCTTTGACAGAAAGCCGCACCGTTCTTTCCTGAGGTGCACGAGGAGCTGGCAAAGTCATGGCATGCCCCCTATTCTGCTCGTCTCCGCCCATCCAACTCGCACACGCTCTCCACTATTGACGGCGCAGTCGAGAAGGGCTACGAGAAGCTTCCTCCGCTCGAGGAAACGTTGGCCGCTCACCTCTGTCCGCCTTCCGCGATAGGCTGGAAGCCCAAAATCGCCCATCCATCCAGGCCCTGTCATACAACGTCAGCCCTGGCAAATAGGGCATATGCTTCCACCGGCCAAGCAGGCTCCGCTCTCCATTCAATGGCGGTCCTGCAAGTGTTTCAGGCCAAGTTCCTCCAGGCTATGGACGAGTCCGGGCCGGATCAAGAGATCTTTCGTGACCTCCAGAGCGCCACAGACATGGCCCTTCGCGCCACAAAAGCCACCATACAGGCCATAGGCAGATCCATGGCCAGCCTCGATGTGCTCGAGTGCCATCTTTGGCTGAATCTCACCGAGATCAAGGAGGACGACAAAACCACCCTCCTTGACGCTCCGATAGCTCCAAGCGGCCTATTTGGCCCAGCTGTTGATGGATTCGCAGATCGCTTCACCACGGCTCAGAAAGCGCCCCAGGCAATGCGACACGACAGGAAGAAATAAAATCTCACAAATCTGTGCTACTCAGCCATCTAGAATGCCTGGGTCTCAGAATAAATACAGCCAAGAGCTCATTGTCTCCCAGGTAAAGAATCTCCTTCCTGGGAACAATTTTAGACTCAGCCCAAAAGATGGCGTGGCTATCGAACGAGCGCGCTCTGACTACACAGCAGCTTGCTCGTTCAAAACAGGAACCAACAGACCCCTGAAAACTTTTCAGAGAATGCTAGGCCTTATGGCATCAGCTTCTCCAGTACTGCAGTACTGGCTGAAATCACGGGTTCCTCCCCAAGCGTGGCATTCTGGCCAGCTTTGGATCAAAGTGGGCCGCGGCTGTGTCAAAGCCCTGGCCCCGTGGTCGAATCCCCGCCTCTACGATTCAGGGGTGAGCTTGGGGACAGTTTCCAGACGGATGGTGGTCACCACGGATGCCTCCAACACGGGTTGGGGCGCTCTGTGCGAGGGCGAACCGGCCTTCGGCTCATGGTCGAGCACGGAGTCACGGTTGCACATAAACTGCCTAGAAATGCTAGCAGTTGTGCTGGTCCTCGAGACTTTTTTACCACGTCTCTCAGGTCACCATGTTCTAGTCCGTACGGACAACACAATGGTCTCAGGGCGCGCTCAGGTCGAGATGGCTCAACCAACAGGCCAGACATCTCCTCCAATGGGCAAAAGGCAAATTACACTCGCTAAAAGCAGTGCATGTGCCAGGCAGACTGAACCAGGGAGCAGACATTCTACAAGAGATGTTGGATGCAGGACGCACTCCATCCACACTCAAAGTCTACACAGCAGCTATCGCCGCTTCTCAAGCACCGATAGCTGGCCAATCAGTAGGCAGACATGACATGGTTATGCAGTTCTTAAAAGGGGCCAGGAGGCTTAACCCTCCTCGTCCTCCTACAGTGCCAGCTGTCCTGTGTTTCACTGGTCCTGCGAGCACTAAAAGAACCCCCCTTCGAACCAAAAAATAAATTTGTACCAAGGGGGCATTTAAAGCAATTTGCTTTATACATTTACAGCAAAATCAGAGTACAAGCATGTTTTAGCTTAAAATTAAAAAGACAAGCCAAAATAACAGTAGATAAATATGGATATTTATTAATGAACCATTTTGAAAATCAACCTTTTTGAATAATATTGTTAGCTGATGTTAACTGGCTGGCAAACTAGCTAGCTGATGCTAATGTGAGGTAAAAATCAAAGAATGTGATGTTCAGAACATGGTAACTACAGTATTTATGATAGTGGGAAGCGATGCTCCCTGGGGGAGTTTTACCCCACAGACTATGTTTGAAAAAAAAAATGGTCATTCTGAAAATATAATTATATTTTTCTTAAATAACAAGTACTCCCTAACTACAGGCCTTGCTCTTCTCATATCATATAAAACTGATGTTCTGCAAAACATCAAGCTTTAAAACACTTTTTTTTCTTACTGTTAAATTATATCACTTAACGTGAAATCCGTTTTCTCTCAGGTACGTTTCCAGTGTCAATGTAGTCCATAGCAACAAAAAAAAAAGTATTTTATCTAGCGTTTTACCCCATGGGGGCGTTTTCCCCCACTCTACCCTACTATTTCCTGCTCATTGTGGATCTCATAGTAGGACACATAGTCCTGGAAGTTATGTTTTTTTTAATATTTTAAACAAATAACATGGAAGTCTCTGCGGTCACAGCCTTAACATGTCAACTCCGTCATTGCAGTGTAATAGTTTCTTTAAATAGTTGTGGGATAAATCTTGCCATTTTGATATGTTTATTAAGGCAGCTACAACTGAGGAAAATAACTAAATTGCTCCACTGTACAACACGTGCATGGTTAAAGTGGAAAAAAATTCAATTTTGTCAACTCCATCAGACATCAACTCCGTCAGGTTTTATGACTGATGGTTGACAAGTGCTCTCAAAAAGTCTGTATAATGTGATGTAATATGTTTTTTGCATGTGGGGAATTCTTCTAATGCTGTTTCATGATTCTATTTACATACTGTATATTTGGCCCCAGCTAGACCTTTGTCAGTATTTGTCAACTCCATCAGTATTTAACACTGTCAGGTTAAGTTTTTGTTAATTTTGAAAGAAATGTCTTATTCTTTTTTTCAATTTATTGCATACATTTTTTTAAAACATCAATGGAACTACATATGATGTCTTAATTACCTAAGAACATTGGTGATATATGTTTAATATTCAAAGGAACTGGGTTGTTCATAATGTGTGAAAACAGAAAAAAACAAAAAAGAATGTATTTTATGACTTAGCTCCTTTACTGAACACCAATGTTACATAACTGAAGATTTTACACTGTTTTTGGATAGTTTTTATTTTTTAACATCAAAAAAATGTTTTGTCCCTTATCGCAAGAATCAGTGAAGAACCATTCCTCTTCCAGAACAGTGGCCAGGTCACTATGTGCTGCTGGTGGAGGAAAACGTTTTCTGACTTGCTCATGCATTTTACTCTGGGAATAGGCTTAAACCTTGTCTGTGAAACTGTCGGATAAACATTTTTACATTTTAATCTGGATTACATTCTGCACGAGATATTGTTTGAAAATGATCTGATTCTTTATTGTTTGGTAACACTTTACAATACGGCTCCATTCATTAACATTAGTTAACATAAACTGACAATGAACATGTGGCGAGGGGGGCGTGGTTTCGAGAGGTCTGCACAGACGGAGGGAGTCACGAGACAAGCGGTGAGAAAGTAGGTCAAGTGCATGATGATAAACACCTGTGTCTGATTGCAGTGATTGGCGCGGAGAGACCGGTTAAAAGCCACGCTGGAACAGTGTGCCGGGAGAGAGGGAAGCTGAGGACTCGTGGGACCGGCAGAGCGAGAGTGATCGAGGACAAAACTGTGGTGACAGTGACAAGTTCAGAATCTTTTGAGTGTTCATGTTGAACGAGTTCCAGCCTATCGCCGACCCTGCCTTCTTCCTTTCTCCCGCACACTGTTCCAGCGTGGCTTTTAACCGGTCTCTCCGCGCCAATCACTGCAATCAGACACAGGTGTTTATCATCATGCACTTGACCTACTTTCTCACCGCTCGTCTCGTGACTCCCTCCGTCTGTGCAGACCTCGCGAAACCACGCCCCCCTCGCCACAGAACAATATTTCTAAAACACTTTTCATGAATGTAATGTTTATGAATGATGACATGCTGTAGTTAACTATGGCAGATGTAAAGTCCTTAAAGTACAATGCCATAATCTTCCCTCAATTGTCAAAATTGTAAAGGGATTATTAGAATAAAATAGTCAAAATTACATGTCACATTATAAGTTCCTAATCAGAGTTATATTACTACTCAATTTAAAATGTAATACGATACAAAGAGTACATACAAGTGTATATTTTCCTTCACCGTATTGTGCACTGTCTATGAATTTTATTGATTTTTTTTTTTACATAAGCAGTAACAAGTGAGCAATTTTGGATACAGCAATTGCCGCTTGAGATGACATGCAAATATCTATTTTAGGGTATTGTTTTGTTTTAAGCTCACTGAAGGGATACGTGATAAAACTCTAATGCACATTTATTTATATATTATGCATATTATATATTCTGTTTCACTTTTGTTTTTAATTTATCTCTTTTTTTTGTCAAAAGTTTTATTTGTTTCATTTTAATTTTATATTAATTTTATCTTTTCAAGATTCAAGTTTCTTTTGAAAAAGTTCTTACATCATTAAGAAAAGAGAACCCACCATTTCGTATACGAATGTTTTTCTCAGCTTGCCCTTGTGCCTGCTGTTTAAATTCATTGTCCAGTTTTTATTTTGCTTTTTGAAAAGCTTCACCATCAAGTTTAGACCTCAGAGCTTCTGTTTCCTTCTTTCTCTGCCCCTCGTTCTCTTTCAGGATGTGACATTTTTCTGCCTCAATCGCTTTCTCTATTTCAAGCATCTCATCGGTGTAATGTTGCCCACCATTCCCAGTAACTATTTTGTCAATATGTTCAAACCACTGAACAACCTGTTCTGGATTTTGTTCTTTATTGTTGAACACATGGAATCTTCCACTGCAAGTTTTGGGCTGTCTCGCACAAATGTGTGAATGTTCTCCTCCAGCAGACCTCCATGAGTGAACAGTGCCATGGTGTATGAGGAGGATTCCTCACCAAAATGTTTTGAATGATTTTAACAGCTTCTGCCTCTTCATCTGTGAATCTGCCCAGCTGAATCACAACTAAGAAGACATGTGGACCAGGAGAGGAGAGTAAAATGCAATGCTTAATTCATCTGTAGTTAGGCTGGGGTCAAACAGACCCGGAGAATCAATAGCTAATACATTTCTTCCATTAACTGTTGCATTATTTTTTTTTCACATTGCTTAGTCACAGATGATGATGATGATATCTCAGATTTAAAAACCTTTTTTAAATACCATTTTGGCATAACCTTCTCAGATTGATGTCTTTATGAAATGTGTGGTGTCTAAAATAGTGACTGAGGCAAATCAGACACATAATCGCCTGTTACATTTAACAAATATGTTTTAAATGCTCTCTTCTCTTCTCTCTCTGGATGCGTCATCTTGGCTGTCAGGCCAGGCCAGGCCAGATAAGGCCTGCACACACAGCATCACGTGTGTGTGTGGGACAGGAAACCAGATGCCACCATACGGCCAGTAGGCCCAACTCCTCATGGCGTGTGCAACTTCCTCAACCTCGATGGAGTCAAAACAACCATGCAAGCTCACCGTCGTTCCTTCGCTCAACACGGAAGGAAATGATAGCCACTGCAAAGCTATCGGACGGAACCATCAAGTCTTTCTTCTGCGACGTATATCTGGACACCTTCCTGGGCAAATGCAAGTCATGTAAGTAAACATTATGAAATGTAAGAAATACAAGTCATTTTGGTGGAGAAACGCGGGCATCATACAGACCCAGTAATCAATCATGTGTTGTTCCATAAACTTTATTAACATCATAAATGCACGTACAAGTTCCTGATAAAATCAGCAAAACTATAGCTTAAGTGCGCCATCCTGCGAACAGCAGAAAGTTTACCAATGCTAGAATGCATGTTTAAATCGTAGCCTACGATACGAAACTATCCTGAAATGATCTAAGAAATCATAATTTCAGTCGTTAAACGAGCGTAAGCCTTTCTCTGATGAAGAAATCCCAGATTAGCAGCACGTATAACTGGTAACAAATTACCAGAATAAATTATCCTGATCGTGGGTGAAGAAAACACCACTTTCAGCCTTAAATGCATAAATCTTTTCATGACGAAGAAATCTCAGATTAGCAGCATGAATTAACCTGTGTGACGAAGAAATCTCACTACAGTGTTTGTAATGGTGAACTGAGCGATGCTCCTCAGTAACCGATCAAGGCCGTATTATTATTATTATAATTATTATTCGTTACGTCATTGTATTCATATTGATGCGCCAAACTGCTCATATGACACAATCGCGTCGAACAGCAGAAAGTTTACCAATGCTAGAATGCATGTTTAAATCGTACGATACGAAACTAACCTGAAATGATCTAAGAAATCATAATTTCAGTTGTTAAGCGAGCGTAAGCCTTTTTCTGATGAAGAAATCCCAGATTAGCAGCACGTATAACTGGTAACTACCAGAATAAATTATCCTGATCGTGGGTGAAGAAAACACCACTTTCAGCATTAAATGCATAAGTCTTTTCATGACGAAGAAATCTCAGATTAGCAGCATGAATTAACCTGTGTGACGAAGAAATCTCACTACAGTGTTTGTAATGGTGACTGAGCGATGCTCCTCAGTCACCGATCAAGGCCTTATTATTATTATTCGTTACGTCATCGTATTCATATTGATGCATCAAACTGCTCATATGAAACAATCGCGTCGAATTAGTGGTGTAAATTCTATCCTAGCTAACTAGAAAGTCACCATTGTCTGTGAAGTGATGTACTGTTTTGATTTGTGAGTCATGACTGACCACGCTAGAGTTCTCAGTGCGTGCCCTCGGCCCGGCTAGAAAGTCTGCTCCCTTTCGAGCTGCGTCGTGTGCTGGCACTGGTCTCTTGGCAACGCATGACAACAGAACGTGTGAGCAGACACTTCTGATAATCTGATAGCAGCACTCACTTCACAGACCTGCGTGTAGCCAAAACTAGTTTTTAAGCAAACCTACACGTATAAGTTAAAACCCTCTACCTCAACTAAAGCTGTTAGCACCCTGCTAACACCTAGACAAGTTTGAGCATAGAGTGTAACGTTCGAACCAAAGACTACAGACTTTGGGACCCTTTAGACTAAGGGACTTTGAACCACTGATGAGGGATCTGAAGCTTGTGAAGCTCCAACTCAAATGAATCCATTGAGTCACAAATGATTCACTGATTTGAACCGCTCAAAGCGCCACAATCCGGTGACCCCTGCTGGTCAGAACAGGAAGCGCAGCGAAAACTGAATAAAACACCTTTAACAAACCATTCACAAATGTTTGTTGAAGATGTAATCAATTAAAGACAATGAACCATCTAAACATGAGGTTTTCTTATAAGGCGTGATATTTCAGTAAACTGTAGGGCTCATTTTGTGAAAGCTGGGTTAACCAGACAAGTAAGAGAATGTTAAAAATGCCTCTTTTCTTTATCAATCAAAGGCATCCTCAAATGTGCCTAGATTTATAATTGATATGAGCTCATATACAAATTACATCTAGACATTGGTTAACGAGTCCCAATGACAAACCATGTAAATTTGAAATCATTCTGAAACTGACATGATGCTTAACGATCTTGTTTACTGAAATCACACGACTTTAGCAGTTTGATGCGCTTCGAATCACTGATTCAAGACAAATGATTCATGCGAGTCCCAAAGCTTCACAAGACCCCGAGGCCTCAAAGGCACCCATCACTGGTTTAAGCCATTGTGCTTTTGTTTTGTGTTTGTTTGTTCTACTCCAACCTTTATCCCTCCTCTATTTTTTATTTAATTTAATTTACTTACCTTTGTTTAGCTTGAATATCCCTATTCAGCTAAGTTGAATCTAATTAAATTTCAAATGTAATTACGTCAACTCGTCTACATACCTCTCCTTTCAGTTTCTAGAAGCTATAAGGAAATTCTTCTGTACTTTTACCTTATTTTAGTTACCTTACCATCACCATCTTCCTTCTCTGCATAAGATTACAATAGTTCTAGCAACTGTTGTTTCTTTAATGAGTTACACAGGTCATTAGTCTTAACTCCTCAGTGCCTGGCCTAGTCCATGAAGTACGGTTACCGTCCAAAGGCACTATAGACCCCAGATAGAATTAGAAACACTTACCATTGTTGCTTTTCTTTTGACCTTGAGGTGTTTGGTGTGTCCCTGCTAGCTTTGCTACCAGTCTAACCCTAGGAAATATGATCTAGTGCAGCATCACCCACAAGTGACACCTGCTTAGCCATGTCCCCTAGTTAAAACTAAATAGGTAAAACACTCCTTTCTTCCTTTCCTTTCCCTTTCTGATCTCATCTCATTGTTTTATTTCATTTTTGTTTTATTTTTCACTCTCGTAGTGCCAACCTATCAGGAGAACCATCCATGTTTTGAGTTATAGTTTGACCACACGTACAGCCCGGTCATTAGCTGACTGTGTACAGCCCGTCAACAAATATACTCAAATTCATAATTTGTGTTTACCAACACAAAATCTTAACACCCCGCCTTAATCGGCCCACATGACTATTCATGCAGCCCCCATAGCCGTTCTCCTACACAGTTAGCTTACCACCTCTGTACAAACTTGCATTTGCCTTTGCCATCTCTCTCCTGTGTTCCCACAAAGTGTGCCAGTATGCCTCAGACATCCAGTCCTGCCACCACCAGGAACCCCTGTAGACCCGGCAGAGCATGTGATGGACATCCTTCAGCCAAAAGCAGCCAGCAACATGCAATGGCAGAGGAAGGAACAGTGAAACTGCAACACGAGTGGGCAGACACTCAGCCTGAGCTACGAAGACTTGACCAGAATCATCATCTCCTTGGCCACAGTCCCACAGGCCTCAAAAGAGAGGTAAAATGGACTGACGCTGTAAATCACAGAGTTCCACAGAGAACCAACTCCCGCTCAGCATGAGAAGGCACAGCACACATGCAAGGATGCTGATAAAAGGGAGCTACAGGAGGAGATCACTGGCCTTCAGGAGGCTCTTAAAGCTGCTGGGCACCAAGAGCAGCTGGATAACACCACCGTACAAGACCTCGAAAGAGAACTGTTCCACCCAAAGACTCTGTTAAAACAACCAATGTGTAACTTAAAGAGATAAGACACTAAAGCTAAGGCCCTTGGAGGCCATCTGCGTGCAGCCAGTAGCTGAAGTCCAAACAATGACTTAGCAGTTCTGCAGCATTAGAGACGAGCTCAATGTGGTCCGAAAAGAACAAAAACGACCAACTGCAAATAAAACCCCCACAAGAAAGATGTACCCTGCTGAACTTCACATCAGCAGCGCAAGCTCCTCCAGCCCTGCGCACAGACGCAAAGGGGGGAGGAGCCAAAGCCCTCTGCTTAACCTTTCACCAGCCAGTTTCCTGAACGCCTCTGCAGCTGCAGAAGGAAAAGGATTAATACAGACAAACCCTAAAATGGCATGTGAAGACTTCAAGCGAATGGACAGACACATCCCCTGCATTCACACCAAAGCTTGCAGGAGACCACAACGTCCATGCCTACCTACGAGACATTGACCTTCACCTGCAGTCTTCGGTGAGTGTGAACCACCAAGATAGACTCTATCTGCTCTGGATCACATCCAGCCCAGAGTTGCAACGCTTTCTGGCTCGGCAGCCAGGAAACCTCCACTCGGACTACCAGCAGCTGAAACAGGCCAACATAAAGGAATTTTCAGACCCTGGAAGTGGACTGAACGCTGCCCAGGGCAAACATGAAATGTCCTATGTTTCTACTACAGACTCAGACAAACCTGGAACAGAAGGAGGACACCAGCTTCAAGAACCTTCTCCTCTGACACCAGTTAGTCACCTTGTAGGTGACACAGCCTGCCCCCACACAATGCCATGCATGTGACTTGACAAAGAAGGCCTTTAACGAACACAAGGCCCCCTCCGAAGGGGTTCTCAAAACCCCAATGACTTTGAACTTTGAAACACAGAAGCCAAAGTGGGCACCAGAAGGCACCCAGCATGGCCACAATGCAAGATACCCTCTAGAAAAGTTCCTAGTCAGCGTAGGGCATAAAAATTTCAAAGTAAATGTTCACAGAAACACAAAAGCCTGCATTAGTGAAATTTGAAATTTACTGATTGAAAGAGAACTCTTCAATGACTGTGTAAGCCTCACATGTATACAGCCTAGATACAGCGTTGAAATATACCGATGTTAGATATACACGGTATGATTTGGCACTGCTGCGCATTGGTTTCCATGACAATGACTTGTCAAAAGAAAATGCTAACTCCAGATAGTGCATGCTTCACTGTGACGACAGATTGAGCTGGTTAAGCTAGCACTGCCAAGCGCCATTCACTTAAACCACTGTTCACCTAAAGGTTTGACTTTAATAATTATGACACATGACATTACATTCGATATGCATGCAGATCGCGAATGCTGGCTTGTTAGATGCAGATAAAACGATAGCTTGAATTGACATCTCTACTATAACAGAAAGAGTCTTAACACATCTTAACATGTCAAATGGTATCAGCATAAGGCTACTCTGACTTTAGAAAAGAGACTCTAATTTCAGTATTAAAGCGTAAGTCTGTTTTGACAAAAGAATCTCAGCTCAGCAGCATATAAGCTGTACCAGAATTGATTAGTCTGCTTTGGTTGGAAAGCAGTAGTGCTTAACCTGTTTCTGATGAAGGAATCTCAGTACAGTGTTATATAGATATAGATTTGGGTGATGCTCCCCTTTCGACAGTGTAAAGGCCTTAGAAATTATAGTCAGATTGATGTCATTCATCTAAACTTTGGCTGCATCTACAAGCATAGCAACCTAATGATCAGTACTATGTTTCATTCGCTGAAGGAAACATCAGTATTCATTCATAAGACGGATGTAATCCTATGTGCTTAAACAAGTTTTAAATTGTAGCAAAACTGTTTATTTACTCTTTAGAAAAGTTTAAGAAGCCTATCGTCCAAAATAGAGAGAAACACTTATAGAAAGAGTCTACATGAGTAAAATTCGCAAATGCCAAACAATATTTGCGTTTTACTGAATATAACATCATGTTCTTGAATATCTGAAAGTACAGGCACCACCTTTTAACTCTATATAGTGTGGTTTTGTCTCTCCATAGAGCCCAAAAAGAACCAGAAACTTTTTTTTTTTATTTGTGATTCTGTTTACTCTCAACGAGTGCACTAAGTTCTGTGACCCTGCTACACAGTAATCTCAAAGACTACTACAGCATAACTATAGTTCTGAGCACCGATAATAAACATAATCTGAATAGGAAAGCTGTTCTTTTTCTTTTCCACCTCTTAAGAGATCTAGCCTGTGCGAGCCATTAGGAGATTCTGAGAAATAATTTGACCATAAGAACCATTTTAAGTCATTTATTAAATCTCAGCTTACACCTTCAGAACCACTCAAATCTTAGCATCCTAGCACCCACAGCTAAGATAGTAATCATAGCAGACACATCTCCATAGCAAGCTATGACAGAAACATCAAGCTGTATGCTATATCACTAGTTGACCCATTGAACTTTTAGCTTTGAACTCTTTAGGGTCATGCATTGGTCCCTCACCCCACTCTCAACAACAAGTGTGCCAAAATGTTGCAGATGCTCAGCCCATCCTCCCAGACGAGACCTAAAGGACTGACTGGCCATTGCGAGGAACATGGTTCCACCCAGGGTTGCGGAAAGCCCACAGCACCAGAGCCAACACAACTGGACAATGAGAGAAGAGGACTAACAATACATGACCCAAGTCAGAGTTGTAGCCACACAGGTGACCAAGGGTTTCACCTCCTTAGCTTCCACCTCATGGATCTGAAACAGAAGGTAAAACAACCTCACACAGCAGATCACAGAGACCAGCAAGGAGCGGACACATGCTCAGAGCCTCACAGACCAGCTAGAGACTGAGGCTCAAACCAGAATCAAAAGACTTTAAATGGCTCAGACAGCTGCTGAACAAAGCAGAGCAGCTGGACAGAGCAAGCACAGGACCAGTGCAGAACTGTCACTATGCCACCCGCCCAGGTACCAGACAAGCCACTGGGCGAAGCCATGGAAGACAGCACTCTCAACCTGCGCACACCACAGGACATCCCACAGCCGTCAACGACAACATCCTCCTCCAAGTCCTTCACACAGGTGTCAAGTGGAGGCTGCATAAGGACAGCTGGACACGACTATCTCAGAGTTACCAGAGCTGCTGACACCAGCAAAACAGCTCCCTGAACGGGACTCACCAGAGGAGTACTGCAAAGGACAAGCTGCCAACTCCTTGCCCCACACAGCTCGGGCAAGCTCACATCAGCACTGCCACAAGAGCAGAGCAGAGCAGAACTCCAATCCTTCAGACTTCTCGTGACTGAGAGGCTAACAACCACCTGCTGCCCTCCTGCCACCAGCACTAGGTCAGTCTAAAACCCTCTTCAAACCACAGAGACGCCTAAACGCTTCCTAAAACCATAAGCAGACACCTGCCCTACACAAACGGACTTCAGGATGACAAGTGACACATGGTCAGGGCACCTGCTGCCTCGACACCTGCTGCACAAGCTCAGAGACCTGAACTTGACTACTGTCTGTCACCCGCCATGGACGACCATCACTCCAGGGGACACAAACAACCAGAGCCCACCACTGTTGGGGTGTGTCTGATCTTTCTGCACCTTCGATATCGCTCGCTGTTGTCCATAGGAGGGGCAACAACGATCGAAAAGGGGGATTATGTAGCGACTGAGGCAAATCAGACACATAATCGCCTGTTACATTTAACAAATATGTTTTAAATGCTCTCTTCTCTTCTCTCTCTGGACGCGTCATCTTGGCTGTCTATCTGGCCGGCCAACAGGCCAGGCCAGATAAGGCCTGCACACACAGCATCACGTGTGTGTGTGGGACAGGAAACCAGATGCCACCATACGGCCAGTTGGGCCAGCAGGCCCAACTCCTCATGGCGTGTGCAACTTCCTCAACCTCGATGGAGTCAAAACAACCATGCAAGCTCACCGTCGTTCCTTCGCTCAACACGGAAGGAAACGATAGCCACTGCAAAGCCATCGGACAGAATCAAGTCTTTCTTCTGCGACGTATATCTGGACACCTTCCTGGGCAAATGCAAGTAATGTACTAAGAAATACAAGTCGCTGTGTAGGTAGTAAAACTGTAAACTCCTTTGCTCAGACAAAGGAGCTTATCAGAGATGGTTCTCTCAGGTTTAGACTCTTTGCATAACTTCATCCATCTGCACTGACCCGGTTTTTCTAACCACTTTAACTTTACCTCTTGCCATATATGTTTTGTGTCTGTATGTTTTATGTCCGTTTAATCTTGTCCGTGATTTAGTTATTAAAGTTTGTGCACAATATATGTTGGTTCTGACTCCCTGCCTGCAAACAAATTGTCACTTAAATGATCGATCTTGTTATGCGCTCTAAGCGCTTATGTAAATACAAAGGAAGAATTATTTTTCTGTGGCCAGGAAAAATATCCTTTTCTTAGAATTAATTAATAATCAATAGGCCTACTGAACGTTCATAGGATGAACTGATTGATTGATTATAATTTTAATGTAGCTACATCAAGTTAATCAATTTAACAGATTCAAATATTCATAATTAATCATAATGGATAATCATAATGAGTTATGAATAATTATTCATATTTCCCCTCTGAGCTAATTCGCTACAAGACCTTCCCCAAACACAACAGAGAAAGGTCCTCAGTTACCCTGTATGTTATTTTGTTTATGCATGTCTTATGAGCAACTTGCTAGTTCATGTACCCTGTTATATATGTTGTGTCTCCTATCAAATTAATGCTCACTTCACGACTTACACTTTCATGTATGTCACTTTCTTGTAGGAGGCAGTGCGTGTTTGTTGCATTAATTGGAATATATATGGGCACAGGCCCATTGAATCTTGCTTGAAACAAAGAGCCATCAATCTCCCACATAGGAATTTCTTACTGGGAAATCCCAACAGTCCCATTGGGCAACTCGACCATCGAGGGAGGGATTTCTCTAAGACTCTTAAGAGAGAGATGCTCAGATCTACCCTCTTCTCTTCTCTCTCCCTGGCTGATCTGACACGTCGTCTGGGCTGGCTTTCAGTCAGGCCAGGCTGATAAGGCCTACACACACAGCCTCACGTGTGTGTGTGGGACAGGAAACCAGATGCCATCACACGGCAGGCCCAACTCCTCACGGCATGTGCAACTTCCTCAGCCTCAATGGAGTCAAAGCAACCATGGAAGTTCACCGTCATTCTTTCGCTCAACACGGAAGGAAACGATCGCAACTGCAAAACCATCGGACGGAACCATCAAGACTTTCTCCTGCAACCGTATATCTGGATGCCTTCCCAGGCAAATGCAAGTAATGTACTAAGAAATACAAGTCGCTGTGTAGTTAGTAAAACTGTAAACTCCTCTGTTTAGACAAAGGAGCTTATAAGGATCTGAAAATTGAGAAAACAGAAGCAACCACTATTGATGCAACACAAAAACCACACATAAAATAAAAAAAATAATCTTAGTGAAACCTCCAAAACTGATGCATGTAGACTTGGGAGACAATAAACAGACAATAATATTAAAAAAAGGAGTGATAGTGAAATGTTTTTCAAAATCTAAAGGCTATTTGGTGAAAGAAAAAAAGATAACTCATAACAGGAGCAAAATGGCAAAAGAAAGCCACATTCCAGAGGTCATGAACTGCATTTTTTATTATGTTATAATGTTTCCTGAGGTGCACTTACAATGTTAGTATAATTTTTACTTTTTAATTTTTACTTCTCACAAGGACAAAGATGTCCTTTTAAGGGTCCTGCCCTAGCGACAAGCTGTTGTACCCCTAAAGGTACAATTTTGACACCCTTTTTCTCTGTGTGTTTCATGTGGGTCATTCCGGTAGGTGATTTAAAAAAAGAATTTGCTTAATGCATTAAACACCATTCTAACCACATTGATTATGAATGGAAGGTCAATCTCTGCTTGGTATCTTGCCCGCTGGTCATATTCATTGTTTAACTTTTTTAACGCTTTTTCATAGGCCTCGTCCTCAAGTTGAGCCCTCAGAGCTTTAATTTCCTTCCGTCTCTGCTCTTCTGTCTCCTTCAGGATACGTTGTTTCTCTTCCTCAATCGCTCTCTCTACCCTTTCAAGCATCTCACTGGTGTAATGTTGCCCACCATTTCCAGTGACCATTTTATCAATCTGATCCAGCAACTGAATGACCTGTTCAGGATTTTGTTCTTTATTGTTGAACACATGGTATCGTCCACTGCAAGTTTTGATGAAACTGAGCAGTTTTGGGTTGTCCCGCACAAATGTGTGAATGTTCTTGCCCTCCAGTCGATCTCCATGAGTGAACAGTGCCATGGTGTATGTGGAGGCTTCCTCACCAAAAACTGCTTGAATGATTTTAACAGCTTCTGCCTCTTCATCTGTGAATCTGCCCAGCTGAATCACCACTAAGAAGACATGTGGACCAGGAGCAGAGAGTGGAATACAGAGTTTAATTCTGTTGACCACCTCATCTGTAGTTAGGCTGGTGTCAAACAGACCCGGAGAATCAATGACAGACACTTTTCTGCCATTTAATACTGCATGAAACTTTTCACATTGTCCTGTCACAGAGGAGGATGAAATCTCAGATTTGAAAAGCTTTTGTCCGAGGATAGTGTTGCCTGCTGCACTTTTCCCCACCCCTGTTTTTCCAACCATAAGAATCCGGAGCGGTTCACCTGCATGAACTATACATTAACAAGAATTATATCATTTATATCAACTCTTGTTAATATATTTCAATTTACAAACATTTATTTAAAAGAACAATGAAATACACCTATATTAAACCTTTTTAATACTATTTATCATCCTGACAAAGCTTATTTTGTAATATATTTATGTATATACATTTTTTTATAAATACCTTACCTATAGCATCAAAATCTTGTTTTTGTTGTTTGAAGATCTAGAAGTAATGTATATAATATTATAAATTTTATGACATTTGGCTACTTGTACACAGTGTTGGGGAAAGTTACTATTAAAAATTAATGTGTTACAATATTGCATTACTCCCTAAAAAGATTGCAAATTGCATTACTACTTTTTATGGAAAGTACAATAGAGTGCGCAGCTCAAACTAATCTTTCAGCTCACTTCTGATTTTTCTCAACATGGGGACAGGAGAGGTGTCAGTCAATAAATAGGAGTTTTAAACTTGCATTACTTAGTAACTTAAGGTATTATACTGTAAATTTAAAAGAAATGTTACATTATTCATTACTTGAAAAAAGTGATCTGATCTGATTACATAACTCATGTTACTTGTAATGCGTTACCCCCAACGCTAATAATCAGCTTAGAGTAAAAAAAGGACAAAGTATACATTTAAGCATACCTGATTCCCTATTGCAAAGGCTCCAACAATTATAGAAACCACCAGTACTGTGGAGAAAGATGAGATCCAAGACTTTGAGGTCGTCGTTGTTGATGGTCCAGGAGAAATGTCCTGCAGAGCTATAAAGAAAGTCATGAGAGAAAATATACATTCTTATTATCTTAATATACATTTGAAAAATGAAAATGATAAAAGATGAATATGAAATTTTTATTTGTATGATAATCATAAACAAGGCTATTCTACAGTGACCTGGAGGGGACATGTTCGGTTCATTTAGTTTTGTCGTGCCCACAAGATTTTTTGTCTTGTTTAAACATTTTGGGAGGTCTTCAGAGATCTGTTCATTAATTTTAAGTGTATATAAATTGTCAACACTAGCATTTCTAAAAAAAAAATCTAAATTATGAAAATATAGTATTTCTTTTCACCGCGTTCTATCATTCCGTCTAGAAAAAATAAAAGCTCCCTGTGACAAATTTTGATAGATGTCCAATTATTTTCCCCTTTTGATGGCCATATTACAGATCTTGAAATTTTGTATATTCCCAATGTTTGCCATGAAGAGTTTATCACTCAAAAGTGTATTGTTTAATTTCCAATACTTTGGTTTATATTTAATTGATTGATTCCATAATACTAAAGTAACCATATTATGATCAGAAAATATTAAGGGTTCTATTTTGGTTTCTTCCACACTGTCTAATAACTCATTTCAAATTAGCCTTAATTTGCAATAAATCTTAGATAAATCTTTGTTATTGCAAGTGAACTGGATTGACCTGGACATTGTCTCTGCCCCTCCTGCAGGAACAACCTTCTTGATAATTTAAATGGGAAAAATATATGGTCCATGCAACAAAGATTTTTCCTCACTAACAAAGTAAAAGAAATAACTTTTAAATTACTCCATAACTTTTACCCTGTCATTTAAGACATTTTCTTAAGAAAAAAATTGGATCAGATTTTGACACTAAATGTTCCTTTTGTCAGAATGACACTGAAACTCTTCTTAATTTGTTTTGGTCGTGCAATTATACTTTTCAGCTCTGGAAAGATACAGTTTGTTTATCTCAAGTAGCTACTATCTTACAAGGTTTTTCAATGAATCCCACATTTTTTTTGTTGTTTTTTTTAAGCGGATTCAAATGCCTGTTTTAAAATAAACCTAATTATTTTTATAAATGTAATGTTCGAATTATTAACTGATTTTTGTAGTATTATTAAAAGAGATAAAACATTATTTACTTACAATTTCACTTCGCTTAACAAAAAAGCTCTCAGAATGTAAAATTAATTTTTTTATAATTTGTGTAATGCCCTCTTCTTTCCTTTTTTTAAGTTACTGTCGGTTTCTGCTTTGTTTGTTTTTTTTCTATTGGTGTTATTCTTAATTATTATGTTCCAATTTTGTTGTACCATAGTGTAAACTGAATGTTCAAATACAGCATTTAATAAAAAACAAAACAAAACAAAAAAGTTAGAGAGGGAAGGGCATAAAAATTTTTGGACTGAAACACAGCCTTTGTCTAAAAGTGGAGTTATGCTGCCCTCACGTGCTATCGGAATTATCGTAAATACTAGTTTATACTTGAGCGCCCTCTCAAGTCAAACTCTGCATGCGATGAGCTCGTACACACGACTTCAGAATTGGGAAGTAGGACATTTCCGATAGCACGTGAAGGCAGCATTAAACGCCGCCAAAGTCCCCACTTCAAGCGCTCTGCTCATTTGTTGTGGGCACGACAATTGAAAAGTTGAAATCTAATGCACCTTTAATGCTAGTATTCCCTAATATTGGCCTATCTTGTATTTACACTAACTATGTTTGTTACCGCTTTAAATCAAGCTTTATATCTATTATATCTACCCTAAACGGATGCTGTATAGGCCTAATTAAGGTTTATGCATGCTAGTTTCCATGACAGAGTTCAAGATAAATCTTTTCATCAATACTGGAGCTGCCAGTTGCTAAGTTTCAAATGATTATTAAACGGCAAACACAAACTATGCAAAAGCTGCAGCCCTTCCGCCGTGGGCAACTCAGTGTCTGAAATGAATTCACTCACTCGTTTTCATTCACTCCTTTAAAATGGACTAAATTAGAAATGTAGGGAATAAAGAATGGGGATAATTTCGAACACAGCCTCTATCTCTCTGAAATCGTGCAAAACACTTGATTCTCATTAAACTTTAATCAGCCGATTTCTTTGATTAATTTTCTAATGTTAATATCTTTAATGAATGCAAAAATTAAATGACTTACATTTAAATGAAGAGCACATCCTGCGAGCGTAGATGGGTTTCGTTTTTCTTTCCTGTCAGGATAGTTTCGTTTACTCTTAATAAAACTCGCTAGACTTGCTTCACCGAAAAGGTTATCTGGTGTAGACTGCCATCTACAGGAGAATAAAGACGACACTGGAAGAACAGTCAAGCAGCTGCATTTGGTACTCACTGCAGAGATAATGGGTGGAGCTTGACGTCCAGCTCCCCATCTCTAGATGCAATGGGTGGAGCTTTAGTTACACCCTAAAATCAGAGCCATGGAGAATATTACCATAATCATATATCTATTATTCATAATACAAAGACTTATTTGTATTCCAAACTACAACTCTCGTGAGGACTAAAGTTATTAGAAAATGCTAATTTCCAACACAAGAGGACTTACTGATGAAAAACAGATAGTCTAAGAAGTAGCGACAACTCAAAATCACACTTGATCAAAAATTCTAAACCACCCACTTTCTATAACACTGAAGAAGAGACTTGTAGTTGTAAACCATAAGATATTTATATTATGAAGACATTATCTCAGCCATTGGGTTTTTAAGACACTGTTCATTATTTTTAAGTCAATAAAATTTTATAATTAGTAAAACATTATAAAATCAGAAGTGAGGCCCACCAGGGCCTGGAGATTTCCCTGAGGATAATTTAGCATATGACTTTATCAAAATCCCACAGATGCTCAATTGGATTGAGATCTGGGGAATTTGGAGGCCAAATCAACACCTCAAACTCATTGTTGTGCTCCTCAAACCATTCCTGAACCATTTTTGCTCTGTGGCAGGGCCCTGTCGCCGGTTCACCACTGTTCCTTCCTTGGACCACTTTTGATAGATACTGACCACTGCAGACCGGGAACACCCCACAAGAGCTGCAGTTTTGGAGAACCCAGTCGTCTAGCCATCACAATTTGGCCCTGGTCAAACTCGCTCAAATCCTTACGCTTGTCCATTTTTCCATCAACTTTGAGGACAAAATGTTCACTTGCTGCCTAATATATCCCACCAACAGGTGTCGTGATGATAAGATAATCAGTGTTATTCACTTCATAATGTTATGCCTGATCGGTATATATACACTCACCTAAAGGATTATTAGGAACACCATACTAATACTGTGTTTGACCCCCTTTCGCCTTCAGAGCTGCCTTAATTCTACGTGGCATTGATTCAACAAGGTGCTGAAAGCATTCTTTAGAAATGTTGGCCCATATTGATAGGATAGCATCTTGCAGTTGATGGAGATTTGTGGGATGCACATCCAGGGCACGAAGCTCCCGTTCCACCACATCCCAAAGATGCTCTATTGGGTTGAGATCTGGTGACTGTGGGGGCCATTTTAGTACAGTGAACTCATTGTCATGTTCAAGAAACCAATTTGAAATGATTCGAGCTTTGTGACATGGTTGTGCGTGTTGTGGCTTCACAAATGCTTTGCTGCATACCTCGGTTGTAACGAGTGGTTATTTCAGTCAAAGTTGCTCTTCTATCAGCTTGAATCAGTCGGCCCATTCTCCTCTGACCTCTAGCATCAACAAGGCATTTTCGCCCACAGGACTGCCGCATACTGGATGTTTTTCCCTTTTCACACCATTCTTTGTAAACTCTAGAAATGGTTGTGCGTGAAAATCCCAGTAACTGAGCAGATTGTGAAATACTCAGACCGGCCCGTCCGGCACCAACAACCATGCCACGCTCAAAATTGCTTAAATCACCTTTCTTTCCCATTCTGACATTCAGTTTGGAGTTCAGGAGATTGTCTTGACCAGGACCACACCCCTAAATGCATTGAAGCAACTGCCATGTGATTGGTTGATTAGATAATTGCATTGATGAGAAATTAAACAGGTGTTCCTAATAATCCTTTAGGTGAGTGTATATATATATATATATATATATATATATATATATATATATATATATATATATATATATATATATATATATATATATATATATATTTGTATTATATTATATTATATATAATATATTGTATTATTATTATTATTACAAATTTATGGAACTGATCCAAGATTAGGTAAAAACCATAGAGACTGCTCAAAGGTTTTGAAGCTTCACAAAGCAGTGCCCATCACTATACACTTCTTGTCAAAGCATTTCCGAAAGCAGATGCCTTGTCTGATTAATTTTTGACAAATTTTACATTTTTGCTAGCATGTAGGTAAATGCAAATTCTAAATGCAAAGTACAATTTGCCAATTCAAATCTTGCCTCTCATTCAGATTGGTTTCTTCTTTCACTGAAATCTTTGCCGTCATTTTCTTTCTTTTTTTCTGACAGGAAAAAGATAATTGGTCTTATACATTTAATTGTTTTTGTTTTCTGTGATGTTTCTTTGACGTTATTGTTATTGTTGATTTGTCAAAATGATAATGTTATTGTGTAATCATGCTGCATAAAAGTCCCTCTCATATACACTCACCTAAAGGATTATTAGGAACACCATACTAATACTGTGTTTGACCCCCTTTCGCCTTCAGAACTGCCTTAATTCTACATGGCATTGATTCAACAATGTGCTGAAAGCATTCTTTAGAAATGTTGGCCCATATTGATAGGATAGCATCTTGCAGTTGATGGAGATTTGTGGGATGCACATCCAGGGCACGAAGCTCCCGTTCCACCACATCCCAAAGATGCTCTATTGGGTTGAGATCTGGTGACTGTGGGGGCCATTTTAGTACAGTGCACTCATTGTCATGTTCAAGAAACCAATTTGAAATGATTCGAGCTTTGTGACATGGTGCATTATCCTGCTGTAAGTAGCCATCAGAGGATGGGTACATGGTGGTCATAAAGGGATGGACATGGTCAGAAACAATGCTCAGGTAGGCCGTGGCATTTAAACGATGCCCAATTGGCACTAAGGGGCCTAAAGTGTGCCAAGAAAACATCCCCCACACCATTACACCACCACCACCAGCCTGCACAGTGGTAACAAGGCATGATGGATCCATGTTCTCATTCTGTTTACGCCAAATTCTGACTCTACCTTCTGAATGTCTCAACAGAAATCGAGACTCATCAGACCAGGCAACATTTTTCCAGTCTTCAACTGTCCAATTTTGGTGAGCTCGTGCAAATTGTAGCCTCTTTTTCCTATTTGTAGTGGAGATGAGTGGTACCCGGTGGGGTCTTCTGCTGTTGTAGCCCATCCGCCTCAAGGTTGTGTGTGTTGTGGCTTCACAAATGCTTTGCTGCATACCTCGGTTGTAACAAGTGGTTATTTCAGTCAAAGTTGCTCTTCTATCAGCTTGAATCAGTCGGCCCATTCTCCTCTGACCTCTAGCATCAACAAGGCATTTTCGCCCACAGGACTGCCGCATACTGGATGTTTTTCCCTTTTCACACCATTCTTTGTAAACTCTAGAAATGGTTGTGCGTGAAAATCCCAGTAACTGAGCAGATTGTGAAATACTCAGACCGGCCCGTCTGGCACCAACAACCATGTCATGCTCAAAATTGCTTCAATCACCTTTCTTTCCCATTCTGACATTCAGTTTGGAGTTCAGGAGATTGTCTTGACCAGGACCACAACCCTAAATGCATTGAAGCAACTGCCATGTGATTGGTTGATTAGATAATTGCATTAATGAGAAATTGAACAGGTGTTCCTAATAATCCTTTAGGTGAGTGTATGTGCAATGATTGATAGCTAAAAATACCTATACAACACATAATTAATCGTGTTAAAATACTTAATTTAAGTATTTTTCTAATTTTTCTAATTCAAATTTTTCTAATTCCCAAATCTCAAAATCTTTATCTCCAATCCCCAAGAAAAACACCTACAAAAATGAATTAACCGGACGCTACAGTTCATTAAATGACAAAGAACCTGCTTCATCAAGCTAAAACATATGTATTGTCAATGTTGAACAACACTGTTGAAATAGCTGCTAATTTGAGCATTTTCAAATGGGAGTGGTTGTGTCTTCATAACTCTTCTGGGCTAAACATAGTTGCATAATATCTTGAAGAAAAGCTGAACAGGATATTCACTCTTTGATGTTGTCTTCATATATTTTTAACCTGATTGAATATATACAACAAAAGAATGTATGTTATTCTCTTATAATCGACACCTGTGATATGTGAAAAGCAGGCATGCTGTTGGCCAATAGCTAGGAAGCAATCTTCTGAATGCCAAAACATGGCATGGAGTCACAAATAAAACACATTTTAAATTTCATCAGACTGATGGTTATCATATAAAAGAAGATATGTTTATATGGGATATAATTTGAAAGCTTAAATATTGCAGATACGCTTAATGAAAATCTTGTTTTTGCATTAAAACAGAACTTTGTGTAGCATTATGGGTTGTTTGGTCATTTGGTGTTTCGGTTAAACTCATAGACCGTAAAAAAATATGGACGACGCGACTTCATTCTCTTCCGCTGAAGAAAAGTGAAGCCTCCGGAGGTCAGAATATGGCGCTAAAATCTTGCGCAGATTTGGGACCGAGTCTGCGCAGTAGTGACCTCGGGACCAGAGACTGCACAGTAGAGAGCAAGAAGTAGAGGCGCGATATCAAAGATCGCCCATTAGATCTAGCCTACACAAGACAAATTATATCTCATGTTTAACCACTACAGAGACATCAGAGGCAGCGGCAGACATCAGAAGGACTAGCAGAGTTAAGGCTGCTCTCAGCGGGTTAACAAGCGCTGAGCGCCTGCTGATCGACTGGATCTCACAACTCCGAAAACACCAATCAAATTTTCAAAAAGGCACTCTCTTTATAAATAAACCACAGATTTGAGCTTTAAACAACTACATTCTCGAATGAAAAACTCTTAAAACTACATTTTGTGACACATTAACAGTAGTATTTTTAAATTATGCGAGGTTTCTCATCCGCTATTGACGCTTGCTGGTCGGCGCAAGATGCATTCTGGGATGCCGGTCTGTCTGAAGTCCACACAAGTCTCCTCTCGATGCATCCTCGATAAAAGGGGCGGATCAAGGACACATCCGGGGATTTGAACTGTACTTGGCTAGATGTGAACTTTGAATTGGAACAGTACTTGGGCAGTGACTGATGACGATTCACAATTGAGATGACTATTCCTCCCGTCCTCTGGAGTTCTGGAGTTCATTCTCCCGAGTCGAACTTGGCAAGTCTGAACTACCAAGGACGCAAGTCAGAAGTTCGCGTACTTGATATTGAGAAACGGCCTTGGTTAAACTTCAAGGAAGTTCATCATTTATGATCATGTGACCCAGGGTAGGGACTCTAGGGAGTCCTCACATTTTCATTGGGCGGAGATTGCGAGTGCACTTATGAAACTTGTCTAATCTCTGTTTGGAAATATCTACCCACTGATTTATTCAAAGAATAAACTCATATAAAAAAATTCATAGATAAATTATGACTATTAATTGTTGCGTAACACAATGTATACCATATCTGATATGATGAATGCAAACAAAATACAAGAGCTGTTATGTTGTTTTAAGCAGGACAGGACATCAGGGGGGTATTCCAGAAAGCAAGGTTAACTTACCATCACATATACCCTGAACTCTCGGTTGATTAACCCAAACCTTGCTTACTCGAGGTAACGATCCGGTTAACTCACAAGACATTCTCAACAGAGCAACGAATCGATGATTCACCATTCACTAGACGCTAAGAAAAAGCACGCCATTCTACTTCTTTCTTCTTCTTTTGTTTAATGGCGATTTACATAACCTACTTAGTGCACATCGCCACCTATTTGATGGTTGTGCAATCATTTTTTCAATCTTTTCATTTAATAAGTAATCTGTATTCACTGAGAATAAGGATTATATTGTTTGTTTAATGCTAATTAATTGAATGCAGATCCATGTGTGAGATGACAATAAAATAAATAATAAATATATTTGAATTGAATTAACATTTAAACATTACCTTGTTGTAATAGTGCTTTAGAATTAATATATAATATTGTATATTATATAACTGTAACTATATAACAAATTTAGTTATATTAATATCTGAATACCACTTAAGCAAACTAACCCTGGAACATAACCTGCTCTGGAGTAGGTTATGTTCAGAGAGGGAGTTGCTATGGCTAATTACATACCCTGAAAGTTACCTCCATTTTTGGAACCAAAAGTTGAGGTTATCCGCTTACTTACTCTTAAACATACCCGGGTATGTCACATAACCTGCTTTTTGGAATAACCCCCTGAATGGGATCCATATACACAATTTTACTAAAAGATAGCAAACAATTTCAAATCATGTACCCAAGACCTAGAATCAGAAGTGTCAATAAACTAAGGACATGAGAGAGCTATCCAAAAAAATCACTCAAGCCTATAAACTACTGTAATAACAACTAAGTTAACTAAGAAAGAACTAAGTAATAAAGATAAGGCACAATAATTATTAGAATTGCAAGTCCATGTAAGTCAATTTTCTGTCCAATAAAGTCTAAACAAAATTATGGCATCCAGGAGTGGGTATCACAAATGGATGTTACAAAACATACTCGTGTTTCTGTTTTGATGTGTTTTTTTTATTTTTTATAAAGACATGTAATCTTGAACAAATCACTAAATGGATACTTTCTGTTAAAACATTTAAATCAGAGGAGAGATATAAAATACTTTCCAACCAAGGGAATCATAGCACTTAATGTGAACATGATTAGAATAAGCAAATTTTTCCTTTAAAATTGCATTATTTCCTTTGATGAAGAGAAATTAGTGTCCAGTGGAGCTGAACTGACTTAGTCTAAGTGCAAAAACATTTTCACAACTGTGGCCAGATATTGAAAGATTTTACCAAAAATTGAAGTGCTTCTCTCAGCTTGCCATTTTGCCTGCTGCTCGTAAGTTTTATTCACCTTTTCTTCCGCTTTTTTCATAGGCCTCGTCCTCAAGTTGAGCCCTCAGAGCTTCAATCTCCTTCCGTCTCTGCTCTTCTGTCTCCTTCAGGATACGTTGTTTCTCTTCCTCAATCGCTCTCTCTACCCTTTCAAGCATCTCACTGGTGTAATGTTGCCCACCATTTCTAGTGACCATTTTATCAATCTGATCCAGCAACTGAATGACCTGTTCAGGATTTTGTTCTTTATTGTTGAACACATGGTATCGTCCACTGCAAGTTTTGATGAAACTGAGCAGTTTTGGGTTGTCCCGCACAAATGTGTGAATGTTCTTGCCCTCCAGTCGATCTCCATGAGTGAACAGTGCCATGGTGTATGTGGAGGCTTCCTCACCAAAAACTGCTTGAATGATTTTAACAGCTTCTGCCTCTTCATCTGTGAATCTGCCCAGCTGAATCACCACTAAGAAGACATGTGGACCAGGAGCAGAGAGTGGAATACAGAGTTTAATTCTGTTGACCACCTCATCTGTAGTTAGGCTGGTGTCAAACAGACCCGGAGAATCAATGACAGACACTTTTCTGCCATTTATTATTGCATTAAATTTGTCACATTGTCCTGTCACAGAGGAGGATAACACTGATTTAAAAGCCTTTTTCCTCAAAATAGTGTTGCCTGTTGCACTTTTCCCCACTCCTGTTTTTCCAACCAAAAGAATCCGGAGTTCCTCTCCTGGGTCATGCACTGCATATTGAGAAGAATTACAAGTATTACTTATAATTAATCTGGTAATCTCTTGCTATTTTTATACATATTTTATATAGGCCTATATTAAAAAAGTCATAGTGCAACATTTATACAATATTTTTAGAACACTGGGAAAAAAATACTTTACCTCTGTCATTCGAATCATCATGTTGCTTAAACATCTAGAAATTATTTATATAATATTAAACATTTGTTCACATTTCCTCATTTATACAATTTATTTATACAATATGTCTCTAAAAAGGTTGTTAGTTTAGATACAGATATAATCTATATTTATGTACATTTTCACATACTGTGCAATACAACAATTAGCAGAGGATTAGGATGAGATAAAGACATCAGTCCTACACACAAGAGTGTTTTAAGGACAAATACCTGACAAATACCTTGAAATAAAACATTTTAACAATGTCTTGAGATGTGGTAACCATAGTATAAGGAGGATAATTGATAAATGAATTAAGCGAAGCTAAATAGATTTTTAAATATACATAATTAAAGAACACATATGTACATATAGGCTATATCATGTGTCTAGATGTTCTTTTATTGTGACAAGATACACATTTTTAAATACATACCTGTATCGCTATTGCAGCAGTGACGCCAGTTATGCCAAGCACTACCAGTATAATGAAGGAAGATGAGACCCATGAGTGTGACGTTGGTGATAATTGTCTAGGAGATTTTTTGGTGTCCTCCATATCTATTGAGTGTAGTCAAAACTATTGTTCTTGCAATGCAATCCTAAAGCATAAATAAAAGCAAGGATGGATTATGGACCAGGGGCCTGTTTCAATAAGGAAGTTCAACCAAGATTAAACTTGAACTCTGAGTTGACTGAGTTGACTTACCCTGAGATGGGAAACTCTGAGTTTTGGGTTTCAGAACAGCTGAATCGAGGTAGTTCAATCAACTCTGAGTAGACTGACTCTGAGTTAAGTGCGTGTACCACGACTATGAAAAGCCATGATCAATGGAGCTCTGAAATTATGATTCACCATGGCAACAGCACCCAACAAAAAGACGTCTGCATACTTCCGGGTAAAACGTAAGTTTAATTCTTAATCATTGTTATAATATCAGAGGTGAAAACTGGCAGAACGGCAAGTTATTAAACTAATATTCATTTTCATGGTATCCCACGGGCAAAAAAGAAGAAAAAAGAATGTGGTAGCAGCTAAAAATGAAGTATAAAAATATAATTTAATCAGGTAAAGCTTTAAGCATAAAAGGTTCATGGATGCAGGATTCATGACTTTAGAAACATTTGACATATTAAATATCATTCAGTGTCTTTTTCAATGTGCAGCAGCTTTTTCCTTATAGTCTAATGCTCTTTTTACATAATGTTCTCTAATCCAACCTGTTACATTTGTGAATTAGGGTAATGAAATTAACATTTAACTTCTACTCAGGCTAACAGCAAGAAGGCAGAGGCTCCACCTGCACCACCACCACTGACAGAAGAAGAGGAGATGGAGGAAGAATATTAACATAGAATATTAAAACAGGGAAAAAAAGAACTGTTGCTGTTGTATTTAGCAAATAAAGATGACCAAATAAATTGTGAATACTTTGTGTTTATACAGTAATCTGTTTCATTTATGGAAGGTGCGATGATGGGAATATGCATATCAATGCATTCAAACACAGTGGAAATACTAAAGGAAATTCTAATTATTAGGTTTCATCCAGAGGTTGCAAAAATATATCACGTGAACATCATTTAACCTGATTTCTACACCACTGACCTGCAATCTTGTGAAACTCCTCTTTGATGCTCTCATGGGTTTGTGCCCAGGAAACAAAACAAACATATTCAGAAAGAGCTCACATAAGAGTGAGGCACACTTTCCTTACCTCTCTGCATACAGTGGCCTTACTAATATGCTCTGCATCCCTGATATTATATAAAAAACTATCATTAAAAAATGGTCCTCTCCTGACATGAAACTCCCTACAAATTATTGCAGCCTCCTCACCTACAGGATGCTATTTTTGTCATTTTGACTGTGTCCTCTTGATGAAAATATTTGCAGTGAATGAATGTACCTGCACTGCAAAAAATGCTTTTCTATTGTCTTGTAATTTCCAGTCAAAATATCTAAAGATTCTTAAATCAATGTGCATTTTCCTACACAAGTATTTAGTCTTGTTTCCTGGGGGACAAAAAAAAAAGCTAATTTAAGTGCATTTTTCTTATTTTGCAAATTATCTGCCAATAGGGTAAGAAAAAATACTCAGTATGAAAAGCATTTGTGCAGCATGAATGAATGAATTAAGTATTTGAACACCGCTGGCGCTTTACAAAGGGGGAGGAGACCAAAAGAAACTCTGGGTTTACCGAAGAAAAACTGCTCCCGACCAGGTTAGGTTCACAGAGTAAGTTACCCTGGTAACTGACTCTGAGTATAAGTTACCTCTCTTTCAGAAACGGGCTTGACTTACCCTGCTTTCTCTGGTTTAACATACCTCCCATTCTGAAACGGAAAACCCAGAGTTACCCTCAATTCAGGGTTAACATACTCAGAGATTTCACTTAACCTCCTTTCTGAAACGGGCCCCAGACCAATGGGGCTCATAGTGTCTCTGCCAGTCAGGAGCCCTGAGCTGACATTTACGCTATGGCCCAACACCCAGAAACATGCCACTTCATATGTAATATCAATACAGACAGAAAAAAAGCCTGTTGGCACAACAAGTGAAATAAACAATGAAATAATAAATGTCATCTGTTACAGTAACACTTTACAATAAGGTCTCATTTGTTAACATTAGTTAATGTATTAACTAACATGAACTAAAAATGAGCAATACATTTGTTACAGTATTTATTCATCTTTGTAAATGTAAGTTAATAAAAACTGTTCACAGTTCAATAACTCTTGTTAACAAATATAACCTTTGATGTATTAGTAAATGCTGAAATTAACATTAAGATTAACAAATGCTGTAGAAGTATTGTTAATTCTTAGTTCATGTTAACTAAAGTAGTTAACTAATGAAACGTTACTCGGTTACTAACGTAACCTCTGAGATAACGGGAACGAGCATTGCGTTGAAGAGACGCTATGGGGGAAAACTAATTTTTTCAGATTATTGAAGCTTATTATAAAAAACTCAGTGCAACTGCACAAGCCAAAAGCAGAGCAGGGCTCTGCGTGAGCTGATTGGCTGGTGAGATGTTACTGCATGAGCCTATGGCGATGCAGCGTAAGTGCATGAACCAATGTGTGCACTTCCCGCCACGAATGAAGTGGAGCCCGCCAGAATGGGCCAGGCATCTACCTGTATAAGCGGCTCATTTCACCATAAGAATCAGGTTTAATTGACTGAAGCGACAATCACCCAGTCGAGGAGCCTGCTAGCACGGCCATCTGCGCAATACTCGTTCCTGCTATCTCAGGGAACTGAGGTTACGTTAGTAACCGAATTCACTCGTATACGGTTTACTCGTATTGCGTCGAAGATGCTATGGGGAACTAGTCCAACCACGCCGTGCTAAGGCTGAGAGCATAGGGGTAGAGAAAGACATGGTTGCCCCAAAAAAATCTGGGACGTCCAGGCGGTAGAATCTGGCGAAGGTGGACAAAGAAGACCAGCCTGCCGCCTCACAAATGTCGCCACTGCAGGTCTCGTTTGACTTCAAAGGAGTGTCAGCGAGGTGAGAAGATTGTCATTGAAGGAGCCACTTATATGGGCAGATGCCCCGCCCATTTTGGCAGGCTCCGCTTCTTTTGCGGCGGGAAGTGCACCCATTGGTTCATGCACTTACGCTGCATCGCCATTGGCTCGTGCAGTACCAACTCATCAACCAATCAGCTCGCGCAGAGCCCTGCTCTGCTTTTGGCTTGTGCAGTTGCACTGCATTGTTACATTTTATAATAAGCTTCAATAATCAGAGAAAAAGGTTTCGCCCATAGTGTCTTCAATGCAATACGAGTGAACCATATCAAAAGGGAACCTTATTGTAAAGTGTTACCTCTGTTACTAGAATTACTAACAGCTTGCACCAGCACAAGCCTTCTTTTGGAGTTAAAAAAACTACTGTCAGAATTTACGAAAGACATGCATTGAAAAGGCGTGGATTTTTGCAGCTGACCTCATTCCATATGCATAGGAGTTTCTGCAAAATTTATATCACCCAATTGCAAGTTTATATCTCAGAATTCTGGCTTTATAACTCGCAATTGTGAGAAAAAAAGTCAGAATTCTGAGATAAAAAGTCGCAATTACTCTTTTTATGTTTTTATTTAGTGGCGGAAACGAGCTTCCATAGGAGACAGACTTCACAGAGGCAATTGACATTTCACAGCTCGCACTTTGTACCCCATGAAAAAAATGTAACTGTCCGTCACAGACGTTCTTCCGACCACAGCGTTTAATTCAAATTCTGATTATAGGCCTATTAATTCTTTTTTTATATTGCCTAGACAGCACACGAGGAGTGCTCCGTTTATGATCACTAAAAGCTGTCACTCATTCAATGAATGCGATCTCACATAATTCTGTTATATTAATCAGTGAAGCTGACTATACAATGAATCTCTTATTTATATAATGTCTACACTTTGTTAGAGAGGATTTGCGCACGTGCAGAACTCAGCACTGGACAAAAATTTGAGCTGTGAGTGGATACTAACTTAAACACCTGTGATTGGCCATTGCGTTCAAGAAATCAACAAACATGTCAGTGATTGGCTACATTACTCACTGAAGCAAAAACACGTTGGAAATTGAATCATTTGACGAGCGCAAATACAGATTACGCGCTGGAACTTTTGCCAACTCCTTTTCGCTAATAATATGCTATTATTACGAATAAAACAGATCCTAGACCAGCAGTTATGGGCAGCTTTTCCCTCTAAAAGCAATCAGTAGCAGAAGCGGCAGTGGTTTGAGTGAGAAAATGACACGCTATTATCAAGTCCGTCTCCCTCGGTCCGGAGGGGGGCACAGGGATGTCCATGGGGGGGGGCCCAAGCCCCCTCGACCTCCCAACCCCCCCTCTGGCACCGGGCCTGGTTTTGTGCGTCACTCCGGCCGATGGTGACATCATGTGCATTCCTTCTATAGGCAAATTTGATCTGGCTGCTTTGTGCTCTTTAATTTGAGAACTGTCAGTAGAACATTTTTCCTTTTAGCAAATGTTTTAGGCCTATTTCAGCATAAAGAAAAGTACTCACTTTATATAGTTAAAAGTTAAAATGACCTTTAATGAAGAGCAAGGGCTATGTGCAGGGCTTAATTTTTCTCTTCATGTTGGTCGCAACGATAATGGCCCTAAAGCTCTTAGCTCCTCAACACAAGTGTCTTTTGAACACCTTATTACTTTGATGTTGTATACTGTTCGTGTCAAAATAGTCTTTGTTTCAATTAAAATAAATAATGTTGCATGTTACAATTAAGACAGGAGGCTGGGTGTCCTATTAGTGTACCTCACAGAACCATCATTTTATTCATATACATAATTATGCCACTTTGTGTAAAAATGTGCAAATGTTGCATATATGACTTCAAATAAACCTTGTTTATCAAACTGTATCTATACTTAACCCCAGATTGCATCGTCTCTCTCTGAATGTTCCATCTTCTTTTTTTCATTCCCTCTATGTCTGATGTCTGATTGAAACACTGATTTACAGTTTGTGGTTATTACCAGCAGAAATATACTTGTTTTGTGTCCTTTCAACAAATATTTATAATTTCAAAATGCATTATTCCCTTTTTATTGTAGATGAAAAAGTAGAAGTTCAGACTCACCTTTGATGTGGCGCTCATTTGAGTCTGAATGCCACTTATGTGGAGGGTTTCGCTATCCTTTTCTTTATAAGGGAGTGTGTTGTTTACATAGGTTTTGCAACCACTCTGTTAAAACAGTGAACAACTGCTAACTTGGTAAACTTGTTGTTTTCATCCCATTTTGTATGGTAGATTACAGTCCAAAGCAGCACTGCACAGCAGCTTCTTCACCACCTACACAATTAAAGCATTTCAGGACTACAGCAATAAATACACAGATATTAAAAATCTGTGCAAGGGGAAAATACAGATTTCTTGTATGATAATTAGTTCTGTTGTTTGTCACCATGGTTACTGATTGATTTTGTATTCTGTTCAGGTATGTCTAGTTAATTAGCTTCTTTGTTTGCTCAGTGTATTTAAGCCCTGTGTTTGGTCTGTTATTGTTAACACACATTTTGAAGTTCTGAGTAACCAGATAAGTTTTGTTATTTTGATATTAATAAAAACTGCTGTGCATAAGATCCTGCTGTGCTCTCTTTGCTGCAACCAGCCCGTGACACATATAGTTTAAACATTCTTTGCACAACATTATACAGCAATAGCAAAACAATACAAATGTAAAATAAGGTATATATATAATAGAGAGGGGGGGGGGGTATATATAGACACAGAAGCATCTCACGATGCATATTTTTCACATACAAAAGAGGTACAAAATTTCATATACCTAAAATTTATACATAACACATCTGCTTATACAGAGACACATTCATCAAACATTTCATATTAAACTTTCATATATCACATTTAACAGAATGTAGAGTGTAAACGTGCTTTAGTTCTATTTATTAAAAACTTTGCACACTTAACTTCTTAACATCTTGCCAGCTATTCATTGTTTAACTTTTTTAACGCTTTTTCATAGGCCTCGTCCTCAAGTTGAGCCCTCAGAGCTTCAATCTCCTTCCGTCTCTGCTCTTCTGTCTCCTTCAGGATACGTTGTTTCTCTTCCTCAATCGCTCTCTCTGCTCTTTCAAGCATCTCACTGGTGTAATGTTGCCCACCATTTCTAGTGACCATTTTATCAATCTGATCCAGCAACTGAATGACCTGTTCAGGATTTTGTTCTTTATTGTTGAACACATGGTATCGTCCACTGCAAGTTTTGATGAAACTGAGCAGTTTTGGGTTGTCCCGCACAAATGTGTGAATGTTCTTGCCCTCCAGTCGATCTCCATGAGTGAACAGTGCCATGGTGTATGTGGAGGCTTCCTCACCAAAAACTGCTTGAATGATTTTAACAGCTTCTGCCTCTTCATCTGTGAATCTGCCCAGCTGAATCACCACTAAGAAGACATGTGGACCAGGAGCAGAGAGTGGAATACAGAGTTTAATTCTGTTGACCACCTCATCTGTAGTTAGGCTGGTGTCAAACAGACCCGGCGAGTCGGTGACAGACACTTTTCTGCCATTTAATACTGCATGACACTTTTCACATTGTCCAGTCACAGAGGAGGATGAAATCTCAGATTTAAAAATCTTTTGTCCGAGGATAGTGTTGCCTGCTGCACTTTTCCCCACCCCTGTTTTTCCAACCAGTAGAATCCGGAGCGGTTCGCCTGGATAATGCACTGTACATTAACAAGAATAATATCCTTTTTTTAAACTAATTTAAATGTACAAACTTTTTTTCTTTTTTTTAAACAATGAAATACACCTATATTTAGCCTTTTTAATACTATTCATCATTTTGACAGAGCTTAATTTGTAATATATTTATGTTTATCAAAAAGATAATAAATACCTTACCTATAGCATCAAAATCCTGTTTTTGTTGCTTGAAAATCTAAAAGTGATATATATATATATATATATATATATATATATATATATATTTATTTATTATGCCATTTGGCCATTTATAATACATGTTAAAAAGATAATCAGCTTAGAGTAAATAAAAGGACAAAATATAATTTAAGCATACCTGATTCCTCATTGCAAAGGCTCCAACAATTATAGAAACCACCAGTACTGTGGAGAAAGATGAGATCCAAGACTTTGAGGTCGTCGTTGTTGATGGTCCAGGAGAAATGTCCTGCAGAGCTATAAAGGAATGTCATAAAAATATTGTTCTTGCTACACGTTCAAAATATGAAAACAATAAAAGATGAATATGATATTTTGTCATTATTATTTGTATGATAATCATGAACAAGGCTATTGCATGTATTAAGTTGAAATCTAAATACACCTTACACTTTGCTACAGCTTTAAATCAAGCGTTATCTATCTATATCTATATCTCTTTAAAATCACGCAAAACACTCGATTGTCATTAAACAACTACTTTAGATTTCTTCTTTTCAATGCAAATTAAGTTAGTATAAACGTTTCTCTTTATAGATGCAAAAAAATTACACCTACTTCTAAATGAAGAGCACATCCTGCAACTATAGATGTAAACTGGGTTTCGTTTTTCTTGTCAAAAGGACAGTTTCGTTTACTCTAAAAAGGCTTACCTAGTGTAGGCTGCCATCTACAGGAGACAAGACACCACTGCAAGAGTCAAGAAGCTGCTCAGTGCAGAGGTAAAGGGTGGAGCTTAAAGGTCCAGTCACACCCACCCTAAAATGAAAGGAATGGGTTTAAGGTTTCTTAATTCATATGAAACTTTAAGACAGTTTGGGACTTTGAAACCGACGTACAAAAACACTACATAAAACCTTATAGTTTGTTAGATGTGGCCTTTGTGTCCCCGTTCTGCAGGGCCCTTCAAAAGGGTGCAAAATGCCATGTATTCACTGTTTCAACTCCAGGTTATGTGTATTCTAAAAACATAAAATTAGTCTTGGCTGGAAATGGTACTAAGACAACAAGACACTAACTTTTGGGGGAAAGATTATTGAGGGCAAAATGCCACAACTCTGGAGCAGTCTTTAAAAAAATATAGGCCTCTCAAATAAATATTGTTTTATAATGGATTTTCTTAGTATGAGATTGGGGGTGTATCTCAATCAGCTCCCGTTAAGTAGTCATGGCACCATTGACTCCCTGATCAGTGCCCTGACTACTGAACCAGGGAGCTGATTGAGACGCACCCCCATGTCTGGGTCCTCTGGGAGTGGGACAAGAGTAAAACAACAAAATACGTAGCTAAAAATGCATTTGAAAAGCAGTCCAAATATATGATAATCCGAAATAAATAATGAAGGCATAAAAGTTTATTCATGTAAGAAAATAGCTATTTTTTGTTTTTGTTTTAATACAGATATTTCTGTGAAAAATCTGGTTTTATTTAAATGCTCTATCTTTCAACAACAACAACAACAACAACAACAAACGAAACATACATTTTATAAAATACATTTACGTTTTTCTGTAGGCTATATTAAACGGACCCAACTAATTAAAATGACAACAACGCCTAAAAGCGGTTCTCTTTGAGAGGCTTCTCCTACGCCATATTCTTCAATTTACTGTACACCTGGAACGACGTTGGTTATTTATATTTCTCAAAGTAACTTTTGTAGGTCAGTGAAGACTGGCACACGTACAGCCGCAGCGCTGTGTGTCGCTGCTGAGCTCGTCTTCGGCTTCATCTCCACTTAAAGGAGACGCAACAAAGAGCAACCGTAGTGGGCCCTGCTAACAGCGTGGCTTACTATAGCTTTAAGAACTTAAAATAGGCTCTGGGTCTTTAAAATGAATTTTGCACAGTTATTATAGAGATGATATACTAAATTTTCGATTTATACGACTTACATTTTTGCACTAAATTTGCAAAGAGACGTAAGTGTGTCCAGTAAAATATGTTTGACAATCGGATCAGGGCCGTTAGCAATCCAACATTTTTCATATTTTATGCCTTCTGTTTATTTCAAGCTATGTTTCAATTTGTTGAGAATAATTGAGACGTCCACAAGTAAGAAAAAACAACTTTAGCGGTGATGGAGCCGCAGCTCCCGAACAACAAAGAGGAGGTGGAGAGTGAGACGGCCATGGAGAAATCCGCGGGGCAGAGTACCGCATCCAGCCCGTGCAGGGTATTCAAAGGACGCGGGGACGGGTGCTTGACGACCGAAGGGACTTGCCCGCCCGAAACAAACGGAGCTGCGACGAGCGTGGCGGGTTCCGGACGGGTTTTACGGGACAGGTCAACACGCGCCATTCCCGTGTGGAGGCAGAGTGATATCGGGGAGGACCGGGATGAAGTATCACGCGAGGCAGCGGCGAATCGCCGGAGGAAAGCGAAATGCCCGCGGCGCAGGAAGAGCGCAGCAGCCGCCGCGGGTTCATCAGATGCGGGCAGAGAGAGCGGCGGCGACTGCGACCTGCTGGATGAGTAAGTGCGACTTTTCAGCCTGTAATATGTGTGATGTGTTATAGGTTAACACCTATCTTACAAGGCCCCGGTTGTTAAGATCCTAATAGTAATGCATGACATTTCTGTGCTCCTTTCACACGTTAAGGCGTAATGCTGACAGACTGCAGTGTTTACATTTGCACTAGTGAAAGTAGCTGTGTTTCTGAGAGAGTAGTCGAATAAATCACGCACGCCCAATCTTTGACACTGGAAGGAGAATATGAAAGATGAGACATAATAAATAAAACCGCCTGTTTCTCCGTCTTATGACAGGTTTGAAGAAAACAAGGATGTGCTGGTTAATCGAGGTACTTTAAATGACATTTATTTTGTTAATGAGCATCTAAAGCAGGCCAGTATATGTATATGGCCAGCCATTGTATGATTATCCTATAAGTCTTGTTGTTTAAAAAAACAACAACTAAGTAATCCAAAAGTAACTGGTGTCTCTTTGTTTATTCATTAGAATTGTTACATGTAAATTGTAAAAATATGTAATTGTTATTGTTTAGAAATTATTGGGGGGTTTTGGGGCATTAAATTCTATAGAGATCTATCACTTTCGACTAGTTTGTGTTCTGGTTTTGCTAGTTTACTTTTTGGTTCTAGTACTGGTTACAATAACTTTTACTTGTAACCATTGACTAGTCAGAATAGCTGCTGTACCATACTAGTAAGATTAAACATGTTACTAGTTATAATTGGAACACAAACTAGTGTCTAATAAATTGGTAATTAGTATAAGTAGGCACTAGTTTCTATTAATGTAGTACTTGTAAAACTGGCATAGATACCAGCAACAATTGGAATACCAACCAGTAAGATTTATCTGAATATCTGGTAACTACAGTAAGGTTCCATTTGTTAACATTAATAACTACAATAGTTAACATGAACTAACAATGAAATTTACATTAATTACACAATACTAATTAATTACTAAAACCAAAATTTGTATCATTTAATATTATGTAAAGGACCTGAGCTGATATTAACTGACAATGAGCAGTTGTATTTTATAACTAACTACTGTTGTTACCAATGATTAAAACATTTAGTAACAAATGTATTGCTCATTGTTAGCTAATGTTAGTTTATATACGTTAACTAATAAAAACTTCTAATAGTTGCATATTGCCATAGAATTCCAAAATTTTCAATATGTAACCAGTCAGAGAGCTAGTCATTATTGGGATACTGACTAATAGCAAAGGAATACATACATAATACTAGTATATAATATGTATTAGTGACAAATTGAATAGATACTACTCACTAGTATTATCCAACATACCAATAATTAAAAAAGAACAAATTATGTAAAAATAGATACTAGTTAGTTTTAAGGAAGAAATGTTAAAACAGCTTGCCTTCAGATGTGATTCTGCTTCATGTGACTGTGTTCTCTTCCAGCGGCCCGCGGCAGACGGGTGCAGGTGCGCTCAGGGGCCCGCACCTGCCGGGGCTCGCCTAGGACTGTGTTTAAAATTGAGCCAGAATTGGACACTGACTATGGTACGCTGCTGAGCTTTTAAATGTAGTAGGCTGAACATAGGTCCACTGCAAATTCTTGACAGAATACTGACTACAAAACATACATATAAATAACTATAATGGTTGCACATTTTGCTTGCAGTGGAGGCCAATAAAGCAGTCGAAAAGACAGGAACAAGGTGATTGATTGCACATTTATTATGAGAACACATGGACACTTTCTCATGAAAGACCCCATGAAATCAAAGTTTTGTGGCTTTTATATGCATTTAAAATTGACCCAAAATATCTTGCCTTACCAAGTATATCCAAATTCTTGTCCTCCAACTAACAAAAGCCGGTAGCGCATCACAATTCACAACTGGCTGTTTGTTAAAAAAAGAAAAACTGCTCGTCAAGCCATTTTGTGGGGTCTTTGAGGACACTGATGGCTGCTACTGTTTTGGTGTTGGTATAACAAGCCCTATGTTTGTTACTACGATATTTTAGTGTGGAGAAAAAGGAAGAGGAGAGCATGGATGATGAAGACGTTGTGGAAGAGGAAGAGTGTCCATTTGTGGATGATCCAAAAGATGAAAACTACCTACCCCATTCACAGAGGTAATGTTGTACTTTGTATATACAGTGGTGGCCAAAATTATTAGAACACATCTGGGAGTCGTCTTATTGGGCCTGGATTTATTTTCCAAGAGGACAATGACCCGAAACATTCTTCTAGCTATTGCTGGAACTACCTGCAACAGAAGGAATCTGCTGGAACATTGAAAATGATTGACCCCCTCCGGTCCTCAACCCCATCGAGCACATTTGGTGCGAGTTGGAAAATAAACTGGACAGATCTATTGTACATTCAAAGGATAGCCTTTGGCTTCAGTTGCAGAAGGCATGGGATAACATTAGTATTGAAGTTCTCAGAGGAAATATATTGACACTATGCCAGAGAGATGTGCTGCTGTAATTGCTGCAAAAGGTGGACATACCAAATATTCAAGTTAAAAGTGGATAAAAACAGTATGACTCACTTCATCTGATATTGGATGGTCAGAGCAACCATCTGCATGTTTCATAAACATTATGAAATGAAATCAAGGCAAAAAAAGGTCAATATTTTCAAATCTGTCAGGTATTCTAATAATTTTGGCCGCCACTGTATAATGATTGTAGTCATCTGGATTTGACACTAATATGAACTTGGAGGCCTGAAAATTGTTATGTCATCATAACCTCTTGGAAACTGTTGACTGTTTCACAAATGACTGTTTCACAAATGTTGTGTTATAGGAGGATTACAGTAATCAGTCAATGATTAAATTAAAGTTGTAAATTAGGCTGATTTAGGGTTTCCACGATCATGGAAAACCTGTAAATAGTGAATTATTATGGAAGTCATTGAATTATTAAAAAGGTCATGGTAAAGACCATTCTAAAGTCAGTATCAGTTTTTCTAGTCATGCTCAGTTTGAAAATGTTTAATTGGCTGGAATTGCTCTTTGTGGGAGCTAAAGGTGTTTAAAATGTGTATATAGCCTATAAGAAAATAAAATTACTTTTAAAAATCCTTATCTAGTAATCCACAAATAACTGGACAATGCAAATCCATTGATCAAAGGTGTGAAAAGATTGTGAGCCAAATATGATTTCAGTCATGCATTTGATTATGGCTTGATGCTCATGTTTGTTTGTTCAACAGTGATGAAGAGGACGCCATCAGCAGTGATGAAGATGTCCCTTTTAGAGATGACCTGAATGACCAGAGCTATGATCCTAAGTATGAGAGGTGCATGTGTGTTTTTGTGTCTTCTGTATCTTCTTTGTTAGGTCTTGTCTCCTATGCCCTCTCCATTTCTGTCCTGTTGCGTAGAGATATTCCTAAATCAAGGCGCAGACCCCCTACCAGACTGAAGGAGAAGAAAGACAAGGCTGCAGGGCAAGAGACGGCAACAGAGCAAGAGACAGAGATAAAAGCTGAGGGAGGGGAGAGCACAGATGTGCAGACCGCTGCTGAAGTTGAGGAAGGTGCTGAGCCGCCCAGGAAGTGAGTCCATAATGTTGTTTTATATGTCTGTGATGGAAATATAAGTGGACATGAGAAAAGCACTTCATGACACACCTGCAACAAACTGTTTACTCATCAGATTCACAGTCTCACTCACATGTTCTCACTTAAACCAACTGATATGTGAATGATAAACAAACATTAACTGTCAGACCGTCTTGGTTTTTTGTCTTAGAAGAGGGCGGAGAAGGAAAGATGATAAAAGTCCTCGTCTTCCTAAGAGAAGGTAACAAAGCATCTCGCATTGAATGCTGAAAACAACCCCAAATCAGGAGTAGAACAGTAACCATCTCCCTTTTTAATTAGAATACAGATGAGCAAGAATGTATGTGGTTACATTTTATTTAGATGGTTCACTTTAGACATTCTACTAACTATAGGTAACTTTGAGAGATAGTTGACATGTAGTTGCAGAGTATGTAGACTGTTAGATTAGGGTTAGTAGAAAAAGTTGACGTAGTTGCAAAGTTACTTCTAGTCAGAAGAATGTCTGTTGGGGGAGCATAAAAAAGTGAATATTAATCAGACAGTCCACTAAAACTCTAATTACTGTTACTTGACATGTAGTTGCAAAATAACTTATAGTTAGTGGAATGTCTAAAGTTAACCATCTAAATAACGTGTTACCATATAAATATATGTATTTTTTATTGTTGTAGTGTTTGCTTGTTGGAGCAAAGCTATTGTAAATAAAGTCTGAATTAAATTTCCATAAGTAATATCCTTTTTAATATATATATATATATATATATACATATCATGGAAAATATAATATAACTTTTTATACATTTTCTAAAGAAATGCTGTATTTGAGTGTGGAAAAACATTATTCAGTTACAAGCCAATAGAAAAATCATGGAAAAATGTAAATTCATTGGTCAAGAAGTGTGGTAATCCTAGTTATGGCTATAGCTTCTAAACAGTGTAATAACTGTATTGTACATTTTTGTATCCATTCATTTTCTGTACAATGAAGTGCATTACAGTAAACACATTGTCCGTTCTTTTTACAGATGGGTTTTAATTATATTCTGTGTAAATTGACAGCATGCCACAATTTACTTTGTAATAATTCCTACATTATCTGAAGATCATTTGTTCTTCTACACAGGAAAAAGCCGCCGGTCCAGTATGTGCGTTGTGAAATGGAAGGATGTGGTACAGTTCTGGCTCACCCACGCTATTTACAGGTACAAACGCAAACTAGCGCTTCCCTCACTGACTGACACCTAACACAGAAATTAGACTTGAAACCTTTCTGTTGTCTTTCTCTCCTGCAGCATCACATTAAATACCAACATCTGATGAAGAAGAAATACGTCTGCCCTCACCCTTCGTGTGGAAGACTCTTCCGGCTGCAGAAACAACTACTGCGCCATGCCAAGCACCACACAGGTAAGACAGACAAACATAAAGCTTGTAATACTTATAATAAAGTGTCTTTGGTTAGGTGGCTTTTTTAAAGTACAGCCTGTGTTGCAGATCAGAGAGACTATATCTGTGAGTTCTGTGCTCGTGCCTTCAAGAGCTCTCACAACCTGGCTGTGCATCGAATGATACACACTGGAGAAAAGCCACTACAGTAAGTCATATCACTGCTGCTTACACACTATTACTTTTCACACATACTTTTCCACGATCGATTAATTGTCGATAATACATTTAATCAATAAAACGTGTCGATCATCGATTAAGCAGGGTCATGCATGTGCGTGCTGCTCAACCACGAAACAGACACAAGAAAAAATTTAGCCCCTGCCCCTTTAATCGTGAAAGAGCCCTTTTCGATCATGCCGCAGTGCCCCCGCGAATGCGATTTGTAGTTAAGTTCACTTGTACATTCGCATCATTTTGTGCAGATGTAATTTGTAATATTACGTTTATTTTGTATATATCTGATTAATCTCATATAGGATGCATTTCTTTGAGCTAAATAACACACTAACAAAAAGCTTCAGTTTGCCGGTGTTCATTTAGCGCTTCAGCGCGCGCAGCTCAAACAGCAACGCACTACTAATAAAATAAACTTTGATTGGGACTCTCATATTACATAACATTAATGAGAACACTATTTTAATAAATCGTTGTGAATTCATTGGGTTTAGTTGCAGTTTCAGCGCATTATTCCAGGAAGAGCACGTCCACACATTCTGAATAACAGATCTGAGAAGGCATTGGTGACACATTGTATTACTCGTTATATTTGATTATTAAATAAGTAATTTAATGAAATGATCAATCACATCGACTCATTTTTACAATCCTATTAGCCCTTTCTTTAGACTAAAAACCCTTCTCTTTCAGGAAGGAACATGGCGTTTTGATTAATTGATTGTTAATTTGAACTATGATCAATCATGAGAAATTGTGTAAATTGACATCCCTAATTTGTTTGCTTTGTTCCGAAACAGGGACTTAATTTGTTACAATCAGTACGTTTACATGGACAACAATACTCTGATATTAAGCAGATTAAGGCTCTGCTGATCTGAAATCTGATTAAGGCTAAAGTCATACTCTAAGTAAACACAAATCGAATTAAGACATGGAGTATTCCTAATTTAGTCGCATTATTGAAGTGCATTATAGACATGTACACACCTTAATCACACTATTAACGTCGTTTAGGAGTTTTCACTGCATTTTGCGACAGGACACATACACACGCAGAAGTGGTCAACCATTTGACGCAAACAAGAGAGCGTGGCTTGGCTTCAAGCAACTCTCTCCCACCTTACTTTGTACTGTCATCCAGTTCCTCTGAGTTGACGTGGTGGCTTTTGCTGGAGAATTTGTATCTGCCGTCGTCATGACAAATAATTAACTGCTCTTGAAGCTTTCGTAAAATTTAAAAATGAAACGCCCAAAACTGTATATGGTACCATAACGAAGACAAACTGTATGTTGATATGTGCAATTCTGGAGGGAATGTCGGACTGCGTGGCATGGGAACATAATGCCATTAATCGATCTATGTTCTATAACATGTAAAACAGGAACATGAATGGAATATTCTAAAAGCAACTCATGTAAACATCTTAATCAGAATATTGTCTTATTCAGATTAAAGTCAATAATTAGATTGACTGTTTACATGGACAGTAGTAATGTTGCATTTACTTCTTGACTCGGTTCACTTCCACAAGGTAACATTTCAAAGCGTACCATAATGTGTTTATGCAAGTCACATGTGAGTAAAACTGTCCTCTTATTGAGAATGAGTGGAGAACTCATATCAGAGTTCATCTGTTTACGTTCCTCTGTGTCATCCATCAAGATAGCTGTAGTCGCTGTGATACACGCAAACACTTATACAAATGTAGCCTTGGTCTCTACTCTGATTGGGACAGCATTCTTGCAATGCACGGAGAAGAGCAATTAAATATCATTTTAAGATGAAGAGGCCCTCTTTGGTTTTTAACCACATAAACTCACAGAATCAGACACTGCTGCTTTTTATATGATACATTTCCTGTTAAGAATTATGATACCGTTTTTTTTCATTGGTCCGTTGGATCGGATTGCTTACTCACCTCAACCAAACCACTCGAGTTCGTTTTCAATCGGTTTTGGTGTTTATCTGAGCATGATTGCCGTGTTCATATATGCCTAAATGAACCGAACTAAGGGAGAAAATGCACAAGGTTCCAAAACAACCGCTCCAAATGAGCCAGGTGTGAAAACACCCTAGGTAAGGGATTACTTACAGTCTCCTTATATTTTTTTTAAAAACGACCCCAAACAAGATCAGGTTCAGGGTTCAAGATCAGAAGATCAGGGTTTAATTTTGTGATTAATGACCAGCTGACTGTTAACTATCCCATTTATTACATGGCTACAAATAAAAGGATATTAAACATTGGTTTCAAATGATTTTAAATTTCACTGTATTTGTAAAGCCTTTATAAACATGTTGCCAACAAAGGAGAAACTTTAAGGGCTCCCTGCAGTTTTACACCAAAAAAAGCTTAATAGTTTAACTTTTGACAAGAAAGAAATTAAGACATAAAAATTAGTATTGAATTTGTCATTTCACAGTTGTACTGTAAAACTATATTAATATAAATCAGAATCATATCATTTTTTTTATTTGAGTAAAATAGCATTTTTATCATAATAATAGTTCTTATTTTAATATATTTTTATTTAATAATTCTAACAATCAAATAAAAGAATAATATTAATAATTATTGTATAATTATATTGATGTATAATCACAAAATCTTTGGCCAAATTGTGCAGCCCTACAAAACTCAGCAAACCTGAAGCTCTTTTAAAAAAATGGCATTAATTCACAATTTGAAATAATTTCCCAGCAAATCGTATAGCTCATAAACACAGGAAAAAAACAGTAGGTCAGTATTTTTTTATGTTAGGTGAAGTATATAATTTCTGTGCCTCTGCACTGTAAAAAATGTTTTTTCAAAGATTACTTTTTACAAGAAAATCCTATTTCATGTTTTCAAATTCAGTTCAATGTGTTACTTGCTGTTTCTTTGTAATTGTAAAATTTACTAGCAATTTCAGAGTGAAAATTGTTTCTACACCAAATGTTTTTAAGTGTAGTAACAGAATTAGTCAATGTGAGTCAACGTTGCTCCATCAAGATGTTTTACTTTGCCTAATCATTCTCTCAGCATATTAAGCAGGAAAATTGCTGCTTCTTCTTTTGTAGTATGTAGAGAAAATACATACTTCACCTTTAACATATAATAAAAAAACAAACATCTGAGTTCTTTATTATAGTCAATAGAACAAATGTAGGAATTAGAATTATTTGCTCTCTTTGATCTCGCAAATCTATCAAAAATATTTTCTGCAGTATATCTCTACCTCTCATCTCCTTCCTAGGTGTGAAATCTGTGGTTTCACTTGCCGTCAGAAGGCCTCCCTCAACTGGCACATGAAGAAGCACGATGCGGACGCCACGTACCAGTTCTCCTGCAGCATCTGTGGCAAGAAGTTTGAAAAGAAGGACAGTGTGGTTGCTCACAAAGCCAAGAGCCACCCCGAGGTGCTTATTGCAGAGGCCTTGGCCGCCAATGCCGGAGCCCTCATCACCACTCCTGCCGGAGTCACCACACTGCTAGAGACCACCACGGGCTCCGTGCAGACAGAGCAGGTGGTCCCTAAGGCCCAGGGGAGCTCTGCGGTGTCAGCAGGTCAGGTGGCCTCAGTGACGCACGTGGGTCCAGTGATGGTTGTAGATCAGGATCACCCGCTGCACTCCATGCAGGTACCGGTGACCCTGGCCTTGTCATCAACAGAGGAGAACAGCGCTCCCTCGCAGCAGACCTCCGCTCATTCTCTGCAGATGCCTCTACAGTTTGTTTCTACGCCCATCTTGCAGCAGCAACAACAACACCAACTTCAGCAGCTCCCCCTCCAGCCCTCCGCTAGCAGTGTCTCCCAGCAGGCCGCTTTGGTCCAGCAGCTGCCCGTGCAGTCCTACAGCCCCCAGTCCCAGATTGTCCACATGACCTTCAGAGGTCTTCCTCAGCAGCAGCTCCCAATGGTTTCTGTTGCACAGCAGCTGCCTCTTCAGAACACCCAGCCACATCAAAACCAGACCCTCCCTAGGCCCCCAAGCCACAACCCGACTCCCAATACTTCCCTCCTCTCCCAAACCCTATCTGAGGTGCCCTCTGACTGCCGGAGCGATTTGGGATTCGGGAGTAATCCTGCCTCCTCTTCATCTACGTCTCCTCAGTCCACTACTCCTTTGGAGACAAGACAGGTGGTCTGGGAGGGCGATGGGACTGAGAATGGAAATGGGGGTGGGGTTTGGGAGGCGGGTGGGCAGGGACAAGAGCAAAACATGACAGACAGTTCAGACGTCCAGATGCAACGCGTTCTGATGTAGTGAAGGAAGCTGGTGTAACATGGAGGAAATTGAGATGACTGTTATTTGTCACGTTCCTACACACCCTGAAGTTAAATATATAGAGTCATAAATATATTGTATGTAATCGCATTAACTTTTGGTAGCTTTGTAGAAATGTCTGTACCAGGGAGACTGTGTTTGAGTTGTTGTCATTGTTCATTTTGTATATAAACAGTTATAGTTCCCTCCAACAACCACATATGTTTTGTGTGTATGTGTGTGTCGTTTGCATTAACAAGTGTGTTAGAGGCTTTTGCAGAGCTCAATTCACGGTAGTCTGTGTGAGTAAATCCATTGTGTAAGCAAATTTGTGCCATCATGTGGCTTAAATTGGTACTGTAGTAACTTGGGATGCATCCATATTACAGATGAGCTGATTATTATTTTCATTGTATGGTCCATATTAAAACTATACTATTTTGTCTAAATAAGATAAATGAAACCCTAAAAACAAATAAATTGTTTTATCTAACAAGTGAATTTAGGCATCACAATGACAAATTCTTTAGAAATTTGCTAAATATTACATTTAACGCCATTAAATTATTAACATTTTAAAGATTAAATTTAAGTGAGCATATAATGATGACAAAGGAAACATACATGCAAAAATAGTGAAAACTAAATATACAATATTGGCTGATATACACTACCATTCAATAGTTTGGGGTCATAACATTTTTAAAATATATATTTTTGAAAAAGTCTCATGCTCACCAAGGCTGCATTTACTTATCAAAAATACAGCGATAACAGTAATATTGTGAAATATTAGTAGAATTTAACAACTTTACTATCTTAAAATGTAATTTATTGGCAAAGCTGAATTTTCAGCATCATTACTCGTCTTCAGTGTCCCATAATCCTTCAGAAATCTTTCTAATATGATGATTTGCTGCTCAAGAAACATTGTTTAAAAGCAGTTTTTTTTTTTTTTTAACCTGAAATAAAAAAAATTCAAGATTCTTTAATGAATAAGTTTAATAGAACATCATTTATTTGAAATATAATCTTTTGTAACATTATTTATAAATGTCTATACTGTCACTGTTAATCAATTTAATGCATCCTTACTTAATAAAACATACTACTTCCTTTCAAAAAAAAAAAAAATCTTACTGATTCCAAACTTAAATGTACATTCATTAAATGCATACCTAATTTTAACATGCCAATTTTACGAGGAGGGGGATCTCTAATATCACCATTAACAGCTACAATATATTGTGCATCCCTAGTAGAAATAAACCATAACTCAAGAAAAAAAGGGACACTCAAGTTTGAACATACACTGACCATATACACTACAGTATATATAATAATTCGTTACATTTATCGAATAATTTATTTATTTTCTGGGTATATATAGAAGGGGGGGGGGGGATCTCCTCAACCACCACCAATGTGCAGCATTCACCTGGGTGATCCGACGGCAGCCATATTGTGCCAGAACGCCCACCACACACCAGCTGATTGGTGGAGAGGAGACCGAGTGATGAAGCCAATCAGTATATGGGGATTATTAGGAGGCCCTGATGGACAGAGGCCAATGGGCAAATTTGGCCAGAATGCCGGGGTTACACCGCTACTCTTTTTCCGAAGGACATCCTTGGATATTTAATGACCACAGATAGTCAGGACCTCTGTTTAACTTCTCATCCGAAGGAAGATTTATATATATATATATATATATATATATATATTTTTTATTTTTTTTAAGCAACTTACATGTATGCATATTTTGCTTTATTGTTTCAAAACCTTAGAATTCAACTAATGTAAAATAAAAACAAAACGTTTTTTTGGAAACTACAGACCCAAATAAATGCCATTTTAATTACGACATTATTTCTTACATTTGTTAGTCTCTTTTTGTATTGACCACGTCGCCATTTGTCTAAAAGTCTGTTACACATTTTACAGACTAATAATATAATTAGTAGCATATTAATTAAATAAATAGAACACAGCATTGTGAGTGCTTTTCACATAAAAGAGAGTTTCCAATTTATGAGCCTTATAATATCTTTTAGGGGTGTGCGAGTCTAGCATACTGCTTGAGAGCACGTTTTGGTGGAATGAGAGAATCATTCACCCCCACTCTTCTTTTCTTTCGCTGTTCATTGTCTTTCTCTGCGTCTGTCTCTGTCTCTTCCACACAAGAAGCCAGCGGATCATGATTGTGTGAATCAGCAACACTGGCATCGTCTTTTGATCCATTATCAGAGGTGTTCACACAGTTACTCTGCAAATCGCTGTCATGTGCGAACTTGCAGCGGCTTCCAAAGCGGCAGCGACCATCCTTCCTGTAGGCCACACAAATGCGCTTACCGCCGATCTGGGTGGGGCGAGCTTGTAAAGTAAGAGGTACATGTTTCTGTAGGGCATTCAGTCTTTCTTCAGCCATTACTTTGAAGGGGTTAGCAAACACACTGCTGCCTGTAAGCGCTCCACCCGAGCTGGAGCCTCCTAGAGGTGGAGGCGGGAGCTTGTTGTGAGTGAGAGGACGAACGGACGGGGTCAGCAAGGACTCAGAAAAGGAGCGATCAGCAGTAGGCGTCTCCTCTTGATCCTCATTCTCTGGAGCAGATTCAGACTCACTGGAAGGTGATTCCGACTCCAACAGGAAATTACGGCTTTTTGCTTCCTCTACAGCACAATCCGTCTTTTTGAAGGACCTACATAGGAATAATTAAAAGGTGTTTAAAAAGTGATACTTGATCCTTCTCAGCTCATTAAAGCAATATTACCCTTTTTTTCTCATTTTTTTATGTAAGTGAATGGTGACCATGCTGTCAAAATATCCTTACTTCTCAGTTTATTAAAGGAGTAGTTTACACACACAGACACACACAAATCATCTTGTGTCTTTCGAAACTACTCACTTTCTTCAGTGGTACACAAAATCCGTTAGCAGAATTAGTGCTTTCACACATAATGAAAGTGTTAGAGATATTGATACATCTTGCTCTTTTTGTGAAGCCTCTTCTGAAACGGTTGATCGTTTGTTTTGGGAATGTCCAAAAGGTTTTGGGTAACTTTTCTATATCATATAGACACATTCTTTTTGGTTTTTATGTCAAAGACAATAATCTACTTAATGCAAGTTTTTGTATAAACCTTCTTTTATTTATTGGAAAGTTTCATATCCATAAATGTAAATATTTGAAAAGTAAACCCCACTTTAATTTTCATAAATGTAAATATATGAAAAGTAAACCCCACTTTAATTTTTTCAAACAAGAATTGAAGATGTATTTAAAAACAATTTCAACTTCTGTTAACAAGAAAGCAATGAAAACATCCAGAATTTGTGCCATGTTTAATATTCTTCCTTAATATGTTTTTCTTTATTATTATGCCCTCTTCTTTTCCTTTTTTTTCTCTTCTCTTCTCCTTTCTTTCTTTTTTTTAGGATTATTGTTCAACAGTTTTAATTAAGTTCATTTTATATTTCCTCTGTTTACTATTGAACCATAATTTCCTTTTGATTTGAAAGATTGTTTATATTTCTTGTATGTATCGACTTGTTCTGTTTGTTAATATTGCAATAAACAAATAAAAAATAAAAAAAAACACAATGAAAGTGAATGATGACCACAACTATAAAAAAAAAAAAAAAAAAAAAATTATAATTATAAAATATATATGTGTGTGTGTGTGTGTGAATAAAGACTTAAATGTCATTATTTCATCACATAACGCTATCATCGACTTAGAATACAGTGCAAGAGTCGTATGGCCTACTTTTATGGTGATTTTTGTCCTTTTTGGAGCTTGACAGCCCCAGTCCCCATTCACTTCCATTGTATTGAAGACAGCAGTTTAAATGACCTCTTTCTTATTATTTTTTTGCACCTAAGAATGGACGTCATATGGGTTTGTAATTACATGAAAGTAAGTAAATGATGACTTTTGAGTGAGCCATACCTTTAAGATTCAAGTTTTCGACTGTGGAAAGATGCTACTTTTAACATATGGCTTTCTTTTAAATGAAAAATACCTTGATAATGTATTTGTCTAGTTAATTATGAATTACTTACTCCTTCTGATTGTCTTCTCCCTTCTCTTCATCCTCTGACTCGGATGAAATCCCGTATCCCACAAGCGAATTCATATCCACTCAAATATAGGTTAATGATAACTGTGATCCAAAACCGTTCAAATACTTGTGAATTTGAATCGTTTTTGAAGATTCAATTGTCAATCGTTTATTTATCCGGAAGTCGGTGTTTCTTCTTGGTCCCCAAACAGATTGTAGTAGAAACAAAAAAGTAAATGGATGTGCCACCGTGAGGCGCGGAATGGTATTGCGACAACGATATCAGCATAAGGAGAACTAGGGGGTGTTAGGTTAAGTAAAGCGGATAACCTCAGATTTCGGTTCCAAAAACGGAGGCAACTTTCAGCCAGGGTATGTAAGTAGCCACAGCAACTTATTCTCTGAACATAACCTGCTCCGGAGCAGCTCGTGTTCCCAATATTTTCTGCCTGTATATAAAGCACTGTTCAATTTATTCTATGTATATGTATATATTGGATATTCACCATGTACATCGACATTAAACAATTTTTAATTATTATTATTATTGAACAAACACACACTGGGGATATATAGCTATATAATCACAAAAAAAACACTTAAAGGCCCAATATGTAATTTTTGCCGCTAGAGGTCGCTTATTAAAAACAAAGTCGTAGCATGATGACACATTGATTTCGCAGAATCATGGGACTTGTTGTCTTCACTTCTACAGCCGGTGGAAAAGAATCCAACCAGACTCGGGCAAAAATCATATTCATGGATGAGCTAATGTTAGCCTAGAAATCTAGACGCACCCTAGCGGCAGCAAATGTAATTCTCCGTTGCCTTGCGAGCTTGAAAAACCAAACTCTAGTCAGGCCAATCACATCATGTAAAGAGTCGGTGAGCATAATGTTAACATAATGACGGCAGAGTTGTCCGCATGCTACTTGAAAACAAAGAATCTGGCGAACAGCGGTCTTTCGAAGCGGCTTTGGCCGTGACTCTGGAAGACTTGGAGTTAAGCTTTTCTTTAAGAAGAGAACAAAGAACGGCACTGAAGTCATTCCTAAAAAAGGAAGATGTGTTCTGAGTTTTGCCGACCGGATACGGCAAAAGTTTAATCTATCAACTAGCTCTGTTTCACCTTCTTCGTTGCTCTGGTTGGTTGTAGCGCTATCGTATTGTGTGCAGAGGGAATTTGAAAGACAACCATTGACAACCAACCAACGAATTGAGTCCTGCCAATTTTGTGTTCCCAGACCCAACATCTTGATGTGGTTCTGGCTTGTCAGGCTAAGCTAATATCTTAAAGATTATTAATGTTACTGTAGTATGAAGCGGAAAGACGCTGGAGCAATTGCTAATGAGAGACAAGCGTGACACATGGCTCGAGAGTGGTGGAGCTTTTATTATGCCACAGACAAACGCTTCCGCTTCTTCCGGTCATGCATATATGGGGTAACGCAGCGCTGTTTTATTATATTAGATACACTTGAGTGTGTTGAAAGTTAAGTTATAATGCTACATGGTATTCGACAGTTGCTCACCTGTCTAATAAAACACATCATATATTAAAGCGTCTTTGGTGTTTCCATGGTTTCTACAAAAAAACAGAAATCGAGGGTAACGCGGGTATTGATAGACGAAGCACGGACACTGGTTAAAATTGCTCATTTCTCTGATTTAAACATTCATGGAAACATTTGGGATAATGTAAGTACACAATTTAACCAAATATATAACATTGTTCTAGTGGTTTTTGGATATTTTAATCCAAAAATCTTACATATTGTGTCTTTAAGAAAACAGGACAAGAAATAAGTAGTATGGCGTGCTTCCATGGTGACTCGTCAATTTGTCACTCTGTTGAGAATGTCTTGTGTGTTAACCATGAACATACTCTGGGTTGGATGAACTTACTCCCGGGGCGCGTTTTTTGAACCAGCGTACTTTGAGTAAGCAAGGTTTGTGTTAATCAACCAAAAGTTCGGTGTATGTTTGACGGTAAGATAACCTTGCTTTCTGGAATACTGTTCCAAAAAGTGAAACCAGGCGAGGTTTATACCTGACATTTTAAAATCTGAAAACATGTATAAACAAATTAACTGAATTACAGATTCACACTGGGGATTTTTACATCCCTGCGCATTCAAATGATCAAATAAAGTAACCGTTATAATTTAAATGTATCTTTTATTTTAATATTTAAAAACAAAAAGTGCAGATGTCTCAGTCAGTCAGTAAGTGGATGCATATCAAGAGCTGAGAAATATTTGTTTGCATTTTGTAACTTCAATAGAAAGTAGCCGCAGCTGTGGAAAAGTGATAGATTAGAACGTGTGTCTGTTTGCAGACAGTGCATGAGAGAAGATACGCTGTTGTCATATTCCTTCCGCCACTGATAACAGCTGCAATGAACACTCATCTTCAACTTCAAAAATAAATTTAGTGTCTGATTGCCATTCATTGTAACATAATACATAATACACAATATACTGGATCCAGTTTTGATGGATAAGATGCTTCTGCTGTATTAGATAAATGCGTCCTGCAAGATGTTCCACAAAGCGGTGGAGACAAAATAGTCCTTATGTCCCTCCCACTGTAAATGATGTATATGTCTATCACCACATTAGGCCTGTTTAAAAAAGGTTTATATCCCAGTGTTATTTTGGTATTTTTTTTATATATTGCCGTATTTATTATGTTGAACTGGCTTTTGTTTTTATATTTTCAGTTTTTCATTTGAGTTTAAGTTTTAGTATCTACTTCTATAATGTGCTTTTGTCGTTTTTATTAGGGTTTTTATTACATTTCTAATAATTTTTCTATTTAGTTTTAATTTCAGATTTAGTTTTAGTAATTTTAGTTCTTCAAATTAAAGTTTTTTTTAAATCTGATATGTATATTTTATGTCTGTTTTTTCATTTAGCAATAAAAAAAATATTTTTAATAGCCTAGTTTTAGTTAACTATAACCAGTATGAACACTAGAGCAAATAGCAAGACCAATATCACAGACTATTATGTAAGATAATGGCATTATTTGTAGATAACCTAATTGCATAATTAATATGTAAACCTTACAACTTGTATGAAAGGAGGGTTATAGCAAGTCATTCTTTTAAAAGTAAATTTGATTTCCACAATAAAATTTATGCACAATTTAAAATGTCCATGTTAGTGTTACACTGGTTTTAAGAACAGCACTCTTGACACCAGATGACACAGTTTAGGGATAGATTCCTACTTCCTCTTGTAGCAGACAAATGGGACTATTACGTTAAAGTTTGAGACACATAGCTCAAATAAATAACGCCTGAGTTACAAACATTAAAAAAGGGTTACAACACTTCCCAGCCTGCCCTATTGTAAAATGGGGAGTTGTATGCACTGATAAGCTTAGAAAAACAGAAAAGTGAAATACCACCTTGTTATACCACCCTTCCTTGACCTAAATTACCTCTGTGTTTATGCACTAATAAAAAGGCTGCCGAACACAGATTTTGGCAGAAAGAACAGCAGATTTATGCAGAATTCAAATGGCCATTCACAAAGCAAATTGACAAATTTGTCTAATTTAATGCTGTTGTCTGCTACCAATTACAGTGTAGTTTTTCTGCATTTAAATAGAAATATCTTGTCATGACTTAATTTAAGCAACTTGCAACAACATAACTGCATTTTCTTTAAAAAGCGAATTATAAATCAGCTTTTACTTTAATATGTCCTCAGAATCATTTGGTGTTCTTAGGATTTCTTCAAAGATCTACCTTATTTGCAGACATGTAGCCTACTTTTTTACAGGCTACTTAAACATCCTAATCATCCAACAGATGAAAACTTAACATCATGATATGTGATGCTCAAAATTCAAAAACGTGCATAATGTAAACCACAGACCTTATTTTACTCAAACCAAAAACTGCCCTTCTAAAAACCCATAGGACATTACAGAGGCTCAAAAATGCTCTATCGGGTGCTTTTTCTTTAATTTTGTTTATATTTTCCAGTTTGCATTGGTATTAAGCGTGAGTCTATGTGGAGAACTCTAAGCCAATGAAATGCCATCTTGATGTTCCCAGCCCCTCAAACGCACCACGTTCCCATAATGAGGCGGAGTCACGGACAATTCAGAACTACATCTTAAAACTGGTGAACAGCGTTTTTGGAAGTCGTGCTCTAAGTCATTCATGATATTTGGCCTGCAAATATATAAGGAGTGAGAAACAGCGCCTGAGGATCGCCAGTCGACATCTATACAGTCTACGGTAGTATATAGGGGGTCCTATTAAAGCAAGAACATGCCGCTTTATTCCTTTTATGCTGGTTTATGCCTGCTGTTGATTCAAGCGTTATTTTTCAAATAGGTGTTTTTGAGTGTAAATGGCTGGCAGAGGTACAAACGGTCGTCATGGGTTGCGGGGCCACGCAGGGAGAACCGCAGCTCTAGCCCGTCTTCTTCATAAGGAATGCATCCAACTCCTGGAGTCATACGTAAGTCTCAAAATAGAGCTTATTTATACAGAACTAATCTGAATATTATATTTAACTGTTCGGCCGTTCCGAATTATGGCCTGGTGTGCGACTCACACTGAAGTCAGCGACATCATGACATTTAGCTAGTTACAAGAATGTCTGGATGCAGCAAATGAACTGTGTTGTGACAGCGTTGTCTGTGAGGCTGTGTGCTATCCAGACTTGTCCGTGCGCGCAGTGGATGGAACGTGTTTCTGGATTAGGCTATAAAGCGCGATTGTTCCAGTAATAAATAATTTTTTTGGTTACCTGCCAAAGTTTTCAGGTCCACCACCTCCTATGTTGTTTACCTGGAATGATCGAGCGTACTTTAGAGTTTCTGCTTGTTTCTTTGAAAAGTAGCCTGAAACGTGGGAGCGGTTTGGAATGTAGTGGAGTCTTTTATCTTTTGAAATGGGTGAGCAACATGATTACTGTTCAACCTAACGAGCTGCTCTGCTTAGAGGGTGCTGCATTATTAATTAGTGACTTAATAATATGCCAACTACATGCTTCTATGAGCATTAGACTTTTAGGCTAAAATATTTCATGTGTTTTCATTAAAACGTTTAGTATACTAAAAAATGTATATGTTGTTGGCAACTTTTTGGGAGTTTTAAACATATGTTTAGGTGACCTTTGGAAATTGCGTGCTGTTGACTGTATAAGGAATATTCACCGATCAGGCATAACATTATGACAGGTGAAGTGAATAACACTGATCATCTCTTCATCACGTCACCTGTTAGTGGGTGGGATATATTAGGCAGCAAGTGAACATTTTGTCCTCAAAGTTGATGTGTTAGAAGCAGGAAAAATGGACAAGCGTAAGGATTTGAGCGAGTTTGACAAGGGCCAAATTGTGATGGCTAGACGACTGGGTTCTCCAAAACTGCAGCTCTTGTGGGGTGTTCCCGTCTGCAGTGGTCAGTGTCTATCAAAAGTGGTCCAAGGAAGGAACAGTGGTGAGCCGGCGACTCATGGGCGGCCAAGGCTCATTGATGCATGTGGGGAGCTACTGTAGCTCAAATTGCTCAAGAAGTTAATGCTGGTTCTGCTTGTTATGATAGAAATGTGTCAGAATACACAGTGCATTGCAGTTTGTTGCGTATGGGGCTGCATAGCCGCAGACCAGTCAGGGTGACCATGCTGACCCCTGTCCACTGCCGAAAGCGCCAACAGTGGGCACGTGAGCATCAGAACTGGATCACGGAGCAGTGGAAGAAGGTGGCATGATCTGATGAATCACGTTTTCCGTGGATGGCTAGGTGCGTGTGCGTCGCTTACCTGGGGAACACATGGCACCAGGATGCACTATGGGAAGAAGGCAAGCTGGCGGAGGAAGTGTGATGCTTTGGGCAATGTTCTGCTGGGAAACCTTGGGTTCTGCCATCCATGTGGATGTTACTTTGACACGTACCACCTACCTAAGCATTGTTGCAGACCATGTACACCCTTTCATGGAAACGATATTTCCTTGTGGCTCTGGCCTCTTTCAGCAGGATAATGCGTCCTGCCACAAAGCAAAAATGGTTCAGGAATGGTTTGAGGAGCACAACGACGAGTTTGAGGTGTTGACTTGGCCTCCAAATTCCCCAGATCTCAAACCAATTGATCATCTGTGGGATGTGCTGAACAAACAAGTCCAATCCATGGAGGCCCCACCTCGCCACTTACAGGACTTAAAGGATCTGCTGCTAACATCTTGGTACCAGATACCATAGCACACCTTCAGGAGTCCATGCCTCGACATGTCAGGGCTGTTTTGGCAGCAAAAGGGGGACCAACACAATATTAGGTCATAATGTTATGCCTGATCAGTGTAAGTTTACTTACCTCTATCTTTTATTATTATTATTTGCTGCTTTTACTCAGTCATTTGTTTACCACATTTGTTTACAATTTCCTTCATCTGGTATTTCACCAGAGGGCTGTTTCATAAAAGACGCTAAGAAAAGCGGGGATTAAACTCCAAAACCTGACTTGAATGAACCTAACAAATAAATTGGGGCTAAAGCAGTTTCATAAAAGGTAATTGAAGTTCACACAATCTTACTAATTTGATCCAGGTTTATCTAGTCAAGATAATTGCGTGTGCGCGCTTTCCTTAAGCAGCCCTAGAAGTCGATCATGGATCAAATCGATCTACCAAAGAAAACCACTGATATTTTGTGCTGTTTTATGCGTTTGAGATGGTTGAGATGGTGTTTTCCTCAGTGCAAAACTTACATTTCACATGTATATTCTCCATCTGTAGATGTTAGAAACTCGTGCAAATATTTCCAACTTCACATTGAACGAGCGCTACTGCACACATGCGCGCCAAATAGGAGTGCAATAATTCTGACTAAAATGTTTTGTTTTTTGGGGGGGAAAATTTGTATGCGATTATTTTATAACACCAGAAATATCTTCTAAGTATAATCATTTATCTTTAGAATGTTGGATAAGTTGCAGTGAACTTATATGCTTGTAATGTAATGAGCTATATTTTATACTTATAAAATAATGATAAAAAATTGGACCAGTAATTCAGTGAAGAATTTAAGTAACTAAATATAAGATACAAAATATTGTTTTGGGTATAGGAACTATGCTACTAAATAAAGATGAGTTATAGGCCACTTATTTAGAATACTGAGAATTACAGCTTTTAAAGCAATAACACATTTTTGGAGAAAGCAATAGTTTTAAATTATTTAGTTTCTAAAGTACACTATGGAGAGGATAACATGAAATTAAGAGCAAAAGTATACATTTTGAAAAGATATGGGCACCTCTAAAATCAAAGAATAGGCTATTCTATAAAATAAAGAAATGCATTTTACATTAATTTTTATATAACCCTCCCTTTTAATTTACTTATTTACTTTTTTGATGTTTAAATAATATTACTTGAATTACTTATTAGGAATTATGTGTCATTTATAAGAGTTTGATATTAATATGTGAATGTTTCATTTTTTATTAATTTATGTATATAGATTTTTTTTCTCTCTTTTTTTGTATTTTCCTTGGTAAAAGTATGTACTTATTGATTATGGTTCTAATTATGGTTCTAGTTTTTTATGTGTTGGTGGTGGGTATTATCACAAAAGGAAAAAAAAGGGAAAAGAAAGAAGGAAAAATAAGGAATAATTATTTATATTTTAAACCTATAAGTAAGTGTATTTTTATTATAGCAATAACTGTAAAGGGACTATTTGTAATAGAGTAGATCAAATGTAGGCTAATATACTGTAGGCCAATTACTAAGCTCAGATTCATATTACCAGTTAAAATTTTGTCAGTGCTTTTGGTATTATTTATTTAATTTTTAATTTTGTGATTTTAACTTCTGCTTTTAAAAGCATTTTTTTATTGTAATGCTCTAATGTTCTTCTCATAACCATCTTGGACACATGTATCATTTATCATTGTAGCATTATTTAAGTTAATTTTCTGTATACTGTATATTTTATTTTTGGACTGATAGTGATTAATAAAGTCAAATAATGGTATGCGAGAGAATCAGCTGTAATATCATTGCGTTCCTATTGGTCCATGTTAGAGGAGCTCAGCTTAGCCTGACAGTTAGCCTGCCCCGGACCAGGTTAGTTTCCCAGCATTAGTTGCCAGAGTAACTGAGTTTGAACTATTTTAAGTTTGCTTTATGAAACAGAATCCACAGACAATAAGTCTGACTAACCAAAATAAGCCTGGCTTGTATTCTAATCTTGTTTTATGGAACAGCCCTCAGCTCATTCTCTTTGTCTACCATTTAGAGAAACAGTGAATCACTGCCGCCCTCAACGGTTGCCGGAGATTATTTAGTATCCATTCCTCCGCTGGTTCCTCAGTTGTCAGATGCAGAAAAAATATCTATCCTGCACGCTGCGCTCAAGGAGTGTCTGCGACTTCTGGAAGATGTCATTGCCCGGGAGGACGCAGAATTTTCAGATGAAGACAGCGAGTATAGGAGAAAACGGAAAACTGTGAGAGATCGTCTGGGGCACCTGTTGGCAAGCACAGAGCAGCTACTAGTGGATGGTCAGAAATTTGAAGCTGAAGTTAAAGAGGTGCTGGAGTCAAAATGTCTAGCACACCATTTTAAATATAATGTTTTCTCATAAATGTAATAAAAACATCTAAACAATCTGTCTGTGCTTGTGTGAAAGGAGCTGGATGGTCAGGCAGCCGGTGGGAGTTTCGGTCTGAAGATGTGGATTGTGCGAGTGCTGCAGGACCTCGTGCACTGGACAGGCCAAACATCAGACACCCTCCGCTCTCTGCCAGCAGAGATGGAGAAAACCCCAAAGACAATGTCCCGAAGGACAAGAAGAGGCGCCGGGAAAATGAGGAAGTGAGACTAGATATGCAACAATGAGAATGAAAGGGTGGAGCGGAATAGGACAGTATGATAAGAATGAGGAGAAGGAATTTCATTACAGCATGGAGAATGTAGAGGGTCAGAGGATCTGGATGTAGTCACTGGAATTCAGCATTCCAGCATGTGGAAAGCAGGAGGGGGGGATCTGAACAAGATATTATTTTATGAAAGTTATTTTAATATATTTCTTGGTCTTTTTAAATAAGATATTGCACAGTAGCAAAAAATGTAAATACCTTTAAAGATTAATCAAAACTCTTACAAGTACCACATGGTTTTATTACTTTTTTTAAGATTGTTGACCTTTAGATTGTTGAGTCATAACAGACACTGCAAACTGTTGTTGTTTTTTAAGTGACCATGATGATCAAAGTGTGAAACACACCAAAGTCGGTTAATATCTCCTTTTTTGTTTGTATATCAAACTTACTGTATGCATTTATTTGCATTTATAAGTGATAGTTCACACAAAAATGAGAATTCTGTCATTATTTACTCACCCTCATGTCATTCCAAATTATTGCAATTATTTTTCCTTTGTGGAACACAAAAGAAAATACTCTGTGCACAGATTTGGATGGACATGAGGATGAGTAAATGATGACAGAATTTGCTTTTCTTTTCCGGGTGAACCATTCCAGGCAATTTCACTTTAAATGATAATCTACTGGTTCAAATATCTAGAATAATCTACTGTACACGCAGTGATGTATACCTTAAAAAGGCTACTTCACATTTATCATACAAATGCTTCTTATTCCTGTTACATGTGCAGTGGGGAGTTATTTAGTGTACCATCTGTTGATGTTTGTTTGGATTAATTCCCCCATCCACACTCATGGAACACTCATGCCCTCTGCTGGCTGCATAAAGTTCTGCTTTTTATTCCAGGTCAATTTGTCAGACGTGACTCTGGTCATCTAGTGACAGAGAAGTCTACAAACAAGCCCTTTTTCATGATGCTTGAAGTCATCGTACTCACACTGATTTTAACATGTTTGATCTATATCTTAGCAAGCCTGGTATGGCCTTTGACTTAGGAGACGTACTGTATCGAGGAGAACTATGGTAACTGTTTGAAGATGACTGTAATTGGTGAAAGAAAAACACTACCATTTAATAATTTATTATTAATATATGTGTTTTAAGCTTGCACTACAATAAATGGCAATATATGAACTGCCATTCAACAGGTAGCTCTCAATAACTTGTAGTTTGATTACTGTGTGTGTGTGTGTGTGTGTGTGTGTGTACACAACTGTGATAAAGGAAAAGCAGGATGTGTTTGGAAGAGTGGGGGTGGAGTGTATGTTTGTGATTGTGTGTGTATTTGTGTCTATTGGAAGAGTGGCAGGATGCCTGTGAAAGGGGTATGCATGTGTTATTGCATGTGTATTTGTCTGAGTGTATGTATGCATGTGCAAGTGAGTTACAGAGTGAGAAAGAATAGAGAGAATGTGACTGTGTATGTGATGTGTGTGTGAGGCAGGATGTGTGTGTGTGTGTGTGAGAGAGAGAATGGAAGGGGGAGGGGTGTGTGTGAGAGAGAGGCGAGAAAGGGGGAATGTGTGTGCGCTTGCGTAGGAGGGAGAATCTGTGTGTGTGTGTGTGTGTGTGAGAGCTTTGCAGTGTGTGTATGTGTGTGTGGTCCAGGTATAACCTACATTATGGGGACAAATTTTCCCCACAAAGATGATAATATCTGAAATACTTGTTCTTGTGGGGACATTTTTTGGGCCCCATGAGGAAAACAGCTTAACACTAAGTGATGTTTTTTGAAAATGTAAAAATGCAGAAAGTTTTCTGTGATGGGTAGGGGTATAATATACAGTTTGTACAGTATAAAAAAAAGTATGTCTATGGAAAGTCCCCACAAAGATAAAGGAACCTAACATTTTTCTACCTAACACACTATCTGGTCATTACATGTATGAGAATGTGCATGTATTGAGTGTTTTTTTTTTTTTTGCATAGATTGTATGCACACTTGTAGGCTGTCTGTCTCTCTTTCTTTCTCTCTCTGTGTGTGTGTGTGTGAGAGAGAGAGAGAGAGAGAGAGAGAGAGAGAGTGTGTGTGTGTGTGAGATGGCACGCCCCTGTGTGTGTGTGTGTGTGTGTGTGTGAGTGAGAGAATGAGTGAGTGAGTGAGTGTGTTATGGCGCGCTCGTGTGTGTGTGTGTGTGAGGGTGAGGGTGGGGGAAGGGTGTGTTTAGATGTGTGCGTCAGAGGTTTGTGGTCTGACAGAGAAATCCAGAATAGTCTCAATGAGAATTCATAATTTGAAAATGTTTTCGGAGCGCATGTGGATATCTTACATCATTATATTTTAAATAAAAAAATTATTTAGGCATTGATAAGTACATAAATACTTCGTATTTAGGAGTAGAAGACAAATAATTCGTACATTTTCATTATGTATTCACATTATGAAAATGTTTTTTCGCTCACTACATAGCCATAATTTATCAACATTAGGCTCACAACAGCGGCTAACTATTAAACGGAAATAATGGTAAAGAACACTACTGTATCTTCTTAACCATGAAGAAAACGCATCAATGTTGTTATTTGACCAAAGTCAGTAATTCAATGAAAGTGACATTTTTAATCTGCATAACATAAAAACAGACAGACACAGACCTGTCAATATTATCTGATGAGTACAATCAACTTCGCTTAGAAACAGAAATACCACACCAACCTATACTAGAGGTTGCAACCATTTCTTTGATATGGGGGGATTTGTGATTCTGCTTTTTCATAGTTCAAATAATTTCCCGCCAGCAAACGGGATTAAAATGTTATAAAGCAGAAGGTTTTCGAATTCAAATGCCCATCGAAGTATTTACAAGTTCTGAATTACAAGCGTGCTGATTGCCCGACTGCACGCACTCCCCTAGCGACTGAGTGAATGGTATCGTCCGAAAGAACCTGTACATAGAGAGGGAGAGCGCGAGCGCTGCGCGTGAGAGAAGACAGCGCTCATCAGCGGGAATGGCGGAGACCGTTCGCTCGCTCTTTGACTACCGGGAACCGCCGATGCTGGACAGCGACGGAGAAAGCAACAAACCGCCGCCGCCGCGAGGGTGAGGGAGTAAACTGACTCGAGTAAATAGTAATAGTAACATTTCCAGAGATGACACTGACTTTAAAGCTCAGAAACGTCTGCCACATAATGTGACTTTTCTGTCACGAACACATTTTCGTAATGACTGAAGTTTTTTAAATAGTTTTAGATAAACAATAAGGAAAACCGAGCTAAAGTAATGTTTTTATTTGTTCAGTTTTAAAGTTAAATTGTTTATTACAAATAACGTTATTGCGCTGTTGTCACAGTAATCAGGTGTGTGTGTGTCAGTATAACTGATTAATTCTTTTAGTTATAAAATAATGCAGTATGTAAAAGGGTTTTAATCAACTCTGAGTAAACGATTGACGTGCGTATGTGTGTGAGAGAGTGCTTGCGTGTGTCTGTCACACACAGAGAGAGAGAGAGAGAGAGAGCGCGTGTGTGTGTGTGTGTGTCTGTGCGTGTGTTTGTGAGAGCGAGTGATTGCGTGTGTGTCTGTGTCACAGGGAGGGAGAGAGAGAAAGAGAGTGTGGGTGTGTGTGTGTGTGTGTGTGTGTATGAGTGAGTGTGTGTCTGTGCGTGTTTTTGTGAGAGCGAGTGATTGCGTGTGTCTGTGTCACAGGGAGAGAGTATGAGTGTGTATGAGTGTGAGGTGTGTGTATGAGTGTGAGTCTGCATGTGCGTGTGTCGGTCACAGGGAGAGAGTATGAGTGTGAGGTGTGTGTATGAGTGTGAGAGTGTGTGTGAATGTATGTTTTTCTATCCCAGTGGGGACTTCAACCTCAAAATCATACAGAATGAGTTTTTTTTGTTGAAAATGTAAAAATTCAAAAAGTTTTGTGTGATGGATAGGTTTAGGGGTAGGGTTAGTGTAAGGGGATAGAAGACACAGTTTGTACGGTATAAAAATGATTACGTCTATGGAGAGTCCCCACAAAGATCGCGAACCAGACGTGTGTGTGTGTGTGTGTGTGTGAGAGAGAGAGAGAGAGAGAGAGAGAGAGAGCTTGCGTGTGTGTCTGTCACAGGGAGTGTGTGTGTGTGTGTGTGTGAGAGAGAGAGAGAGCTTGTGTGAGAGCGAGAGAGAGCTTGTGTGTGTGTGTGTGTGTGAGAGAGAGAGAGAGAGAGCTTGCATGTGTGTGTGTGAGAGAGAGAGCAAGCTTGCGTGTGTGTCTGTGTCACAGGGAGTGTGTGTGTGTGTGTGTGTGTGTGTGTGTTAATGACTGTGAGTGCAGAGGGGAGGAGGGAGGGAGCAGAGCGTGAGAGAAAGGAACAAGTACAGTGCATGTGTGAGAGAGACTGTGTGTGTGTGTGTTTGTGCGTGTGTATGTGAGGGAGAGCATGAGAGGGAGGGAAAGACTGTGTGTGCGTGACAAAGACAGACACAATATGCTGGTGTGTATATGTGTGTGAGAAAGGGGGAAGAGTGTTTGAGTGAAAGTGTGAGACAAAATGTGTGTGATTGCATGTGACGGTAGATAAAAGGTGTGTATATGTGACTCTTTGGAAGAGACGTGTGTATTTGTTGGTCCAAATGTTTGTGCGAGGACAGTAAAACCTGAAATCACTTACATTGTGGGGACCAGACAAGTTGCCATGAAGGAAACAGCTTATTGAATATACAAAAGATGTCTTAATGAAAATTTAAAAACGTGATAGTGGTTTGGTGATCGATCATTAGCTCAATATAAAAACAATACAAATCAATGGAAAATCCCCACCACGATAGAAAAACAATCATGTGTGTGTACATATGTGTGTTTGGGTGGGGTTGAGTGGACCATCTAAAAGGTGTTATGCTTGTCAGGAGAAAGGTGTGTGGGAGTGTGTGCCACATGGTGTTGAAGAAGATGCGCATTTTAAATGTGGGGTGAGAGTGTGTGAAGTCCGTTGGTGTGTGTGTGTGTGTGTGTGTGTGTGTGTGTGTGTGACGTGTGTACGTGAGAGACGAGAAGTGTGTTTGAAACAGAGTGAAGGGGAGGGGTGTGTGTGAGTGTGTTTGTGCGCACGTGTGTTACTGAGGAGGGGAGGGAATGAGAGTGTATATGTGTGGGTTTGTGTGTGTGTGTGAGCGACAGCGAAAGAGAGCGAGAGAGAAAACGGCAATGTGTGTGTGTGTGTTTATGTATAATCAATGGGAGTTGTGTGCGTGTATAAAGTATAAAGCCAGTAGATAACTGTGTGTGTGTATTTGTTTGTGGAAGGGAGAGCTGGATGAACAGGTAGTATGGGTGTTTGTGAGAGAGCGAATGAAGATATATATTTATAGATAGAGACAGAAGGCAGATATAGAAATGGATAGATATTAAAATGCACATTGTGTGTGAAGCCTCTATCTTTTGAAAGAATGAGACTGCTTCACTGAAACTGTTTGAAAGAACCTGAACAGAGGGTTTCTAATAAATTCTATTGCTCAGAGGTTGCTCTTTCATAGTTTAAGAAAAATAAAAATGAATGGATTTCTCAGTTGTTTATAAATTTGTCTCAGATGCTCTCCTAATAATCAGAAGGAGAAATAAAAATCAAACAAATTAAAATGTACAAGACAATTGTTGACATGCAGTAAGAGTACAGAGCTACATATTGTATGTGGATAGTTCAGATCTGATCCTTTGGACTGAAATGTTTGAAATTATATTGATCGTTTGATTGCAGACTTCTGAGTAGTTTGAGACATTAAGCATGTTTGCACGTGCAGTTATAATCAAGCTATTGCAGATTTTTGTGAAGTCCATCCATCGACAGCCTTAAGGACTGGTTCGCGCAGAACGTGTTTTCTGTGTGTGTGTTTTTTTTGTTAGTTTTTTTAAAGTTGAGCATTTTAACTTAAACTGTTTTTAGAATGCTGTTATGCACAAGACTATTCAAAAGATGTAAGTACAACGATCAAATATATCCATTTATAACGTGTTTACATAGAAAAACAATGAAAAAGCAGTAGAGTGGAATGCAAAAACTTTCTGTCCAAGTATGTGTGACACAACTCGTAATCAAATATTTTATATGAACTTTGTCATTTGGAGCACGTGCACAAAGCAGAGGCAAACTGTAGTCTAATTAAAAGGAAATTTACCCCAAAATGTAAATTGTCGTCATTTACTCATTCTCATGTCAAACCTGTATGGCTTTCTTTCTTCTGTGGAACCCAAAAGAAGATATTTTCTAAGGGCTGGGACACACCAAGCTGACGGTCGACAATTGGCCAATGTCGGACAGTTGGTGAGTGTCGGTCAGGCTAGATTTTGAGACGTGGTAGAGTAGCGTTAATCTTATCTTAGGTATGTTATAAGTGAGTAATCTTTAGTATTGTGTGAAAATAAGTGGTTTGAGTGACAGATTTGTGAGACAAAAATGTGTGTCTGTTTAAGAGAAAGACAGCGAAGGGGAGTGTGTGCGTGTGTATGAGCAAGGCAAAGGCTAGTGTGTGTGTGTGTATATGCGTGTGTGTGTGTCAGAGAGAGAGAATGAGAGGGGTGTGTGTGTGTGAGTGAAGGCAGGCAGTGTGTGCGAGTGTGTGTGAAGGCAGGCAGTGTGTGTGAAGGCAGGCAGTGTGTGCGAGTGTGTGAGAGAGAAGGAAGGCAGTGTGTGCGAGTGTGAGCAAGGCAAAGGCTAGTGTGTGTGTGAGAGAGAGCGAGACAGCGAGAGAGAACGAGAGGAACAGAAGAGGGGAGGGTGTGTGTGTGAGAGAGAGAGAGAGTGTGAGAAGGAAGGCTGAGGCTTGTGTGTGTGTGTGTGTGTGTGTGTGTGTGTGTGTGTGTGTGTGTGTGTGTGTGTGTGTGTGTGTGTGTGTGTGTGTGTGTGTGTGTGTGTGTGTGTGTGTGTGTGTGTGTGTGTGTGTGTGTGTGTGTGTGTGTGTGTGTGTGTGAGAACGAGAGGAACAGAAGAGGGGAGGGTGTGAGTGAGTGAGTGTGAGAGAGGGGGAGAGCGAGTGTGAGAAGGAAGGCTGTGTGTGCGAGTGTGTGAGCAAGGCAAAGGCTAGTGTGTGTGTGTGTGAGAGAGAGAGAGAGAGAGAGAGAGAGAGAGGAACAGAAGAGGGGAGGGTGTGTGTGTGTGTGAGTGAGTGTGAGAGAGGGGGAGAGCGAGTGTGAGAAGGAAGGCTGTGTGTGCGAGTGTGTGAGCAAGGCAAAGGCTAGTGTGTGTGTGTGTGTGTGTGTGAGAGAGAGAGAGAGAGTGAGAAGGAAGGCTGTGTGTGCGCGAGTGTGTGAGCAAGGCAAAGGCTAGTGAGAGAGAGAGAGAGAGAGAACAAGAGGGGAGGGTGTGTGTGTGTGTGAGAGAGAGAGAGAGAGTGAGAAGGAAGGCTGTGTGTGCGCGAGTGTGTGAGCAAGGCAAAGGCTAGTGTGTGTGTGTGAGAGAGAAAGAGAACGAACGAGAGGAACAGAAGAAGGGAGTGTGTGTGTGTGTGAGAGAGAGAGAGAGTGAGAAGGGAGGCTGTGTATGCGAGTGTGTGTGTGTGTGTGTGTGTGCATGTGTTTTAGAGAGAGAAGGGTGTGTGTGAGAGAGGGAGGTCTAAAGAGGTGTGTGTGTACATCTGTGTTTCTGTGAAAGACAGAAGTGTGTGAGAGAGAGAGAGAGAGAGAGAGAGAGAGAGAGAAAGAGAGAGAGAGGGGAACAGAAGAGGGAAGGGGGTGTGTGTGTGTGTGTGTGTGTGTGAGAGAGAGTGTGAAGGGAGGCTATGTATGCGAGTGTGTGAGCAAGGCAAAGGCTAGTGTGTGTGTGTGAGAGAGAGAGAGAGAGAGAGAGAACGAACGAGAGGAACAGAAGAGGGAAGGGTGTGTGTGTGTGTGTGAGAGAGTGTGAAGGGAGGCTATGTATGCGAGTGTGTGTGTATGCATGTGTGTGAAAGAGAGAGAAAGAGAGAGGAACAGAAGAAGGGTGTGAGTGTGAGTGTGTGTGTGTGAGAGAGAGAGAGAGAGAGAGAGAGAGAGTACGAGAGGAACAGAAGAGGGGAGGGTGTGTGTGTGTGTGTGAGAGAGAGAGAGTGAGAAGGGAGGCTGTGTATGCGAGTGTGTGTGTGTATGCATGTGTGTGAAAGAGAGAGAAAGAGAGAGGAACAGAAGAGGGGAGGGTGTGTGTGTGTGTGTGTGTGTGTGTGGCAGAGAGGAGGGAAAATGGTGTGTGAGTGTGAGTGTGTGTGCCCATGCTTGCAGGTTTGAAACTGAAAGAGAAGGGGAGGGAGAGTGTGTGTCTTGGAAACAGAGAGAAGACACGGTGTGTGTGTGACTGAGTGAGTAAGTGAGTGTTTAGGTGTGTGTGTGTGTGTGTGTGTGTGTGTGTTGTAGTGGTTGAGTGAGGAGGGGAAGGGTGTATGTGTGCTCTGGAAGCAGAGAGGCGTGTGTGTGTGTGTGTGTGTGTGTGTGTGTGTGTGAGAGGGAGAGATAAAGGAAAGAGTGTGTGTGTGTTCCAGTAGAGGGGAGGGTGAGTGTGTGCTCTAGAGGCAGAGAGAGAGGGCGGGTGTGTGTGTGTGTGTGTTTTAGAGAGAGAGAAGTGTGTGTGTGAGAGAGAACTAAAGAGGGCTGTGTGTGTTTTAGAGGGAGAGAGAAGGGTGTGTGTGTGTGTGAGAACTAAAGAGGGCTGTGTGTGTGTGTGTGTGTGTGTGTGTGTGTGTGTGTGTGTGAGAGAGAAGGGTGTGTGTGAGAGAGGGAGATCTAAAGAGGTGTGTGTGTGTACATCTGTGTTTCTGTGAAAGACAGAAGTGTGTGTGTGTGTGTGCGTGTGCATGTGCGAGTGCGCATGTTGAATACTGTGGAAAGGAGAGAGGGAGTGTTTATGCATCTACTTTGTTTATGAAAGAGGAAGGGAGTTTGTGTGTGTGTGTGTGTGTGTGTCCGTGTGTGTGAACACGCAGTCTGTGTAGGCGGATATGTTATATGTTTGAGAAGGAAGACTGTAGATTGTGTGTGTGTGATTTTATTTGTGAGACTGAATAAGGCAGAGAGTGTTTTTAACAGAGACGTGTGTGTGTTGATTTTCGTGAGTGTGTGCATGTCTTCAGGACTGCGAGCATGCATGTGTATGTTTACATTATTCAAACGTGTGTTAGGAGAGAAAGACAGACAGGAAAATAGAGTGTGTGTGTGTGAGTGAGCGTGTTCAGAGAGAATGCATTTGCTGCAGACTTTGTGTGTGTGTGTGTGTGTGTTTGTTTGTCTGAGAGAGACAGAGAATATGAGACTGCAGCTTGGTTATTTGAGAGAGTGTGTGCTCTTTAGTGTGTGTGTGTGTGTGTGAGTGTGAATGAGTGAGTGTGCGTGTGTGTGCATGTGAGCTTGAGATGGAGGAGGGGTGAGTGTGTGTGCGTGCATGTGAGCTCAGCTGAAGAGAGGATATTTGTGTGTGTGTGTGTGTATGTGTTCATGTTTTTCTATCCCAGTGGGGACTTCAACCTGAATACACACTGACTCGTGGGGACTGTCACTGTGGGGACCTAAATTGAGGTCCCCATGAGGGAACAAGCTTATAAATGATACAGAATGAGTTTTTTAAATCTTTATTGAAAATGTAAAAATGCAGAAAGTTTTGTGTGATGGATAGGTTTAGGGGTAGGGTTAGTGTAAGGGGATAGAAGACACAGTTTGTACAGTATAAAAATGATTACGTCTATGGAGAGTCCCCACAAAGATAGCGAGCCGTGTGTGTGTGTGTGTGTGTGTGTGTGTGTGTGTGTATATAAAGGGTAGGGAGTGTTTGCATACAGTATGTGTGTCCGATTGGGGGGATGGAGAGTGTGTGCGCTTGTGGGTTTATAAAGAGGAGAGGTGTGAGTTTGTGTTCTTGTGCACATGTGCATTTCACTTGTTTGTATGTTGTTTTGAGTGGAATGGGATTTTGTGTGTGTATGAGAGGGAAAAAGGAAAAAAGAGAGATAAACAGAGTGAAGATACACAAATGAACGAAAGGGAAACAGATTTTGGCTTGTGGAATGAGAAGGGATTAAAAGCATGTCCGTTTTGCAGTGTATTGACATGGAGAATGAGTTACACAAGTGTGTGTAATCAGATTTACTGACAGACTGGACAAGAGTATGTCCACAGAAAACAGTGACTGTTATTCAAATGGATCTCAGTGGAACTTGTCCATGTTCTCACAGTTGACTTTATAAATTCACCGATAAAGCAATGGTTTACAATAAAAGGAGAACGCGTGAGCGAATGAGCATGTGTTTTAGGGTTCGACACTAAGGACAGCACTTTGGCCCGAGGCTAGTTTGAGAGAGTTTTGGGCCTGTTGGCTGAAATGTAATTTGCCTCATTGGACAAATGTTAAAAACAGATCTTGTTTTTTTTTAATTCAGCCACTATTACCTATAAGTGGACGGGCAATATGCTAATGTTTCGGCGTGACGTCACAACGAAACAGCTTGCGTCTCGTTTAAAAAAACGATTCGTTTGGCTCAGAGTCGACTCTTACTTTTGAGAGACAATAACTTTATATACGCTGCACTTTCAGATTTAAAACTTTGCAGGATGTTTTCATTCACTTAGAACTATGTTACACACTACATGAAAGGTAGTTTTCAAAAATCCATAATAGGGTTTTTTTAAATTTAGATATATTCTTAATTAAAATACTAAAGTACAGTAGAATTACCAGAGGTACACTTGTATAGAAGGGCCTTTGAGTATTGTCTTGACAAACAAAAGCCTTGGAGTCAAAAAGGTGGAGAACCACTGGTCTATTGGTCAGATGTCTTTCATCATGCAAATTCCCAGTTCATCAGACTTGAACTTTGGTAAGCAAAAGACAAAAGACAAAGCTACTTAAGATGAACTTTTCTCATGTTTTATATGCGTATGAATGGAAGTGAATGTCTAGTTTTTCTGTTGCTTTCATTAGAATTGGATTGTAAATTGTAAATGAATTAATAATGTTTTGCACTATATGCCATCATTTTCCAGCAAAAATGTTTTTATGAACTTAGAAATGTCATGGTGTGTGTTTTAGGTCATGTTAAAAATAGCTATATCTGAACTACTGTCATATCCTTATTTCTGAATCCGTGCAGCTGTCACAATGGTCCTTACCCCTTATTTAATTTTACACAAATAAAAACAAGGCTGTAAGGACTAGAAGTACAGTCTCAACATATCAACCCATTAATTGTCAACCCATATTTTTTTTAATATTTTTGAAAGGTACATTTTCGATGTTTTTGTGTGCTGAACCCATTGAATAGTCTGTACTTGGGTCAATGGCATGTGCATTTTTTTGTGGCCAAGTGCGTTATTTCCTTTTAAAATGCAACCTATGTAGTTTCTATAAAACCTATGTAGTTTGAATTCATTTTCAGTACATTCAAATAATAAATATTATTTTATATTTTAGTATCTTTAACCCCCAAAATGTTAGTTGACGCAAATGAACAGACTAAGGCTAATCGCCCCTTAGACCCTTAAATAGGGCACTATTTAAGGCAGGGGTGTCCAAACTTTTTTAAAAGGGGGCCAGATTTGATGTTGTGGACACACCAGTGTTTTTTTTTTTGGTTTTTTTTTTTATTATTATTTTTATTATATACATGTTTTTTTTATTGGAAACATGACAGATTTGACAAAAGCTTGTGCTGACAGTTGGGTAGCTTGAGATAGGACACCGATGTAAATTTAATACACAAACAATATCTGTAAAACTTTTAACAACCTTGTTTTGAAAGGGTGAAATTTAAATATTATTACTGAGTTAGAACTCTATTCTTATTTAAATTAACAAGTTCTCAATTTAGATCACCACAGGTAAAAACCACACATGGTACCTCACTACAATTAAAAAATATTGTTTCTATATCTAGAATGACTTTATGGTATTAAACATTCAATATAAAATATAAATACAAATGCACAAAACTGCAAGTTTATGACAAAAAAATAGTCTGTAATTTGGCCTTTATTACTTATTTAATACCTAAAAATAAAATGAGATATTAACCTACATTTCGGTTACAGTTTGTGTTACCACAGTTACTCCATGATAAATAATCGTGAATTGTTGGTTCAAAAGTATTCTGACATTTCTCAGATTTGCACGTTAGTGTTGTTAAGTCAGCGCTGTTTTAACTGGCTTTAAACTAAACTAAATTAAATCACAGAGAGATTTGCAGCTTGTACCGGAGACCTCTACGCCGAACTCGAACACTTCTCACTGGCTGTTTAGTGGTGGTGTGATCGAGACACTCAGCAAGAAAAATCATTTGTGAGCTTGTGAGTCGCGCTGCTGCGCGGGACGCACAATTACCGCTGTTTCCCTGGCCTAAAATCTAGTACTGCCACCTTGTGTTGACATTGTGAAACTGCACGATTTGTAAATTATGCGGGGCGGGCCACATATAATATATTTTAATAGACGAGCTGCAGGCCGTTTGAAATTCATCCTCGGGCCGCATTTGGCCCGTGGGCCGGACTTTGGACACCCCTGATTTAATAGGGCAGGCATTTGTAATGGTGTCCAAAACCATAGTGTATGATATCGAGTGCACTCATTCAATCCCACAATGCACCGCAATAACGAGTGTACAACCGATGTACGCTCAACAGCTAAAGAAAACCCATAATGCAATGTGAGTCACGCGCCGAATGAATTCCCGCATCTGACCAGAAGTTGGCACCCGCAGCTGAATCATCCATCCATTTTCCAAACCACTGGTTCAATATGGGTACAGTGTAATATCATACAGGTATAAATTCCTTTTTAATTGATTAATAATTGTTTAATTAAGGTTTATACATGCTAGTTTTCATGACAGAGTTCAAGATAAAGCTCACTACTGGAGCTGTTGTCCAGGAACAACTGCAAAAATGGGTCGCAAAAAAGAATGTCTCTATATAAAATAAAACCCATTATTTAAGCTAAATAAATGCATTCAAGCTAAGATCTATAAGTCCATTATTTTTTTATACATTTTTTTTTTAAATTTCTGTTCCAAAAAGATGTTTTACACCTTTCAATTATTTTCATGATAATTTTAAAATCATTTTAGATGCCACTATCATATCAACTAAAGAACAATTGGTCACTTTATATTAGGTGTCTTTAACTACTACATACTAAAAATTAAGTACAATGTACGTTCATGTTTTACAGAACAATTGCGCTGCTATTGAGGTGGGAGGTGGGATATGGGTATGGTTAGGACCCGTTTGGTGGTATGGGTAGGTTTAAGGGGTAAGAGAAGGGTCAAGTGTAATTCTAGATGTCATTACAGACATTAATTACAGATTTAATATGCAGGCATTTTTTTAAATGTATGTATGTAAAAACATGTATGTACACAGTAAGTGCAGTGTATCAAATGATTAATTTAAATGTTAGTACATGGTAGTTAACGACACTTAATATAAAGTACGACTGAGAACTCACGACACAATGAGCTTGTGATCTGGCTGCAAGAGAAGCATATCTTGAAAAAAGAAAATAGAGATGATGAATCTTTAGTAGTTTTTATAGTGTTCCATTTAAGTTGCTATGCGTTTAATGTTTATTTTAATTTAAAATTCTCAACTGACTGGCTGAGTAAGTCAATATCAATATAAAACCTGACTTTCTTTTTCAATCACAATCGATTGCAGTGTATCTAACCAATCTTCCAGATTTATTCTGTTTTTATCAATTTACTACTTGTACTTAAATAGAGACTGTTGACTAAAACACTTTCCAGTAACAGCATATTCCCTGTCATTATTAATGTTGTCAGGTGGCACAACTGATATTCATCCAACACATTATAGGTCAAAGTAAACAAATGGCTAACAACTAGATTGTGATAATTGTATTGAATGCATTTACTAGTATATTTGTATGAATATTTTTCGGTCTTTAAAAGTAAAATTGGATGCTAAAGATTAGGGGTGTGACGAGACCTCTATCTCACGAGACGAGACACGAGATTTTTACATAGTATTTTTAAGAAATCCTCAATGATGAAATGCAATACTAGAAAAATAGTTTGCAGGTGCATTTGAAATTCAGTTGTACTTTCTGAGCATGAATTATCATATGCAGTAAAAGACGACAATGCTCAAGCACTGTAAAAGATCTTGCACAAACTCAACTGACTGGCTTTTTTTGATTGTCTCTTCAGACCTTAGAACTGCACATGATTTATGAGCTTCTACAACTTTTGACCTCCTAACTGAACTGCTTCCCACAAATTGATCATAGATCAAGTGCAAACAATAAGTGCAACCATAATCAAAGTACTATCTCTATTCAAAGTGCAAATAGAGACCAAATTTTCCTTCAAGCATGATACAGAGATGGTTACAACTACACAGATAGCTTTCATATTGAGAGGTATTCGCATGCCTCAGGGAGCCGCTTTCAAACAGCAGTAACGTATTGAAATCGCGTTTGAATGCGCGCTCGCGTTTACTTTCACTTTCAATTTCGCGATCGTGCGTACTCTGTGAATAGGGAGCGGTGGGGCTGAACGTGCATTTTAAAATAGACATTTGTCTGACACAGTGACACTTCTGTTGCGCAACGAATCCTCCGCCACGGTCCTGTCAGTCAGCTCGAAATGCTCGTGCTGGATGAGCTAATGGAATTGAAGCGACCGTTATCCACATGAATTAAATTTGTTTTTATTTCTATAAAAAGCAAAACTACAGTGGAGGCGTAATGTAAACGTAGCGGTGACATATTCTATCCTAACTTCACCCTCACACTCCGTCATGCCAATATGACGCGAGACAGCTTTTCACCTCGACGAGAAATCTCGTCACACCCCTACTAAAGATACTAAATACCTGGCCACTAGAATGCAATAATTATACATTTAATATGAATAAAATACACAACTGCAAAATAATAATAATGTGTTAGGCACTGTAGACATTCTAAGGGTTACTTTGCTACTGTTTGAAATGTTTTTTAACAATTGAAACTTGTTTAAACGCATTGTTCCTGACTCAAAAATATGCATTACATCAATTTTGAAAAAAAAAAAAAAAAACTTTTTTTGAAGCTTTATTTGTCATGGACCCACTTCTATCATTCACATTAGTTTAATACTGCAATCTACTCTTATGTTTCATAGACTTGTTTTTTTTATTCTCTTTGTAATCATCTGTATCACAGTTCTTTGTAAAGCTGACCTGAAATTGTGAATATAGGGATGAACATGAATCCGCCTGCCTGCATGCACACAAGTACATACAAGCATATGCTCTTGGGTCCAGATGGAGGGTCGGCCACATCAATATCCAGTCGGCAAGACTGAGTCTTATCACAGCTCAATGAATACGTCAGGCACAACACACACTGAACACATCTGTAACCAAGAGACTGCACATCTCTACACTTGTCTAATTAAGCATTTACAGCTGCATCTGTGGAAAACGAATCTTTGGCTTTCATACACTGCTCTATTAACAGCAGATCACACTTTTATGTAGGCAGTTACTCTCTGTTGAAGATTTTATGGATTATAGATTTGCGAGAAAAACTTCTCAAGATCAGAGCTCTGTTATTATGCACGTATACAGATTCTACCAAACTGATTCTTCTTGAAGAAGAGTGTATGCGCAGTGGATTCATTAGTGGTGCTTGCTAAGATGAGCATTATATTTTATGTCTGATGTGCTTGAAACATAATGATTCAGATCAGTTGACAGGCTTCCTTTTAGTTAAGGTAAAAAAGACTACATGTATAGGCAGTGCTATTTTTAGTAACAAATAGAGATGGATTAAATAACTTTTAATTAAACATGTTTTCCTTCCACATTTTTGGTTTAGAGAAGTAAGACTGAATACAATTTGTGCAGTGATTTCCATTGATCCACTGTGCCCAGGTTATTGATTCGCCTGTGTGATTTGTTTTGTTGCTGATTAAGTCGGTCAGGCTGTCCATTTGATGTGATGATGTGCGTGTGTGTGTGTTTCATAGACGTGGCTGTGGAAGGAAAAGGAAAGGGACACCAGTGAAGGTGTGCGACAGAGTCTTCGCCACAGAGGATGAGGAAGAGAGCATGTCAGAGAACAGCTATGGACCAGAGAAAGGTAATGGTGTGTGTGTTTGTCATTTTTGTTACTATAGATAGATAGATAGATAGATAGATAGATAGATAGATAGATAGATAGATAGATAGATAGATAGATAGATAGATAGATAGATAGATGGATAGAAGTTTTATGGGACAAGGTAAAAGAACACTTTATTTCCCAGAATGCTCTAATTTAGTTGGAAGTCAGTCTTCTTGGATACTCTAGTCAAGTATCCAATGTCGGTTTGTCATCCTCCAATGATTTAATCACTGTAAGTGTGAATGTACCATAACTCATATGGCGTAACATTATATTTGTGTATGTTTCAGGGATAGTATAAGTGTAAATATCTATGTGAGACCATATTATATGTGTGTTTCAGGTGATGGTCATGAGGACAAACACGGAGTCCCTGCTGCTGATGAACCATACTATGAAACACAATCTGCTCAGCTCTGGTGAGTGACTGAGTGTGTGTGGTCTAAGTAGAGAGAGAGAGAGAGAGAGAGAGAGAGAGTGTGTGTGTGTGTGTGTGTGTGCGGTAGGAGGAGATAGCAAGTAATTGTGTTTGTTGTGTGTATATGGAGGTGGGGGATTACTGGAATGCAAGCTCTGTGTGTGTTCATTGCAACGTGTTTATTATCTTTGGGCCAGTGAGGGTACGTGTGTGTGTGTAGCTGGGCTTATGGTATGTGTGTGTTTGTATCTGTTTTTTTGCTGTGTTTAGTCATATTGCATCAGAAGAAAGATAATAAAATGTATATATTTATATTTATGATGATGACGTGTTGCATGTCAACAGTACGTTCTGTAATTATGAATTAATATTTATGTATGACGTTCGTCCTGAGCTAATGGTAAATCTTCAGATAAATATTTAATTAACAGCAACTGGCTGTAAACAACTTGTTTGTGATTCAAATCTTATTTAATTAAAACCTGTTCTTAGTAATGCTGTGAGTTCACACTAAAAGGGACATTCTGATTTGTCATTTGAAAAGATAACATATTATTAATGTTAATAATGAAGACTGTAGCACAGGACATGCAGTAGTCTGCCTCTCCATTTAGAAAACATGGTCTACAAGATTTTCCAGCTGTGATGTGGTTATATCAGTGCTGTATTGCTGTCTGATGTAGTTTTCTCCTATGCAGTGTGAGTGAGGAGGGCTCTAGCGGAGTGAGAGGGGCTGTCTCGTACCCCCCATCACCAAACTGCCGCATTCGTGAAGTGCACTGTGGAAATCAAGTGCGACTGATTGTCATAGCGATCCGCGACATCACTAAGGGGGAGGAGATCACTGTGGATTACAGTTTGACGGAGTGGGGAGAAAACGCTGTGGTAAGTGTAACCATGACAATGGCCATCTCATTGCTCTAAGCTCCTTTTGCACTTAGTGATACTAATAGTATGCAAATTGTTGACAGTTTATAATTTAATGTTTGTGACAAGTATTTATATGCATGATATTTTTTTTTTTTTTTTGTGTATGTGTGAGAGTGTTGGAGGGACTTTATAGTTACACTCTAATGTAAAATGATATACCTTTTTTGTAATGATGTTTCCTCCCTCTCTCAGGGTTTCAATGGTACTGTGCCTCCTAGTAGCTTTGATTGCAGTTCGGACCATGAGAGCAACATTAAAAAGGTAAATATAAGTTCAGTTTTTACAAATACACACTCAGACACACCCAGTTAACAAGCAACAGTCATTTTCAGGCATCATGCTCATGCTCAGTGTAAATGCACCATAAGCACCACTGCATCCTAACATTTACAGCATTTTTTTCTACAGTGTCATCCAGTAATCTTAGATGTACTATTTAAATTAAATTGAACTTAAAGTGGTACTTCACCGCTGGTAAAATGGGCTTTCAATAAAACTTGGCTGCCTATACAGGTTTTTTTTGTTTTTTTTAAATCAGTGCTACCTGACTAGGGAAAATAGAGAAAAACGCTGTCAGTTACTTTTGCCAGATAGGTAGGAAAACTTAATAACCCATAATGCACTGGGCATGTTGCCGTCCAAGGCCACTCCCACCAGTCTGCTATGAATACTCTTACCAGAGTCAAATACCACCTTGCTTTATTAGGAAATACTTCTTAGCAACATTTAGTCATAATGGTGTTGACTTGCATTAGAATTGTATTGTGTAAGAACACCGTTTAATGGGAGTGAGTTACTTTCAGTTCCCAGTGAAGGATCCAGCATGTTGTAGGCAGTGGCTAAAAGCTGCAAAGAATCGCAAATATGGAGAGAACACCGCAACGTGAATCTAAAAAACCTCTTGTGTTTGTAGTCAACATTTCAAACTAGATGACCACGAACACCGTGTTTTAGGCCAAACGGACGGGAAAACTGATAAACTGCCATTCTGTAATAAACTGCCATTTTTCTTCAAAGTGAGTGCAGGTGGTGTTCAGTCATTTCCTGGTGGATAAAATTAAGTACTGCCCTACAGTTTTTACTTTCCGTCATTAGACTGTCATTTATATATGTTTCAAAAGTAAAATGGGTATAAATGCCTAATTTCAATTTTACAGATCTTACAAATGTATGTGCTTTTTTGTCTCTCAGGAGGAAGAGTCCTGCCCAATTCCAGTTTCTCTTTCTGTGTCGGAATACCTTACACCTTCTTGGTCTCTCTCTCCTTCCTCCTCACCTCTCTCTCACTCTGAGCCCAGTGATTCAGACCTCGACTCGGATGATGCCAATAGAGAGATGTGCATGCGACCACCTCACCGCCGCAAGAGGCACAAAGCCCTCTCCTCTCCTGCTACACATGCCAAGAGAAAGGCACCTCAACGAGCCCCCAACCATCCTCCCTCGTTTCCACTTTCCATCACAACCTCCCCTCTGCAGCCCATTGCTCCTTCCAGACCTGTGTTTAAGTGCCCACCGCCTGCAGGAGTTCCTTCTAATAGTGTCAGTGTGTCAGTGGGTCGTGGGCAGAGCACCATGACACAGAAACAGCGCTGTGTTTACTGTGGTCGTCACTTCCGATCTCTCCCACGCCATCTGAACAAACACCACGCCCACCAGCCTGATGTACGCTCTGTCCTGCAGCAAGCGCACGCCTCTGGTAACCCTCATTGTGTACACTCATCTCTCCCATCATCGAGCAAACATTCCCAATGCCCCCAAGTGGCTCCTGTGCAAGGTGTAGTGGTGGTAACGCCACAGTCACCTCCTCCTTCGTTGTCTCCAGTCAGAAGGAGCCCTACCCTCTCTAGCCCTACTCGCAGAAGTCCTGCTCCAGCCCTGACAACTCCTCCCAGAGGAGGAGGTGTTCCAGTATCTGTGTTAAAGAGGAGCCCACCTACTCCTGCTACTCCTCCTAGAAAAGGAGGACGAAAAATGAAAAAGGAGAATGAGGAGGTAGACATTTTTGAGAAGACGAAAGAGGTAGTGCCCACTTCAGTGTTTATGGAGCATGTGAAGGAGTCAGAATCTTTGAAAGAAGAGAGAGAGGACAATGGAGGGAGAGAAGAAGAAAGTGGAGCGGAGGATAAGACAGACCTATCAAGGTCAGTCATTTTCATTTGATCTTACACTGTGTCTACACGTAAGTGGTGCGAAATGACGCAATAGACAATAGAACCCATTATAATCAGTGATGCTGTCGACACAGGATGCGTTGCAGCACGACAGATCCCTGACAGTAAATAGATGCCCTTATTTATTTATGACATACTCCACTCCGCTTCTGACACAAAGAACATATGGATTTGCAGCAGTTGCTGTTGCGTCCAGTGTATACACAAATTAGTTACTGTTTAAATTTATCATTCAGTCTCTCTAAACTCATGTAATCACTTTTGTTCTTTTTCTCTTTTCTCAGTTCACGTCGACCCCACATGCTCCCACTTCTTTCCTCCCTCTCTTCCCTGGTGTTGTACCTGCGGCGGCTGCAGCACTCTGCCTTTATCTCTCTCTCCCGCTCGCCACAGTCAGCTGAGGCCTGGCGTCTCCTCTGCCACTCCAGCCTGGCCCTTCTCATCCTTTACAACCGTCGCCGTGAATGCGAAGTCTCCAAACTCACCATCTCCGAGTACCAGGCCCGCGTCACACCCCAGTGCCCCATCCCCATGTCATCTGGTGCCCCACCGGCTCTAACCCCACTCGAAGCCTCGCTCTCACCATTCGAGCGGATGGTCCTCCCCCATCTCCCTCGCGTCGGGGTCCAAGGGAAACGTGGCCGCGTGCAGCCGCTCATCCTCCCGCCGCATTCTGAAGCCTGTCTGGAGGTGCTTTTGCAGACTCGTGCTGGTGTGGGAATTGATCCACAGAACCCCTACGTGTTTGCCCGGCCATATCATTCGCCTGCCACTCCCCTGCGAGGGACAGACTTACTACGCAGCTTGGCTCGATCCAGTGGTACACAGCACCCACGGGCGCTGACACAGACACGTGTTCGCCGACAAGTGGCTATACTTACGCAGCTCCTGTTGTTAAGTGAGGGCGAGGAGGAAGGGCACCGCGGGGCTGCAACACAGCGCTTAGAACGCTTTTTGCAGAAAGAGTATCATGTAACGCAAAGCTGTGCAACCATCGGCCAAGACCCAGGGCTGATGGGTCTGATTGGTCGGGTGGTACTATGTGGAGAGAGAGATGGCGTCTTGTTCCGAGGAATGAGTTTACATCATATTTGTCTGGAGTTAGATGGTGAGTGAGTTTGTTGTGTCGAGCACATGGCAGGTGTAAATAAAGAGTATTGGACACATCAGTCATACTTACTTTCCCGCCTCTTTCAGTGTTGTCAGGAAACTCTGCCGACTCTCTGTCAGAGGAGTCAGATGTTGAGCAGAGTAAAGAGAATCCAGAAGCACCATCTCCTGCAACCAGCATTATGATGAAGAAAACCACAAGCAACAGCAAATCCCCTCGGCCTAAGAAAATGAAAAGCAGCTCCCTTATCTCAACAGGACGCAAAAAGACCGGACAGCCCAAGCCTGGTGAGTTTGACTGTATGTTTGTATCATACATTGTGACAATATTTCTTTGTACAACTCCGTTCCAAGGCCTGAAGATAACACTGATGATTGTGACAGTAATCCATGTTTACATGTGCAATGTATGTGTTAAACCAGGGTTATTGAATTAAAAAAAAATAATAAAAAAGATTTTGCAACCTTTGTTGAAACAGTGTAGCTAAACTAACTAAGAATATAGGAAAAAACAAAATTTAAATGTATCAGTTACATTTATTGGTTCATGATGTTGTTTTCTTGTGTCTTTGCCATAAAATGACTCTTCCCTTTTATAATGAGAAACATTTCTGTAATGAGAACTTTAGTAAACGTTGCTGTTCTCTGTAGCAATGGAGACCAATATTTTAGAGTAGGACATGCTTAGTTTTCCAGACATCAAAACTAGCATCAAGTTTTGTCCTAAAGGGGCTCATCAGTTAGCTTAATTGCAAATGCACTTGTTGTATTTTCCTGCTAATATGGTAGCAAATAGGTATTTGACAGTCTTAAAGAAATTATTTTCATTGACCACATTTACATGCGGATAATTTTCAATTAAGATATATTGTTATTAAGCCTTAAAAAGATGTTCAGAAAATGTTCCCAAGGTCCATTACACATTTAGTTTAACAATTATTATTATTATTAAGCATTTAGCTTAAATTAATATAAACGTATACATACAATATATAATACGACTTAAAATCAGTAGATATAGCTTTAAAACTGACTACATGTGAGCTTACATGTTTGAGTCTTTGTATACCTGATATACACCAATCAGGCATAACACTATGACCACTGACAAGTGAGTAACACTGATTATCTCTTCATCACGGCACCTGTTAGTGGGTGGGATATATTAGGCAGCAAGTGAACATTTGGTTCCCAAAGTTGATGTGTTAGAAGCAGGAAAAATGGGCAAGCATAAGGATTTGAGCGAGTTTGACAAGGGCCAAATTGTGATGGCTAGACGACTGGGTCAGAGCATGTCCAAAACTGCAGCTCTTGTGGGGTGTTCCCGGTCTGCAATGGTCAGTTTCTATCAAAAGTGGTCCAAGGAAGGAACAGTGGTGAACCGGCGACAGGGTCATGGGCGGCCAAGGCTCATTGATGCACTTGGGGAGCGAAGGCTGGCTCATGTGTTCTGATCGAACAAACGAGCTACTGTAGCTCAAATTGCTCAGTTAATGCTGGTTCTGATTGAAAGGTGTCAGAATACACAGTGCATCGCACTTGCGCTTCAGAACTGGACCACGGAGCAATGGAAGAAGGTGACCTGGTCTGATGAATCACAGTTTTTTTTTTTACATCACGTGGATGGCCCGGTGCGAGTGCGTCGCTTACCTGGGGAACAGATGGCACCAGGATGCACTATGTGAAAGAATGCAAGCCCTGCGGAGGCAGTGTGATGCTTTGGGCAATGTTCTGCTGGCAAACCTTGGGTCCTGCCATCCATGTGGATGTTACTTTGACACGTACCACCTACCTTAGCATTGTTGCAGATTGTGGCTGTGGCCTCTTTCAGCAGGATAAAGCAAAAATGGTTCAGGAATGGTTTGAGGAGCATAACGAGTTTGAGGTGTTGACTTGGCCTCCAAATTCCCCAGATCTCAATCCAATCGAGCATCTGTGGGATGTTCTGAACACAGAAGTCTGATCCATGGAGGCCCCACCTCGCATCTTACAAGACTTAAAGGATGTGCTGCTAACATCTTGGTGCCAGATACCACAGCACACCTTCAGGGGTCTAGTGGATTCCATGCCTCGACGGGTCAGGGCTGTTTTAGCAGCAAAAAGGGGACCAACAAAATATTTGGAAGGTGGTCATAATGTTATGCCTGATTGGTGTGTATATGTATATATATTACATTGAATAAAATCCATAATGACTTAATGACAATTTTATGATTGGTTTGTATTACAAACACTGTATTAAGACAATATAGAAAAAAAATATTATAGTAGGGATGCACCAATATGAAAATTTTGGCAGATAATGATCATTTATATTTAAAAAAGCCAATAAACGAAAGATTGGCTGTTAAATCAATTTTTTTTTTATTTTTTTTTTTATTTTATATAATTTTAGAGAGCCTGACTACAAAAACTAAAGTCTCACCATTAAAAGCCATGGCCCAAGCACACAATTATAATGTTCTCATTATAAATGTATGTAGCCTATATGACTGCACATTGCACTGTATTTTCCAGTTTTTAAGTTATTCAAATCATATTTCAAGCAATTCAAAACCATCATAGTGAGCAGTATGCATCTGAAATGTCTCAGCTGAAGAAAATAATCCATTATATATCGGCTTTAATATATCAGCCAAATTTTCTTATCAGGCCGATTACGATAACATTAAAAATGAACATATATCAGCCGATACCGATATGGTGGCAGATATATTGTCCATCCCTATATTATAGAATGCAAATGATCAGTTATTGTTATTATTGTATTTGTTTTGTTTTTTTGTTTTTTTTTGCCAATTAAAGGCAAGAGATGAGAAACATTAGACAATTACACAAAGGTTAAAAAAAACTGGTATTGCATTTATATTTCTATCCCCCTTTTCTGAAATGAAGGCTACGCCCCTGTGTTAGACAACGGGGGCCTTCAAGGATGAGAACCACTGATGTTAAGGACATGATTGGACCTACAATTTCCCATAAGTAATTCATATATGTAGATGTTTATATCACAAAAGTATACAATTAACAATACTTTGGTAAAATGTCAAGTCGTCACCTTTATTTATATAGTGCTTTATATAATACAGATTGTTTCAAAGCAGCTTTATAGTAATAACAGGAAAAGGATGCATTCTGAAGTAAATTCACTGTTGATTCAGTTTCGTTGTAAAGATCATCAATTATTGAATTAGTTCATTTAATCTATAAATCAGTTCTGCAAAAAAATGTCAATGTCCAGCTCAGTTCAGTTCTCATACAACAGTGTCAGTACAGTCAGATCAATAATATTGTTGAATATTAAGTGTCCCCAACTATGCATGCCAGAGGCCAGGAAAAAAAAAACCTTGGGAGAAACTAGGCTCATTTCTCCTCTGGCCAACGAACAAACATGGTGTTCGTAAGCAAACCATTGTGATGGTTGGTGTTTATTGTAAGACATATAAATCATATTAGATTTGAACTAATATTGCAACATTTAGAAATGTTCCTGTCTGACACTGAGACCTTCAGCACAGTGCTGGCTCATGTGTGTGTGTGTAGCTTCAGTGAAGTGTTTGCACAGGAATAATTATTAACATGCATTCTCTTTTCTGTTTCAGGTAAACGTGGTGTGCTAAAGCGGCCTTGGTCTGAGGCAGAGCGGGCAGCTGTTGAGTCCCACCTGGTGCAAAACATTATGGAGCTGCGTGTGCCCGCCAAAGCAGACTGTGAGCGCTGCCTGGAGCTCTGCCCCCTGCTGGTCACTAACCACCGGGACTGGAGGGCTGTTAAATTCTACTGCCACAACCGTATACAGCTGCTCAAGAAAACCCAGCAGAGCCTGCCCTGTCTGTCTGCTGAGGCTGTGAATCAGCACGATGCTGGGAAGGGTCATCCAATAACAGCAGAAGCTTAAGGAAGGGAATGTGTGGAGGTGCTGAGTGAAAATATTTATATGATAGTCACAGTAAACCCAGTACACATGCTTTAATTAATGTGATGTTGTGTGTGATTTGTGTCCGGTGTCTGAAGTGACTCTGGGAAGCAGATGGAAATGCACACTTGTGTGTCTTGTGTACTTTTCCAAAATACGAAAAGAACACTTTCTTTTTTGTTTTGTTTTTTGTCTGCACATTACCAGTTTCTGTTGCTGGCTTGAAAGCAGACAAACCTTTTTGAGCAGCTGAAAGCCTCCCTTTGGCCATGCCTACATCTCACCAATGACAGAGAAAGAAGCAGACTGAGCAACCTGTGCCTTTATGGGAGTCAAACATCAATTGTATTCACATTTGTAGTGACCATTACATGTAGATACCATATTTTTTTCATGAAATGAAGGAATATGCATAAGATTCTGAAGAAAAAGAGTCTGATCCAAGTCCATTTTTGTCTACCATCTTTGTTCATTAAAATTACAAAGGTCCCACTGAAACCAACTTGAATCGCATTTCATTAAACAGTTAACAAATATAATTCCGATTTTGGGGGAGGGATTTCATAAATCCCTTTCCATAATTGACCTTAACATTTTCCCACATTTTTATTTTCTTATTATTTCAATTCTTATTTGATTTTAGATAAATAGTTCTGTCCTCATTTGCTCATGTTGTCAAACCAGTATGACATTCCTTCCTCAGTAAAACACAAACAGACATTTTGAAGATGTTTTAATGTACTGTTCATTTTGTACTATGCAATTACAATTAAAAATATCATAAGGATCACTTTTATGACTGTTTTTGTTGCTTATGCATAATTAATCATAACTGCATGAACAAAAATGACCAGAACGTTCTTTTTTTTTTTCTTCAAAAAGAAAGTCATACTGGTTTGGAACAACATGAGGGTGAGGGTTTATTTTTCGGTGAAATGTTCCATTCATTTCAATCTGTATTTCAAGATCTGATCTTTTCCTATGGATAGTTCAGGATATTCCATGAGATCTTTTTCCATATATTTCACTGCAGATATTGATTAGCTTGTTCAGCATTGAAAAATGAGCGTCTGTCATAATTCTAGAAATGGACATAAATGGGTGAGTTTACTTTATTTGTTTGCTTTATATTCATCCATCAAATCCATATCAAAACTTAACTTAAACTGTGTATTGGAAACACATGATAACCACACGTAACACCTCAGTTTATACTTTTTATATTTTGCCGTTTTGTTATCTGTTCTTTCAGACTTTGCAATGTATATATGTACACACATATATATTGTCATTGCTATTAATAGTGGTGTTGTTATTACTATTAAATCTTACTGTGGCAAGTGTTTTTCATTTCCACTTCATGTACATACTGAATGTAAATATTTGCAGAAAAAAAGAGCACGATGTAAATACATTGTAGGCAGGATGAGCTTGTTTTTGTTTTGTCTGTGTTTTTCTAAGTTGTCTGAAATAAAATAAAAAAAATGTTTTGTTGGTAATATTAGACTTGATCTTGTTTATGTTGCCCTTTAAAGAAAATGCACAAGAACAGAAAAATCCTCACAATTCAGTCCAAAGATAGATTTCAATGTAGTGATTTGTGCTACATTAATTTTAAACAATCTAATATAATTTGGCATTGTTTATTACATTACATATTTTCAATTGTTTTTCTAAGCCCAAGTAATTTTTCCTTATTGATCACAGTGTCATTGCACTCTGCACTGAAAGCTTCACTTGGATAGTGAGTGGCACAGTTATTTGTTTTGCTTCAGGTTTGTTTGCATTAAATTCTGTTGTAAATCAAGTCCCTGCTGTCTCTTGTTGATCTTAAAAAAAAAAATTATTACATTTAAATTTATTATTAGCTTACCAATTTCATTTTCACTTTCAGCACTCTGAAGGTCAATTTGTTTATCAGTCAGTGAAAATATTAAAAACAGTAAAAACATTAAAAAAAATTTTTATTTGTTTTCTTGTGGATTATTAATGTACTTTGTACTGAAAGGTCTGCACAAACAGCTAAATTATATAGCCATTATTAGGCTATTTAGCCAGTGGGGCTGCTTGTATTCTCCAGTAAATGCTCTCTTATATTAAGCATTTCAGGACTGTCCTTTTGCACAACTTAATTTTAGCATGCTATTTGTAAAAAGAGTTCTTCTGTAAAACCATTAACATGACATTTGGATCATAATGAATTTCATTACAAAATTTATACCCAGTTAATCTGAACAGTATTTCCCATTTATTTTACTCTGTAACCACTGGTGCAATATGCTATGTATGTAATTTCAGATATGATAGTATATAGTTTTTCTATGAATCACTATATAATTTTAAATGCATCCATTAGAGGGCGCTAAATCGTCACCTGAACAGTCATAATAGTATTCATTTTGAAGTCTATTTAACTTTTTAAAACTGTTACTGTGCTTGTATACATTCATAAAACATCTGTAAAGTGAGTACTGAGAGTTGGCCATTGAAAAATGTAACTTGATCATCATGAAATTTAATTTACATGAGGAGAAAAATTAGGTTCTTTGAATTCCAGATGACCACCAGAGACTGTCTTAAATTACTGGATAATTGCAGCGCCAACCAGATAGGTTGAAAAACATGCCAAAAAGAAGCTGCTTCAGTTTGCCCACCAACAAAGTTAGGAGCAAGGGAAACGATGGTTTGGACAATCACCGTGGTGCTATCAGAAGTATCCTGTGTCTGCCCTGAGCAATCCTGGGAAGTGTCTCCCACAACAGAGGAATTGGAAGAAAAGCATACAGAAGACAATCCGGCCAATCGCGTGACAACGCGTCCTGCCCCAATGGACTGGGCAATCTGGGCAAAACACAGCATGCAGTGAGTTTTCTGAAGCAAATAGATCTACTTTTGCCATACCGAACTTTTGCCAAATGTCCTGAACTACATCCGGGTGGAGCCTCCACTCACCCGGCTGTATCCAATCCTGGACAGAGCATCTGCAGCCTGATTAACAACCCCTGGCAGATAAACAGTCCTGTGACGCAAACTGTGGAAGTGACCAGGTGAGGATATTTTGAGTTAGCCGCAACAAGCTCTCCGACCTTGTGCCCCCTAGTGGTTCAGATTAAAAAACGCTGACGTGTTGTCCAAATGTACAAGCATGTGGCGGCCCGCTAGAACCAGAAGGAAATCTCTTGAGGTCAGAAAAACTGCACACATCTCCAATAGTTGATGTGATTCATGGACCTTTGACCATTTGCCACTGATACCTCTGTGGTTCCAAACTGCCCCCCAACCCATGAGGGATGTGTCGGTTGTTATAACTAAGCGATGACAGGGGACAATTCCTAACGGAACACCTGCTGTCAAAAAGGCCAGTGATGCCCACTGCTGAAGGGCAGGCACACAACTGTGAGTGACTACAATCCGTCGATGCCGATGATGGGATGAATCCAACCAGATGAGATTGTTCCATACTTGCAGGGGGCCACAGGCGTAGTAATCCCAAGGGAATTACAGAAGAGGATGAAATCAGCATCCTGATCAGTCTCAGTAACACCCCGTACTGTAGAGACGCTCCCGGATGAAACTAGGCAAGAAGGTTTAGGATATCCGTTATCCGAGACGGAGACAGAGTCACGCATTGTGATCAAATTGATCGCCATCCCGATGAACTTGATTGACTGTGCAGGAGACAGAGAACACTTTACAGTGTTCACCAAGGGTCTGGACTACCATGGGGGTGACACATCTGGGCTTCGTCAGAACCCAGAAATCTCTGCTGGCTCTGAGGTTGCTTAGAGGGCACATGGCAGAAACGTGGTGGCACAGGCTTGTAACAGTGACGAGCAGGTGCTCTTGGCATTCTAAATTTTGCATTCTAAAATTTGGTGTACACTGCACCAGTGTTAGCTGCTTTGTGGTCGCAGATAACTTCATGCGTCTTTCCAAAAAAGGAACTCCAACAAGGTCTTTTTAGAATCCTCCGGCAATCTGACCTGAGCAAGCTATACCTGCCGGTGAACAGTCAAGTGCGTTGCAGTGAGAGAGCCTAATTCTCGTATCACGTGCCCCAGAGCCAGTAAAGCAGACTTTAAAGAGTTAGAAACAGCCAAAATTAGTTGCTGTTCTCATCCCGAGTGATGGGTGACTAACTTGTATGCTTTCTTCAGAAAGGAATCTGTGCGGCCACACTGATCACTACCAGTGCAGCAACCGGCTATTCGACATCAGGTACACTTCGCACTTCAGTGGACTCCGTGGAATGCCTTTTGGCCATACCTGGTCTTTTGAGGGCACTTGAAAATTCCTCTGTGAAGTCCTTACATGCAGGCATAGCAATCCAGGAATCCATAGGTGACGGTTTGCAGAAAAATACAATAGACTGAACAGGATGTGCAAGGCATTCATCAAGGCCAAGATGGGCCACTGCCATCTAAAGCACTTCCAATGTGTCATCCACCGGGGTGGAGCAGTCCCCAACGAATGAAGTGAACTCTCAACAGAACCACCTGCCACCGTAGATCCCACTAGCTTGTCCTGCAGCTCAGAAACGTAAGTGAGAAGATGATCCTGGAAATGTGGAAGTACATGTAGACATAGTGTCAAGGTGGGGGCTATGAGGAGTATGGTGAAAAGATAGGCCCTTCACTAGATGAATGTGAGTGAGCATCCTCAGTGGAAGTTGCAGCAGAAGTAGGAACCGGGTCTTGCAAGCAGCTTTCTTTGACAACAGGTGCCCAGCCAAATGACTACCACTAAAACTAGATTTTTTCTTAGCCCAAGGAACACCAGCAGCAGGCGTTGGCAGTTTTGAGTTCTCTGCCGCAAAGTCAGACTAGCGTTGTGTTCCAATCCCGCTAAACACAACTGTCTTTCCGCACAGGCAGTAAGATACAATGTGGGCACGGGTTCGTAAGTGCTTCCTTCAGATGCTGAACACCCAGGCATAATGGGCAGATATCAGGCCCATCTTCAGGAAGAAGCTCATCAGGACAGAGCTTGCAATATTGAATATTAGAAATCTTCTAGATACAATCATGAGGAGTGATAGCAAAATTACAATAAAAATTACAAACAGAGAATTCAGTCTATAATTCAAATAATTCAACAACACTCAAGGTTAGGATCGTCGGGCAGATAGTATAGTACAAGGCAAAATACAATGCAAACAGCAACAAAACCACAAAGCTTGATCAAAAAAACAGTCAACTTGCGTGGTGACGCACCTCCGGATAGAACCATTGGGTAACTGATACCATACAGTAACATAAAATACAGCCTGTAAGTAAAATAAAATAAAACAAACTTGGCGTTAAGCCACGATGAAAACCAAATACAAGCGATATCGTGCCGTTACAGTGGGAAGAACATACACACAATAGGTCACCGAACTGCTCGTAACTTGACAGCGTGTATCCAAGCAACTCTGGAATAATAATCAGATATGCCACAATATCTAAACAAGCACGGGCAACAATCCGTGAAGCAAGTTAAACCGTGTGAGAATTCACCAAGAATTGTAATGAGGAAAATCCAGTCAGCATTCAATCCAATGCAAAAACGTATCATCACAGCTTGGGAGGACGATAATTCGTTGCACTTGACGATGAGATTTGATGATGCTGTGTAACCTAATCCAAAGGCGAGAAAGCAAAAAAGGGGTATAGTGCTTAACTACAGGGTTTTATATTCCCTATACGTGACTTCATTGGTATGCGATTCAACCTATCTGGGGCCGTTTACACCTGGTATTAAGCGTTTTGGTCTTTCGGATCACAAGGATCGGATCAATGCTAAATACAGGTGAAAACGGGTCTAGAACATTTTGAGCTTGTCCACTTTCGACCACTTCTAGAGGTAGTCGAAAACAGCCACAAGACTGCCTACTCTCCGCCTACTGACCTAACGCGTAAACATTATGGGAAGCGCGCTAACCAGACAGGATTTAAACTTTGTTGGCTGGAGACCCAAGTTTTGTTTGAAGACGAAAAACATTCTAAGCGTACCAATGTTCTCGTACAATTCCTGATTTCTAACACGCATTCAAAACAATTGCCGTGGTCTTGCGGCTATCAGAGCAGAAACTAATGTTTTTCCATTGTCTGTGGTCGCATTAATATGTAAATTGCGCAAGCTTATGTTTTCTATTAGATCGTCAATTAGATTAGACCCTCCCCTCAAAGAAATCAGGACAGAAGCGGTTGAAAGTGGACAAAAGAGACGGATTAAAATACCATATGTAAATTGGTATGTGTCTCCCTCATCTACTTTTGATCCGATCGACCAAAATGCATCTTAATACCAGGTATAAACAGGGCCTGGCTGGCGCTGTGATTATCCACTAATATAACACTGACTAATACGAAACACAATTAGATCCAAAGTGCAATTGCGCAAAATGGAATCCAAACCACAAACTGAAGCTATAAACTAGTTAATCTTGCAAGTCCGACATAATTTTTAGGTGAGTATTGTATTACAATAATTTATGTTGCTTCATAAAAACTTATGTTGATAAATACGTATTTTGTAATTGCCAAAAACAGGCTGTTTACACTAATACATTTCAGAGTATTACTGTTTACCTTCTCTTGATGCAATGGAGGGACCAGTAGCCTAAATTTACAAATGACCTGGTGTGACTAATTAACTGGCAGCTCTCGCCAATTTTCAAAATAGGGACGTGCCCTTAAAACGACAGTGATGTTTGTAAGAGTGCATGTTACATTGATTTTATTTCAATAAAACACTTGAGGACGTGAGGACATCGAGTAAACAACATGTAGATCCAACGAGATAATCCTTTCGTCATTACAAATATTTTCTGGTGCACCCAACAGGTCAAATCAACACAAACCACGTAAACTGATGTAGCCTAGTAATAGGCCAATTATATAGCAGCACATAACCGCTAGTGTGTTGACAAAATGCTGTGCTTTTGTGCATAATTAAATATAAAAGCTTTCAAGCTGATGATTGTTCCCATTTTAATTTTACACTATATTACAGTGTAATATCAGGTGATCTACAGAGAATGAGTTTGCACCAACCTTCACAAATCAAACACTATTACAATCATTAAGATCCATTATAATAAATAAGACAAATATGAAATGAAATAAATATACTGACTCTGTAAGGAATAAATCATATGGTTGAAATGACATCCAGTGTATTAAGAAAAAAAAAGTAAAAAGTGCCTTAACTTAATGCATGTGGATCAAGAATTGCATGTTGTGTTTTACTCATAATGAGAAATCACAAGAAGGTTAAACTGAATATTAAAAATAAAAATTAAACTGTCATTAAAAAAAACTATAAAGTAATTACAAAGACGAGTCAAAATACATGAAGAAGTGACTTTGAAATGATTTTACAATAAAAAGAAAATAAACTTGCTGGTAGTGTCATAATAGCGGCATCAGATCTAAGATTTCATTTGAGATTCTTGATGATCTCAGATGATTGAAAACCTCCAAAAAGGGCTTATCACATTTTAATATTCAGCTGGCTGGTTTTACCAGCCATCCTCATGGTGAACGTTTGGATATTGCTTTTAGCATAATTGGAACAATGAATATGTTTAATTTAGACATTCAAAGTTTCTTCTTTTTATTCTTTTGACACAGTCTTTTTCATTGTGTACAGTTCTGAATCAGAACACTTATTTGGAGGTTGTTTTTATGCATTTCTCTCATAGTTCTTAATATCACGAAGAATAACATTCATTCCTGGTGTGATGACGATTTAACAGGAGAACTTGTGTTTAGGGTTTCTTCTTTGACCGATCGCTCTGTTTGATGTTCCGGTGTACAAGGCTCAGATCCAGAAATACAGTCCAAACTATCAAAGGTCTCTGATACCACAGGCAGACTGTCCTCTAATACAGCTTGAATATCAAAGTCCTCCTCAGAAAGAACAACAGGAGTATCATCCTTCACAGCCTCTTCTTCTGAACCTTTCAAAGACACTTCTGTGTTCATAGACTGACGTCCACGGCTTGTGAGATCTTCAATATGTTGTTCTGATTCCCTCTCAGCAGGACACACAGGCTTATCAGTGTCAAAACAAGCAAGGGTTTTACACTGTGTGCTCCCCACAGGCTGGGCACTTACTGCTGGTTTACTGAATTGTGGAGTTTGTGAGACAGAATATGGGCAGGTAAAATAATCACCCTTTTGGTTCAACTTGACCGCCACGGCTTGACAGTCATCTTGGCTGAAGTCTGTACTGAGTCCAGTGTCCTCTGTGACCTCTTCTCCAGTAACAATCTCTTCATCTCCTGCTGGGGAGAGATTGATCATCAAAGTTATGACTTGAAAAAATTCCGCAATTACACTTTTTGTTATTATTATTTTTTAAATAGACTCAAGAAATTAAAGGATTAAAAAAAAGTGCATCCATCCATCATAAACGCACTCCACGCGGCTCCAGGGGGTCAATAAAGGCCTTCTGAAACAAATTGATCCGAGTTTTGTAAGATATCCATATTTAACACGTTATTGTAACGGTTGGTGAACCAGGAACAGGCTGAAGAATCAGAAGATCCAAACACAACTGAAATACCAGACAAACATGTGACTGTTATAAAGTAAAATATCTAGTTTCCACCAGACCGCCTTCCGTACTCAACTTACAAAGAAAGTGTAACGCCTCTCGCAGTTCAAAACGCTTATGCTACATCCAACGTCATCGTCGTGCCAGTTACGCCTTTTCCGTAAGTTGAATATGGAAGGCGGTCTGGTAGAAGCTATAATATTTTACTTTATAACGTGTTAAATATGGATATTTTTCTTACAAAACCCCATCGATTCACTTTAGAAGGCCTTTATTAACCCCCCGGAGCTGAGTGGAGTATGTTTATGATGGATGGATGCACTTTTTTTTAGCTTTAAACTTGTGAGCCCCATTCACTTATAAAGCTTGGAAGCGTCAGGATATTTATTAATATAACTCCGATTGAAAGAAGAATGTCATATACACCTAGGATGGCTTGAGGGTGAGTAAATCATAATTTTCATTTTAAAATGAACTAATCCTTTAAGTCATTTCCCTCTTTTTTCCAGTGAAATTTTTGGACCATGTTCCAACATTTACAGTCTAAAACATTGATTTGTGTGATTCCAAAATTTTCTAAAAATGTTATTTTAAAGGGGTCCTATTATACTTTTTTACACTTTTTACTGCTGTTTGAGCATGAAAAAGTCTGGAAAGTTAAAAAGCACAAAGTCCACTACAAAGGAAGTTATTCTCTATATCAGTAAGCACTGTTTCTGAACTCGATTGTAGTCGAACGTACACGTCACAATATTCCTCATTTAATTCATATATTCATCCCAAGTACACATTAGTAGTTGATTTACACGTGACTTTTCCGAAACACACTCAAAGCGGTTGACCAATTACAACACACTAATCCAGCCGACCAATCAGAGCACATTACAAAGCGCTTTTCGGAAGAAGAGGCTTTAAAAAGACAGGAACTAAACAGGGCATCATGAGCTACATGATGGTGGCAATGGTTCTACGATTTACTTAGGCTTATGATGCTTTTGGGAAATGCAGCCCAGATCATTACTGACAGACTGGGAAAAGAGCTGCGGCAACCATGTAAAATGTGTGAAAAATAATGTTTTTTGAGCATTCAAGCATAAAAACCTATTACACACACAGCAGCACATAAACATTTTGAAATATTAAAAATAAAAGGATTCCTCTCTGGAGAAGCGTTCAGTCTTTCCGCTTGCAAATATCCAGCGTAGCATCAGTTCTGGCAGGTCACGTTAGTCAAGCCTGCATCAGCTGACTGTCAGCTGATCACGTCTACCTATAGGAATATGATGCCTATCACAGCATATATAAGCTCCTTCAGTATTATCAGCTGCTATCGCGTTTCTCCGGAGCTAATTACCCTCCTCCATCCCCAGCTCCTCCTCTCATCAGTCAGGATTTGGTATTCTAATTTCCCTTGAATCAGACTAAATTCCAGAATTAGGTTGTACATTTAATATCAACATTAATGATATCTGCAATACATTATGTTGGTTCTGTTCTGTTTACCCTAAGGGGGTTATTGCTGCTCTCCCTGCTCTTATCCATGCTAGGCTGCATGGATGCGCAGGGAGTTCTTGCCCAGAACAGAACCATACCGCCAATCCAGACTATATGCAAATAGTCAATCAATCATCTTAGACGATAGTGGTCCTGACAGAATCCGCCATGTAAATAGCGATTCCGCCATGGTGCAAGCGCAACTGGCTTTTAAAGGGAATGGGAGATGAGACTCTGGTTGGTTTATTGCACGTTAAGCCCAAAACACACCCATGACTAATTAAGAGACTAGGCACAACCCTTTTGGACCATGCGCCGACCATTTTTTTTCCATTGTTAAACTAGCAAAAGTGGACACACCATAAGTGCACCTGCACCATGCGCTTTAGACCATGTGCTCAGATCATTAAAATAGGGGCCCTGTGTGTGTGTGTGTGTGTGTGTGTGTGTGTGTGTGTGTGTGTATATAAATAATAAAAAAACTACTAAGAATTACTAAGGGATTACTTGGGATGTTGAAGTCATATTTAGCGTATTATTAATTTAGCCTTTCAAATTATTTAGATTAATTAAACAAATCATTTTAGTACGGCCAGGTAATTATAACTAATAACTCACCCATTGACTCAGGTGTTAGATGTACAGACTGTTCTGTGGTAGACTGGACATGCTGAGAGTCACTCAGGACAATAACAGCTTTCCTTCCTGTAAACAATATTGAAGTCAACAAATGTACTAATGAACTATTATAAATTATAGCTATATTGTCAGGTTAACAACAAAGGTAACAGAGATAGAATTAGTTTGAAGACAATTGCAGAAAAGTATAAAAGGCAAAGAATAAATAAACATACTCCCTAGTCCAAGAGACACATTGTAGGTGATGCCTCCAGAGAGTTGAGAAGAAAGTTGGGAAGAAAGAGTGGAAAGCAGAAATGGGAGAGCAACTGAAAGTTATTTCAAAATGTGAAATAAGCAGGATAAACTATATTATGTTACATAGAAGTACCTGTTACACAAATTTAAACTGTATTAGAGCAAACATTAAAGTTTTAAACTAAACTTAAAAGATCATAAAATAAACTGCATAGTATTGGACATGATGTTTACCTGGTAGACTCCACAACCCAGACACCTCTAATGTTTTCAGCTTCCTTTCCAGTTCTGCAACCCGGTTACCCAGGATCCTGGTCAAATATACACAAACTAATAGTTCAATTTCACTCTTTAACAGTATCCTTAAAAGTAACTATGACTTAACTGATATCCCACAATACCAATAAACTACATATTATTTGATTTTCCGCACAGAAAATGAGATGACGGTTGTCACGTTGTGTCGTAACGTACTTGTTGGTTTGTCGTTGATGCTGAATGACCATGTTCTTCTCATGGATGGTCTCCAGCAGAGCAGTGGCCAGGGACTTCAGGTCACTAATGGACTGTGGAGTGACTGGGAGACTGCAGCCGTTCTCCTCAGACAGCAACAGCTCTTGTACTGAAAACATATTAGCTGTAGCTTAGCTTCTAATTATCATTCCTTCAAAGAATTGTAAATAAATTAAAGAAGAATACTTGTGAAGAACCCAATTGTTTGGATTCTATAGAAGTCTTGTGTGGTACCTTGTTTAGCAGAGAGGACACCTGTCAGAGCGCTGCTGTTGGACTTTCCATAGACTTTGCAGTTCTTCTTGCTTTCTAAAGCACTCTGAAATGAAACACATTAGTATATGCTCAACATCAGAATACAGAATGAATTCATACATATTACAATTAAAGTAAGTGAACTTTTTGTGTACATATACATTTGGTTGTAAGTGTAATAAATACCTTGTACTTCATGACATTTGCTTTGAGGAGGCTGACCTCCTCCTGAAGCTGCATTAACCGTTCATGCAGATATCTAAAAAAAATATATATATATTTTGAAGTCTTTAGTATGATATACAGTCAAATTATCATCAAGCCGCGCTGCTGATTCTTTAGCCATTTTCAAGAAACTGCATATTTTCCATCAACACTTGATTAATACTAACATTTAGTATTCTATATCTATTATTAAAACCATCCTTGCTACCTGCGCTGGACTAACTGGGACTGGTCATGCCATTTGCATATTGTTGCTCTGTTGTTGGTTTGACTGCTTCTATTGCTCTCCTCATTTGTAAGTCGCTTTGGATGATTAAATGTAAATTTAAATTACCAACAACATGACTAGCTAAAATAGCACTATTGATATTGATAATATTTAAACACTGAAAAAGCCAACTGGACATGTTCCAACCGTCACATCAATGCCTGTAACATCCCCACCAGACCACTAGAGGTCAGTCTCACCAAAATCTGATCATGAGTGCAGCAGGGATGACATAAATTGCGTCCTCTAGCATCTAGTGTATGAATTTTATGAGGTAATTTTGTCATCCAGCATCTGATAGCCCCTCCCCCTCCGGAAAAGTAAGAAAAGTTTTGACAGTTGAGAGCATTAAGTGTCCAACATTCCACACTTTTTAGGTGTGTACACACTATACATACTACAAGAATTGAAACACATTCAACATTTTTGTAGGCCAAAACCTGGGAAACCAATGTTTTTTTTTTTAATGGGTTTTTGTTTAAATGCCTGAAATAAAGTCTGTGGTTAACACAAGCTTTTTCAAAGCTTTTTTACTGTCTTGAAAAGGGCAGTCGCTGGCTAAATGAGACTACAGAGGTTGTCACAGACATTAAATGTCAGGGACACTAGTCTGCTTTCACAGTCTCATGTTTATAATTGTGCTAACTATTCTAACTCAAACTTTCAGGGAAAATGTTTTTTTAAATAAAAACTGTAAGAATTGTCAGACGCTTAGTGATTGGGATGTTGAAGTCATGTGACCATGGTGTGGTTTATTTATAGCCTACATTTAGCTTTTTGCTTCTGCCAGTTGTATTCAGGCTTCATAATTCAAGTTGTCTTCATTTGTGTAGATTGTCATGATGAACAAAACATGTAAGAATCATAAACTTTTGCTGAACAATTAGTTTATTTTCTGCAATAGTCCAAAAGCCAATGGAAAAATTCTACTGTGTTTTTGTCAAGGGAACCAGGGTGATGCTAACTTCCCTGTCGGCCTACAAAAATACGTTATCACTGCAGCACTCTATAGTCACACTTGGTTAATTAAGATAATCACTAGGTGCACAAAATGGCGCCTGTGAGCTTCGGCAATGCAAGTGTGTGCCGCTTAGCGAAGTTCGCATTTGCTCTAAGGAGAGACTTGTTTTTGAAACTTGGCTAAATACACTCACCTAAAGGATTATTAGGAACACCTGTTCAATTTCTCATTAATGCAATTATCTAATCAATCAATCACATGGCAGTTGCTTCAATGCATTTAGGGGTGTGGTCCTGTTCAAGACAATCTCCTGAACTCCAAACTGAATGTCAGAATGGGAAAGAAAGGTGATTTAAGCAATTTTGAGCGTGGCATGGTTGTTGGTGCCAGACGGGCCGGTCTGAGTATTTCACAATCTGCTCAGTTACTGGGATTTTCACGCACAACCATTTCTAGAGTTTACAAAGAATGGTGTGAAAAGGGAAAAACATCCAGTATGCGGCAGTCCTGTGGGCGAAAATGCCTTGTTGATGCTAGAGGTCAGAGGAGAATGGGCCGACTGATTCAAGCTGATAGAAGAGCAACTTTTACTGAAATAACCACTCGTTACAACCGAGGTATGCAGCAAAGCATTTGTGAAGCCACAACACGCACAACCTTGAGGCGGATGGGCTACAACAGCAGAAGACCCCACCGGGTACCACTCATCTCCACTACAAATAGAAAAAAGAGGCTACAATTTGCACGAGCTCACCAAAATTGGACAGTTGAAGACTGGAAAAATGTTGCCTGGTCTGATGAGTCTCGATTTTAGAGTCAGAATTTGGCGTAAACAGAATGAGAACATGGATCCATCATGCCTTGTTACCACTGTGCAGGCTGGTGGTGGTGGTGTAATGGTGTGTGGGATGTTTTCTTGGCACACTTTAGGCCCCTTAGTGCCAATTGGGCATCGTTTAAATGCCGGCCTACCTGAGCATTGTTTCTGACCATGTCCATCCCTTTATGACCACCATGTACCCATCCCCTGATGGCTACTTCCAGCAGGATAATGCATCATGTCACAAAGCTCGAATCATTTCGAATTGGTTTCTTGAACATGACAATGAGTTCACTGTACTAAAATGGCCCCCACAGTCACCAGATATCAACCCAATAGAGCATCTTTGGGATGTGGTGGAACGGGAGCTTCGTGCCCTGGATGTGCATCCCACAAATCTCCATCAACTGCAAGATGCTATCCTATCAATATGGGCCAACATTTCTAAAGAATGCTTTCAGCACCTTGTTGAATCAATGCCACGTAGAATTAAGGCAGTTCTGAAGGCGAAAGGGGGTCAAACACAGTATTAGTATGGTGTTCCTAATAATCCTTTAGGTGAGTGTATAACGAATGCTTTTACATTTAAAGAGGAAATGGTGGTCTATCAGAGATGAAAGGAAACATCATTCTTATATTATTGTGTACCTTTGTGCGGTAATTCAGCAAGATTATCTTTCATTCTTTCTCCTGTTGATTCTGCGGTTCAGGCTCAGGGATTAGTGAAAATCCACAGGAATTTCTTCATTCATACAAAACCTCAAGTGTATAATATACATGTCCTGATTTTGTTCGGACTGCTGGGCGACTAAATGGCTTCTCTTTCTGCATGGAACAACACTACCCATCAAGATCTAATGTTTGCTATTGTCAACCTAAGTATCAATCCTCATCTGAGATATAAATAAGCATGATAATACGATCTGGACTCAGTGTATGGTTTATTAACTTTATTTGGTAACATTATTATTGCTAACTGTCTGTATTACCTAATATGTAATTTAATTATTATAGGTTTACATATAATGTTCAGAGTTTGTATTTCCCCTGTGTGTTTCTATTAATTACTGGATTTATTTTTGTGCAAGTGAGATGAGTAAAGAGAATCTCTTGCATAAATCATTATATGCCATCTATAAGCAGCACATACAATATATTTTACGAGTAGAATATACAGTGCATCCGTAAAGTATTCACAGCGCTTCACTTTTTCCACATTACAGCCTTATTCCAAAATGGATTAAATTCATATTTTTTTTCTCAATTCTACAAACAATACCCCATAATGACAATGTAAAAAGAATCTGATTTGAAATCTATGCAAATGTATTAAAAATAAAAAATGAAAAAAATCACATTGGTACACTGGTACATAAGTATTCACAGTTGCCATGACACTCACAATTGAGCTCAGGTACATCTATTTCCACTGATCATCCTTGAGATGTTTCTACAACTTGATTGGAGTCCACCTGTGGTCAATTCAGTTGATTGGACATGATTTGGAAAGGCACACACCTGTCTATATAAGGTCCCACAGTTAACAGTGCATGTCAGAGCACAAACCATGAAGTCCAAGGAATTGTCTGTAGACCTCCGAGACAGGATTGTATCAAGGCACAGATCTGGGGAAGGGTACAGAAACATTTCTGCAGCATTGAAGGTCCCAATGTGCACAGTGGCCTCCATCATCCGTAAATGGAAGAAGTTTGGAACCACCAGGACTCTTCCTAGAGCTGGCCACCTGGCCAAACTGAGCGATCGGGGGAGAAGGGCCTTAGTCAGGGAGATGACGAATATGAATACTATGACCTCCCCAACCATTATGAACAAGTCATATTATGAATAATATGAATGCGCTGTGAATACTTTCCGGATACACTGTATTTCAGTCAACCACCTGACTACGTTTCAAATGCCACTGGCTCATGTAATCATAATATAGATGTTAGTATAACAGATATAACAGTGATATAACAGATTCTATGAACAATTATAACATATAATTTTCAGCTCTCTGCACTGGCGTCAGGCGAAACCGGAAGTGTTTATGCACACACTCGCTAGATTGGAAATCCAACATGGCAGCCATATGCAACAAGCCGATACCCTACCTGTTTGCAAATTATGCATTACTAAGTCATTACTGAGTCGTTATTATGTTACTGAGGTTTTCTACACTTCTGTTAAATAAACTGACTGTCGTGGGAAAACCTATTTGGACTAGTTTATGGATTATTTTGGCATCAAAATGTGATTTATGCATAATTAAATAATACATTTCTGTATATATATGGTAATTCTTGTGGGGGGTTTATCTCTTACTACTAAAGCTAAATGTTTGTATGCTGAACATTTCAACACTGACCTGTTCTCCATACACAAAGCATCTATATCCAGGATGCGGTTCTCATGGCTACCCAAGATGTGGTTAATTTCCAGATTTAGTCTGTGAGCTTTCTCCTGGTAGACATTACGCTCTGCTCTCACATCCTGAAGTTCATCTGTGGCTGCTTTTAAGCTTTGTTCCAGTGCTTCATTCTACCACATCACAGGGTAAGGACACAAAATTATATTAGTGTATAATTTTTTAGTGTATCAACTGTGAGACATGACACATTGTGATATTCTTCCCAAAATGTGTAGAATGCTGAGAGCATTGTACCTGTTCTCGAGCTTTCTCTAACTGCTGAACAAGATCTTCTCTCTCGTGGGCTGGAAAGTGACGAGTCCCCACCTCTTCGTCCCCTAGACGCTGCTTTGCAATGGTCATCCTCAGCAGCTGTGTGTTGAAAAGACTCCAGATATCTATGCTATATATGGACTGTGATCACAATGCTTGAGGAGACATAGGTATGTGACTACTCATTTGACCATGCCAACATCTGCATATGATTGAGTCATGCGAAGAAATGACCTGACCTGCGTGTGCAAAGCCCATACCTTGTTATCACCCTGCACTTCCGCTAAACGTTGGTTTAGTTCTTTGACCTCATCACCCAGCTGTTTGTTCTGTTCTCGTGAGTCTCTCAGTAACTGCGCCAGGTTGACCTGTGTTCAACACATTTGACTTTTCAACATGTAATACAAGCAACATTTAATTAATTTGTATTTAATTATTTGAATAACATCACATACAAGTCATGAATACTGGGTTGGCTACATCACTAAGTACATTTTTTGTTATCTCAGATCTCAGATCTGTAGGTTTATACATACATGGGCTGGTCATATAATTAGAATATCATCAAAAAGTTGATTTATTTCACTAATTCCATTCAAAAAGTGAAACTTGTATTTTATATTCATTCATTACACACAGACTGATATATTTAAAATGTTTATTTCTTTTAATTTTGATGATTATAACTGACAACTAAGGAAAATCCCAAATTCAGTATCTCAGAAAATTAGAATATTACTTAAGACCAATACAAAGAAAGGATTTTTAGAAATCTTGGCCAACTGAAAAGTATGAACATGAAAAGTATGAGCATTTACAGCACTCAATACTTAGTTGGGGCTCCTTTTGCCTGAATTACTGCAGCAATGCGGCGTGGCATGGAGTCGATCAGTCTGTGGCACTGCTCAGGTGTTATGAGAGCCCAGGTTGCTCTGATAGTGGCCTTCAGCTCTTCTGCATTGTTGGGTCTGGCATATCGCATCTTCCTCTTCACAATACTCCAAAGATTTTCTATGGGGTTAAGGTCAGGGATACCATGGTCCTTTAACCAGGTACTTGTTGCTTTGGCACTGTGTGCAGGTGCCAAGTCCTGTTGGAAAATTAAATCTGCATCTCCATAAAGTTAGTCAGCAGCAGGAAGCATGAAGTGCTCTAAAACTTCCTGGTATACGGCTGCGTTGACCTTGGACCTCAGAAAACACAGTGGACCAACACCAGCAGATGGCATGGCACCCCAAACCATCACTGACTGTGGAAACTTTACACTGGACCTCAAGCAACGTGGATTGTGTGCCTCTCCTCTCTTCCTCCAGACTCTGGGACCCTGATTTCCAAAGGAAATGCTAAATTTACTTTCATCAGAGAACATAACTTTGGACCACTCAGTAGCAGTCCAGTCCTTTTTGTCTTTAGCCTAGGTGAGACGCTTCTGACACTGTCTGTTGTTCAAGAGTGGCTTGACACAAGGAATGCGACAGCTGAAACCTATGTCTTGCATACGTCTGTGCGTAGTGGTTCTTAAAGCACTGACTCCAGCTGCAGTCCACTCTTTGTGAATCTCCCCCACATTTTTGAATGGGTTTTGTTTCACAATCCTCTCCAGGGTGCGGTTATCCCTATTGCTTGTACACTTTTTTCTACCACATCTTTTCCTTCCCTTCGCCTCTCTATTAATGTGCTTGGACACAGAGCTCTGTGAACAGCCAGTCTCTTTTGCAATGACCTTTTGTGTCTTGCCCTCCTTGTGCAAGGTGTCAATGGTCGTCTTTTGGACAACTGTCAAGTCAGCAGTCTTCCCCATGATTGTGTAGCCTACAGAACTAGACTGAGAGACCATTTAAAGGCCTTTGCAGGTGTTTTGAGTTAATTAGCTGATTAGAGTGTGGCACCAGGTGTCTTCAATATTGAACCTTTTCACAATATTCTAATTTTCTGAGATACTGAATTTGGGATTTTCCTTAGTTGTCAGTTATAATCATCAAAATTAAAAGAAATAAACATTTTAAATATATCAGTCTGTGTGTAATGAATGAATATAATAAAAAGTTTCACTTTTTGATGATATTCTAATTATATGACCAGCACCTGTACATAATAAGGCATCTTCACACAGACAAGTTAAGGCTGCTCTGTGCCTGCTCAAAATTCAGTGTAAAGATGCAATGCTGCATAAAAGCCAGACTTAATTAAACCTGCTCTGATCAGCCTCAGCCCCTAGGATCAAAGCATACAGTTGTAATTTCTGTATAAACGCATTTATGCACCTCTGAGCAGCATTAAAAGGTCTGTGTAAAGACACTAGTGCAGTGTCCAGTCTGTGTCACCTTTGCAGTGTAAATTTGGCATAAAAGCATCAAACAGAGGATATTTAAATAGATGATAATCAAAAACATACTTGGTTTCTTTTTTCAGGAGGCAGAGAGGGGTCACCATCCTTTTAATGAAAAAAAAATTTATGTAAAAAAAGTTCTTATAAATACAAAGTTCTGTCATGAAACTCTAGATGGCCTTAACTCAATCTGCTTGCAATCACATCATTCTCTATAGGGCACAGCTGATTGGTTCCAGCCATATCAGTAGCCAATGAGCTCACTGCTCAACCTTTAAATACTTGGTCAGCATTTACCATGCTTTTAGAAACCCTCCACCTTCCCCAGCTCCACCTGTATAGATTTGCTAAGGATAATTCATGTATGCTGTTTTGTACAGCAGCAGCATGTCTTGCTCGCAGCAGTGTGCCGTGTATGTATTGGCAGTAGCAAGTAGCTTGCTCTGCAGCAGCAGCGTAGCAGATGTATTCAGCCAAGACCAAGCATATCAACATTGACATCAGTATTGGGGGTAACGCATTACAAGTAATGCTGAGTTCAGACTGCACGATTTTCAAACTGGTCGGATCCCTGCTCTTTTCACTATTAATATCTATTAATTTTGTGTCTCCTCCCCAAACTTCCCAGTGCCCTGTATCTTGCTCTCTCATTGGCTGTAGGTCTATGATTTCGGCCATTTGTCTGCGATTCCGCAAAACCTGTCGGCGAGTCAAAATCGGGGCTAAAATCGGGCAGTGTGAACTTAGCATAACTAGAGTTACATAATCAGATTACTTTTTTCAAGTAACTAGTAAAGTAACGCCTTACTTTTAAATTTACAACAAAATATCTGAGTTACTCTTTCCTATTTATTGACTGACAGCTCTCCCATCCCCATGTTAAGAGAAATCGGGAGTAAATGCACGGGCGTTGTGTGCGGCATGTAAACATGATGGTTATTGTACTTCTAGACTAAATGTGAGCATGCATTTGGACAAAAAAAGATTAAGTATTCCTCAAAATGAATAAAATCTGTGAAATGCAAAATCGCAACACTACGCAAGCCTCCAATAATTAAATTTGTTCAATAAAACAAATATTTTTATAATATTTAATCTCTCTGTTTTGACCAATGTACTTGCTGCTGACCTTTGATAATTCAGTTAAACCAACAGCAAAAATGACTTTAGATTTTTTGTTTTTACTGGTGAAGTGTGGTGAAACTTCTTCTCCTGTATCTTATTCTTCTGCAATCCAGGATAGCAGCACAGCTGAAAGGTTTGTTTGAGCTGCACCCTCTACTGTACACGTGTAAATTTGCATTTGCAATAGCCTTATTATTTAAATTTTGGTGTGAAAGGGCCTTTACGTTTGCCCAAAAATATAACTTTTTGTTATTAAAAAACAAACAAACAAACAAACAAGCCCAGCGTAGGTAAGAACAAGTAATTCAAAAGTAACTTAAAATATTACTTTTCTTAAAAAAGTAACTAATGTAATTAGTTACTTTTTAAGGGAGTAATGCAATATTGTAATGCATTACTTTCAAAAGTAACTTCCCCCAACACTGATTGTCATATTATCCAATACCATGCCAAACACTCCAAGAGTTATCATAACAGAAATACACTTCATTATAATGACAATATAAATAAATCATTGCAACAAAAAAAAATGAATGTCTTCCTGAATGTTTTCTTCTACTTTTTATACTTCAAAATTAGTGTTTAATCAATTTAGAATAGAATAGAATAGAATACATACTATGAGCTCTCTGTACTTTTTCTTCAGCCCTTGGTGGCGCTCACGGAGCTGGTTTGCCATCAGTTTGAACTGATCCCTTTCCTGCTGGCAGGTGTCCAGTTCTTTTGATAAGATCAGCAGTGCCTCCTTCTTACTTTCCAGTTTTCTCTTGCATACCAGGAACTAGGCAAAGAAAGAAAACAATAGGGCATTTAATGCTCTAATTCAATGCATTAGTCACCATTGCCAAAAAAGGCAATGATCAAAGTAGGTTTTTGCATTGTTTCGAGTGTTTTTTTTAACTAAATCACATGAGCCTTGATTCAAGATGTTTCTGGAACTGTATGTTCTTTAATAAAACAGCAGTTGTTGAGGGGCTAAATTAAAATAAGAAATTTCAACTTCCATGTTGTACATCTTGATTTTAGTGGTTTTAGCATTTTAAAGAAGGTTCTTTGATATTATTTAAATAATGATTTGATTAAGTCACACGGGCCCCTTGGAAGGCCATTAGGCCCCTGTTTAGATCCACTGTTATAAAGGACTAATGAAGTCCAACCTTTAAATTAAAATAACCTTTGAAGTGTTCAACCAATCCTTTGAAATTAGGCTACAATGCACTAGTCTACTATTGATATTTACATTCACATTATTAAAAACCAACATCTCCTAAGTTGTGCGCATGTATGATTATTTATGAAGATTTACCCTAAGAAGATTTTATATCACCTTATCATCATAGCTACCATTATTTTCAAGATTTACTTCATCTGAATGCCAGGTCTACCCAGAATTCAGTGCCGTTCATGGACCTTGACGAGAAAAGGATTAAGATTAAAGTTAACCCCTCCACTGATCATGTCGTGTCAGACCTTGCGTATTTGATTTATTATTATGCAAGACATTTAAAGATGTAATGAGAACGGTACTACTCAATACTATTCGATACGAGGAAGCGGTCATAAGAAAATGTGAAAACACGGGTATCAGTAACGGGGCTTTTAAGTCTCTGTACATCAGCAAATAGATAGATCGTATTTAGAAAAACATGCCACAAAAAATGTAAGCATCCTCTATAGTGCAATGCTGATAGTATGATTCATAGAGTGCAGAGGCGCGTGAGGCATCAATATGTCTGCGTTTCCTACCTCATTCACTAGACCCTGCCAATCGTTTTCGCTTCTTCTGGAAGGATTCATTTTCGGTCAGAGAATATTGTTCTAAAAAATCTGTCAATAACAAAAACTGTCACGTCGTAAGCATCTATTGCGACGAGGAAGACACGACTACATGTTTCAGGTTTCATCAACATCACGGACATCATTTCCGGCTGGGTTGATGCCCAACAGCAGCGTGTCCCTTTAAACAGGGACGCGATTAACGTGAAGTGACAGTGCTGCAAAAGCCAAAGAATATACCATCTGTATAATGTAGCTTTTTACGTTACGTTATGTGATCATAATGCTTCTATGGTCTCAAAAAATAAACTATAATATATCGTAGCAAATGCACTTGTTTTGCTGCATGTTGCTAGACACATTGTCTATTAAAGCACCGCTGTAAAGTTTGTTTTTAATTATAACATAATGTTGTAATTATCTAAGCAAGATATATACATTTGTTCTTGTTCATTGTATTGTTGTGCGATGACTAAAATTATATTGATGAGTCTACTCTTAAAATGTACTTTAAACTATAGGCTATGGTTACACTTTAGAATAGGGTCCAATTCTCACTATCAACTGTTAACTACAACTTATTGCCTCAATCAACTCCTAATTACTGCTTATTAACAGTTAGTATAGGTAGTTGTTACATTTAGGTATTAGGTATTAAGGGATATAGAATATGGTCATGCAAAATAAGGCATTAATATGTGCTTTACAAGTACAAATAAACAGCCAAATATAAGCAACTAATCAGTAGTGAAAATTGGACCCTAAACTAGTGTTACTATATATACACCAATCAGGCATAACATTATGACCACCTTCCTGACATTGTGTTGGTCCCCCTTGTGCTGCTAAAACAGCAAGAAGGCAAGCCCTTCAAGCCCTGAGGTCTAGTGAAGTCCATGCCTAGTGGGTCCCCCTTTTGCTGTTTGATCAGACCACACGCGCCTTCGCTCCCCACGTGCATCAATGAGCCTTGGCCACCCATGACCCTGTTGCCGGTTCACCAGTGTTCCTTCCTTGGACTACTTTTGATAGATACTGACCACTGCAGACCGGGAACACCCCACAAGAGCTGCAATTTTGGAGATGCTCTGACCCAGTCGTCTAGCCATCATAATTTGGCCCTTGTCAAACTCGCTCAAATCTTTACGCTTGCCCATTTTTCCTGCTTCTAACACATCAACTTTGAGGACAAAATGTACTTGCACTTGCTGCCTAATATATCCCACCCATTAACAGGTGACATGATGAAGAGATAATCAGTGTTATGGACTTCACCTCTCAGTGGTCATGTTATGCCTGATCGGTGTGTACACTCACTTAAAAGATTATTAGGAACACCATACTAATACTGTGTTTGACCCCCTTTCGCCTTCAGAACTGCCTTAATTCTACGTGGCATTGATTCAACAAGGTGCTGAAAGCATTCTTTAGAAATGTTGGCCCATATTGATAGGATAGCATCTTGCAGTTGATGGAGATTTGTGGGATGCACATCCAGGGCACGAAGCTCCCGTTCCACCACATCCCAAAGATGCTCTATTGGGTTGAGATCTGGTGACTGTGGGGGCCATTTTAGTACAGTGAACTCATTGTCATGTTCAAGAAACCAATTTGAAATGATTGGAGCTTTGTGACATGGTGCATTATCCTGCTGGAAGTAGCCATCAGAGGATGGGTACATGGTGGTCATAAAGGGATGGACATGGTCAGAAACAATGCTCAGGTAGGCCGTGGCATTTAAACGATGCCCAATTGGCACTAAGGGGCCTAAAGTGTGCCAAGAAAACATCCCCCACACCATTACACCACCACCACCAGCCTGCACAGTGGTAACAAGGCATGATGGATCCATGTTCTCATTCTGTTTACGCCAAATTCTGACTCTACCATCTGAATGTCTCAACAGAAATCGAGACTCATCAGACCAGGCAACATTTTTCCAGTCTTCAACTGTCCAATTTTGGTGAGCTTGTGCAAATTGTAGCCTCTTTTTCCTATTTGTAGTGGAGATGAGTGGTACCCGGTGGGGTCTTCTGCTGTTGTAGCCCATCCGCCTCAAGGTTGTGCATGTTGTGGCTTCACAAATGCTTTGCTGCATACCTCGGTTGTAACGAGTGGTTATTTCAGTCAAAGTTGCTCTTCTATCAGCTTGAATCAGTCGGCCCATTTTCCTCTGACCTCTAGCATCAACAAGGCATTTTCGCCCACAGGACTGCCGCATACTGGATGTTTTTCCCTTTTCACACCATTCTTTGTAAACTCTAGAAATGGTTGTGCGTGAAAATCCCAGTAACTGAGCAGATTGTGAAATACTCAGACCGGCCCGTCTGGCACCAACAACCATGCCACGCTCAAAATTGCTTAAATCACCTTTCTTTCCCATTCTGACATTCAGTTTGGAGTTCAGGAGATTGTCTTGACCAGGACCACACCCCTAAATGCATTGAAGCAACTGCCATGTGATTGGTTGATTAGATAATTGCATTAATGAGAAATTGAACAGGTGTTCCTAATAATCCTTTAGGTGAGTGTGTATATATATATATATATATATATATATATATATATATATATATATACACACACACACACCGTAATTCCACATAACAAAGCATGTAATCATGTAAATAATACTAAAGTGCACATAATGCACAGAAGACAATATCATATAGATGTTACATCACACATCATTTCTGTGATACATCTGTGACATTCTGCTGATGCAGTACACTGCCTTTGGTCTTATTTATCACACCTAAGTGCTCTGTCACAAAGAATGATGCTGACTGGCTGGTAAAGTGATCCTTGTGAACATAAGCAGTTTCTCAATATCAAGGAGTAAAGTGTCATCTGGAATGTCCATTTTAATGTGCTTATTTCTTATTATGTTCTGTGTTTATATTGACAGTATGGAACAGTGATGCATTCAAGACGAGCTGCTAAACCATTTATGCAGCTGGCTTCTTTATGAGAAATGGAAAAGGCATACATGCCAATGATACCCAACAAGAATGAATGAGCAGATCAATAGAAGATGCTGTTTTATTTATTATAATTTATATATTTTCAAATTTACATTCAGTATATTGCTCTGCCAGCTACAGTAATAAAACTGACAAAAGGATCCTGCTCTGTAAAAAAAAATCTAAGGCTTTCATTCATCAAAGGCAATAACATTGAGGGTCTCTATTGAATAATAGCACTAGTCAGCACCAATAACATGCTTTTATAAAGTCAAACCAGCGCATTAGGATAAATTAGCTTAAAGCTGACAAGTCTGACCAGTCTTTTGGATTTAAGTCTGAGTCCCTACCTTTGGTGAACCTGATATTTCACAAAGAAACTATTTAAAAGGGCCCTGATATAATCAAACAGTCTTTTCAACATCTGAATAAATTAAGCTGCAGTGCATTATTTATTCAAACTTTAATACAAAAATGTTGCATAAATAGTTTTTGCAAGACTAGAGAATAGAGATGTGCACTGGGTTTCAGCCTTTTTGTGGACAAAACATTACATTCATAAATATCACGGTTAAATGTATGCATATATTGAAGAATAGAGTTTTGTTTTAGTATTCGCCCAGAGGGAACAAATAACAGCATATGCCTCATTTGCTATAATCCACTGAAATATGTTCAAAAACCTTGGTTTTGCCTTTGAAACTGGTGGCCAGCACAAAATCACGCTGGTCTGTGGACAGTGCTGTGAATGAGCGTGGCCACTGAACATACACATCCCTGAACTTGATAAAACTCTGGTTCTCCTCATCCCATCTGAAGATCTGGGAGAAAGAATAATCACTGCTCAGAATCAAATAGTGCTGGTCTTTGAATTTGATGGGCTGTAATACCGTGGCACCACGTGAAGGGAAGCCCTGTACTTCTTCAAAGTGTTTGCCAGTCCACTTAATGACTTTTGAGTCACCGATGTAGCAGGCAAGGGCAAGGTAGAGAACGTCTTTAATCCTAAAGGCTTTCACACTTACAATATCGTCCATATTTGCTATCTCATCATGGAGAACAAACTTCTGGGCGCTCTTGTTCCATTGGTACATAACAGGAACCTGGGAGCGGCTCACTAGTATAAGAACAGATTTGCCATCTAAATAAAAAAACTCTGCATCAGTATCACGAAACCACTCATGGAGGTACTGATATGGGTAGAAACCAGTTTCGTTCCATTTAAACAGAGTTGTCATTCCAGCTTTGGAACTGTCGACAATAAGGAAGAACCAGTCATCTCCAATCTGGAAGACTTCAATGTCATTTGGCTTGGACACATTGAGCATTTCAACTGCCTGAAACTTGGTGAACTTATTCTGTGCCTGGTCATATTTGTAGACAAGGGAGCCATCGAAGAGCTGGGAGACAATAACAAGTGCCTGCTCATTGATCAGAACAGACCTGCACCCAACAACAGACCGTCCTGAAATATAATGTATAAAAAAATAATAAAATAAACTTCTATACTCTTTCATACTTATGACATATAACAAATAATTATAGAGCTAACTGTGTCAAACCTGTGATGTCATCAAAAGGCCGGAATTTTGTCTCAATGTGATCCCATTCCATGATCATGCAGCTGTCTGAATTTGGAACTGCCATAGCAACATATATATCATCTTTGTGAGAGAAGATGTCTGCTGACATGGATTGAGTATTCAATATTTGATGCTGAACAAATTCTGAAAAAGAAACAGACATAGTGTAGCACATTCATTCATTGTCATTAAAGTATAAACAAATCACATTTTCTTTTAAGTCACATCGAAATCAAAATGGACAATTCTTGTTTTTTAGGGAATATTGCAGCTTTTATTATAAATGATTTATCTATTGCACATCATCACTTTTTTAAAGAAATTCATGTGCCTTCTTTAATCAAAATATCTTTCCCTTCCTCTTGCAGCGACATCTCTTCTCTTCTCTAATGAAGTGTTTACTGGCGCGAGGGCAGGACAAGCTGTCACTCACATGAGATCACAGCAATAGCAAACCACAATAGTCTAACAACAAATCAATTCCAATGGACAAAGTCCTGCCCTATATTTTTTTCTAGTTCGAAAAGCCATTTTATAATAAGGAAGAAAAGACTAACACAACTTCCTTTTCACAGCATTTATCAAGACGCTTGTTGCCAAATTTCAAGAGAAAGATATCTGAGCAATAGAAATTTTGTTACCTGTGGAGACACACTTGCTGTGTTTTTCTGGGACATCCTTTAACAGGACACCCTTCATGCCAGATGGACTGGCACAGTAAACATCTGAGATTGTGGCATTGGATCGCTTCAACCACAGCATCAGCCACATGGACTCACAGTCGCACTGGAACATGTTCCCTCGCAGGTCTCTGTTTTTTTAGACATTAAATAATTAAAAGTTATTTGCTTGGAAAATTAACAAAACCATTTACATGATGTCAGTGCAATATCAATGTTTCCCAACTATTTAGCGTATTCACAGCGCTTCACTTTTTCCACATTTTGTTATGTTACAGCCTTATTCCAAAATTGATTAAATTCTACAAACAATACCCTATAATGACAATGTGAAAGAATCTGATCCTGGTGCCATGTGTTCCACAGTTAAGCGACGCACATGCACCTGGCCATCCACGTGATGTAAAAGAAAACATGATTCATCAGGCCAGGCCACCTTCTTCCATTGCTCAGTGGTCCAATTCTGATGCTCACGTGCCCACTGTTAGCACTTTTAGCAGTGGACAGGGGTCAGCATGGGCACTCTGACTGGTCTGCAGTCCCACACGCAACAAACTGCAATGCACTGTGTATTCTGACACCTTTCTATCAGAACCAGCATTCACTTCTTAAGCAATTTGAGCTACAGTAGCTTGTTTGTTCGATCAGAACACATGATCCAGCCTTTGCTCCCAACGTGCATCAGTGAGCCTTGGCTGCTCATGACCCTGTCGCCGGTTCACCACTGTTCCTTGGACCACTTTTGATAGATACTACCCCACAAGAGCTGCAGTTTTGGAGATGCTCTCACCCAGTCATCTAGCCATCACAATTTGGCCCTTGTCAAACTCGCTCAAATCCTTATGCTTGCCCATTTTTCCTGCTTCTAACACATCAACTTTGAGGACAAAATGGTCACTTGCTGCCTAATATATCCCACCCACTAACAGGTGCCGTGATGAAGAGATAATCAGTATTATTCACTTCACCTGTCAGTGGTCATGTTACGCCTGATCTGTGTATATAAATAATATATGGTTGATATAAGTGGTTGCCTTGGTAATATGTCGAATACATGTGCACATTTGCAGATAGTGATTGAAGAACTCACAGTTCAATCAAAGAGCGCAGATCAGAAAAAAGACCTCTGGGCAATGTTTGCATATTGTTGTTTGCTAATGATCTGTAAAAACACAGAGGAAATGAATCAATACACATGGGCAAAATACTTTATTTATAGTTTATACTTATTTATGTAAGATCAATCAGAATTTTTAAGCACAAATTTACCTTATAATAATACTCAAGACAACAGCAGTCAGCAGTGTATCATTTACATTTATACATTTAGCAGACACTTTTATCCAAAGTGACTTACAAAAGAGGAACAAACAACAAAGCATTCATCAAATAGCCAACGATCATTCTAGTACACAATGACAACTAGATTAGGAAAAAGCATTATGTACGTGCATTATGCATCACATTATGTCGTGAAAATAAAATATTACACAAAAAATATATATGTCCTACTGAACTAAATATTTAATATGATGCCTACCCTATGCAATCTAAACATACATTCTGCAGTGACTTAGCCTTTCCTTGCTGCATGTTATACTCACAGATGTGTAACATCCCGAAGTCCTCTGAAGGCATATTTGTTTATCTCTTCAATTTTGTTGCCCTCAATAAATCTGGTTGGAGAAATAAAATGAGACAAAATATACATTGCCAAGAATTTCAGTCAATCACTCTGCAGGAATACTGAGTAAATGATCCATACATCCAACAAATATATGGATGTTAGTTAGCCAGTAATATAAAGAAGTTATATTTTTTATCATAAATTTAATTACAGAAAAGCTGTCAAAATACTTACAAATACTCAAGATGAGGAAGCCCTGAGAATGCATCCTCCTTTATTTCAGACAATGAATTAGAACTAAGGAGACTAAGAGGAAAAAAAGTTACCAGAAAATACCATGATGCATAAATTATCACAATTAATACCAGCAGTATAGAAATGATCTTAATTTTCCAATATAACAAAGCATGCCTTGTATTTAACACAGTGTTTTCTAATGCAGATAAACTGGCAAATTTAATAAAGTGATGCAGCAGACACTTACATTAACTGCAGTGAGGGCATGAGCGAGAACATAGCCTCATTGATTTCCGGGAAACTGCAATTAACAATACTCCTAAAAAATAATAATAATAAATTAATAAATAAAATAAATATCGCACTTTTTCATTCATTGTTTTGTACACTGCAATGCGCGCTCAGTTTCGAAAACACAAATATTGCATAGGCTTGTATGTCGCACTATCTTTATGTTGAATACTGTACAATTATAGCCTAAGGATTTTCGCTCAAAAATTTGTTACGAGAACGTAATATTGCACTTACAGAGAGTTGATGTCACTCGGTATAGTCCGCGGGATGAGAGACGAACCGACACAAATGACTGAATCTGTCGTGCAAGTGCATCCTGAAGGACATTTGAATACTCGCTTTGATTGGGACAGTTGAAATGAACAAATAAATAGTAAAGTTACCAAAAGACACTTTCGGATGGAAGAAAATGTATCGTTTGTAAGATCCATGGCTGTGAGCGTAGTCGAAATCCAAACGCTTCCCTGTCCCGAGCTCGGCGCACTGAACTGCAGCACGAAGGACTGACTTGAGAATCAGCAGCTCTGATGCAGTCAGTGCTTTAGACTGTCCCATTGGAGGAGTCCTCACGAGTCCAATAAAACAACTAAAAGTAGCATGTAACCGTCAGATCATACCACTGCTGTTAGTTTGCGTTTGTCCTTGCCTTAAGATGATTTTAAGATGAATTTTTGTTTTTATCACACCTCTTCCTGTTTTCCTCCCTGCTACAGGCTATACATTTATGTCATATCAGAAAAATTGTGCTTCATCTGCAAGTCTGAAAATGCACATACGATCTCGGCAATGAAAACGTGGGTGAAGTGGATTATGAGGTAATGACGCAGCAATTGTTTAAATGAATGGCTTCTGTGTCTTGTGTTAGACACAAGTATCAAGCATCACTGACATTGGTCATCACTTTACATTAAGATAAGCTCAAACTGTATTTGTGTCCTCTATTTCCCTACAGATTAAACTAGAAGATGCATAACATATTACAACAATTTCTCTGGCAACCAGTAATAAACCTCAACATGACAGTAAATAATGGACTCTATGCATACCATTAATCATTTAGAAGCAGATCTGATTTCAGCATCTAAGTGCTTTCTGTCTATATGTGACTAGGGGAGGTGCTTAAATGGATGACAACGAGACTGCTGCAATCTGGCACTTATATGAAGTATACATTAGTGGTTCTCAACTGCTTTACCTGCAGACCTCTCCCAATGCATCAATGTCCAACAAATTACCTTAACAGACTGCACATTCCTAGGTATATTTGCAGACAAATCAATACAGACCACCTCATCAAAAACTCCACTTCGCCAGACTAAGGAAGTTTAGAAACCAGTCAGCACCTTCTGTTTTTAAACTGCCACTGTGGCGATCTTTCCGGCATTGTCTATTAGTATGGCAAAGACTTTAGCACATTGTCACTAATGCTCCAAAGATCATGGGTACAGTCAGATCTTCCCCAGCACATATCTAGCACATCAATGCACATAAAAAGATTACCATGGATCCATCTAACTCGGCACATAAAGAAGCTCTGCTCAGAAAGAAGATGGAGATCTTTAACCACTAAAACATCCATTAATAAAGAACATTTTCTTTAAAACAGCCATCAGAGTGCTCAATAAACCTCCTTAAAATATACATATTGTAATATTTAATAGAATACACATTATGCAACTTTTGTAATGTAGATTGTACATTGTGTTGTATTGTACTGAATATTTGCATAAAGGTGCCCCACCGCCAGATTATTACCCCCTAAATCCCCAGTATAGGTAGATTTAGGATTAGGTGTGTGGGTGGAGTTAGTATTAGTATGCAGTCAGGTTAGGTAGCGGCCTCAACACTATGCCATTCTATTATATTTTATTCTAAAATAACAAAAAATAATACAACTTTAGAGAATTCATTTCCCAAACGTTTACTCGGCTCTTTATGGCACACTCTCTCCAAACACCTCAACAAGAAAATTCCAGAATGGAATCTTCATTGTGGAAGAAAGAGAGGGCAAAGGCGCGTGCCTGATGACGCAGTCACTCTTTTTGCCGAGTATCATGGGAAAATAACATAGCAGGCTAGCACGCGCAGGAAGAGAGGAGAAGAACCGACACCTTCGCGAAGCGAAACTATTCCCGTGCGTTATATTTCCCATTTACCTCTTCGAACAAGTGTAAACCGGCGAACAGAAACATTCCCACATTCCAACATATCGCGAAGTGTTAACGGCTGTTGTTGTTTGTTTCATTTGTCGGCTTGTTGGATACTTAGCGCGTGTCGCTGTCGAGCGAGTTCGCGGAAGAGGTGGGTATAGTTACATTTACCTTACATATACCACTACAGACATCCTCCACTCTTTATTACACAGAAATGTTCGCATTTATATGAAAGGTGTCGTTGTTCTAGCCTAGCAGAAAATAGTGGAAAAGTCTTTCAATTGCAGGCGATTTAAGTAGAGTCAGGATTTGAAGCCGGTTAAGTTAAGAGGGGACCGTCTTTTCTGTCCGCTAGCCTTTATCATGTCCCTCACTCTTATACGTATCTGTGTATCTACTCTTTGTGTTCACATTAGGTCAGCATCGTTCCTGCTTCAGATATCAAAGCCCATCGAGATTACATTCAGAAGATAAGCAGAAACTTTTCATCAAGCGAGGCTACAGTCGACGGCGGTGTAAATATGAGTTACAAGCCGATCGCCCCCGCACCCACCGCCTCCAACCACACTCCTCCAGGTGAGTTTCATTGTGCGCTCTCTTCATTCATGTTTTTTACATACATTTTTCGCATCTGAGATATCATGGTCCTTCACCTTTTCAAATGCACTGTTTTTAATCCTGAGGAAAGGGGTCAGTGAACCTACTGTAAAAGAGGTCAGAGGCACGGATAAAAGGGGAGGAGTTAAAGGAGCCATAGCCATCTGTCTAGCTCATTACGTAAATGTGGAATAGTGTGCTGCTAACCGCACCCTCCCGCGTATATGCTTTAAAGCTAACTGTTTTCTTACCCATATGTGAGTGTGCTATGCCATCACAACAGTACATCCAATCTAAGCTGTATCTTTCCTCACTTCCTTCCATACACACACACACACACACTGGGTGGCGAGATGTCATTGGTTGAATTTGGCCTTTTGACATTTCCTTGATTTGTGATTGGTCTTCCTATTGCTCTCTGGTTTTAGGATCATGTGGCTCATCTCCATCTCTGGCATCCTCTTCTAACTTTAGACCAGCATTTAGTGACTTTGGTCCACCATCAATGGGCTTTGTACAAGTAAGTTAAATTTGATAACATTGGGCTTTTACTTATTTGCAGTCTTGAAATTATTCCCAATGGATCTTGTCTGTTTTATTTGATATTAATATACATGTACACTACTGGTCAAAAGTTGGGAATAATTAAGATCTTTTAAATGTAATGCTTATTTTGTGCTCACCAAAAATTGCATTTATTTGATGGAAAATGCAGTAAAAACCGTAATATTGATACAATTATTTTATATTAATAAAATAATTTCTATTTTAATAGATTTTAATATATTTAAATGTAACTTATTCCTGAATTTTCAACCGCCATTAACCAGTCTTCAGTATCATGTGATCACATGATGATCAGCATAAATGATTATATGTGCTCAATCAACGTTATGCAGTTTGCTGCTTAATATTTTTGTGGAAACAGTGGTAACTTTTTTTGAGATTCTTTGATGAATAGAAAGTTTTAGAGAACAGCTTTCATTTAAAAAACTTTTGTAACATTTATGTTTTTTGTTTTTTTGTCACTTTTGATCAATTTAATGCATCCTTGTTGAATAAGTGTTAATTCCTGTTTTTTAATCTTACCCCAAACTTTGGTAGTGTCATGGTTTCCACAAAAATATTAAGCAGCAAAAATATTGATGATAAAAAAAATTGTGAGCATGAGATACTACTTTCAAAAACAGTAAAAAGTCTTAATTCCAAACTTTTAGTGTATATGTACCTTTTAGTAAAATAGTAATAGAACAACTATTTTGCAGGGCTCGATGTTAAGCCTTGTCATGTGCTTGTCCTTTGGACAAGTAAATCGGTCATTCTCTTGTCTCAGTAAAGTTGTTTGTCCGGAAAAAATAGGATTTTTTTGTGTTGTAAATATACTTTATTCCGAAGCAATATTCTCATCAGCTTCGACATATTTAAATCCACATATTTGTGATATTTAATCTGAGGGCTTTTTTTTTTTCCTGATCTTAATAAATGTATACTTCATCTTTCATTTTAAATTCTTAAATTTGATCAATAAATTCATTTAGAATAAGAAGACACTATAGGACTGTTACCAATCAAATTAAATAATTTACACTGAAAAATTACAACTGCATTACATAAGGTTATAAGATTTGTTTTAAATATTTTTAAGAAATGTTGAAAAGAATGATACTTTTAAACATGAAACTAAACCACCAGTAGGTGGCACCAAGTGACTGTCTTAATGAGTGAGTCATTGATTCGCTCAAATGGCTGATTCATTCAAGAATGAGGCTTGCTGCATCCCAATTCACCAACTTATACTATGACCTAAAAGTATGTACTCTTTTTGAATGTGTAGCAGAAGAGTATGCAAGCTTTGGGACATACTACTTGATTATCTTTAACGGACAGCTCTGTCGCTTGGTTGCGTGCATCCTGTCACCGTAAACTGCCCTGTCAATCATCTTGTCAGTTAAAATCCTGCACATTGAATTTAATTTCCTACCGTAACGGAGAGAAATGTAGTAGCACGCCGATCTGCCAGTCATGGGTGTTTTTTCATGCAGAGACTCTCCTCATGTGTTCGGTATCTTTGGAATACTCTTCAACATACTACGATTTGGGACATACTAATTCTGTTTTCCAATACTATTTAGGACGGATAATATGCAAATTGGGACGCACCGGCAGTTGTTTATGAATGGGTCATTGAATCTTTTACTCAACCGATTCGTTCAAAACGCTGAATAATTCAGTTGTGTTGCTGCAAGATGCGTTATGGTTCTGTTGTGATCTTTGTTTGGAACTATTTTCACAGCTGAAACAGAACAAAAATCAATATTGTGCCTAAAATGTAATTGACTTACTTAATTACTTGTTTATTGAACTCTTGTATGAAATCAGTCACATTTTCAAGTGTGACAGTATTGAGGAAAACAGCTCTCTTGTTAGTGTGATGTTGCTGAACTTTCACTTGCCCCTTCAAAATATCCACTTGTCCCAGACAAGCGTTAATGTTGAGCCCCGTTTTGTTTTCTGTAGCCGGTCAAAGTGTCCCAGGGATCTACGTATAGTGAGCTGCTCTCTGTCATTGAGGAGATGAGTCGTGAAATTCGTCCTACCTACGCTGGCAGCAAAAGTGCCATGGAGAGACTGAAGAGAGGTACTCCACAGCCGTCTGAATAAAGTGCATGTAGCACATTTGTAACAGTCAGTGACGTTTAGTCCCCTGGAGTAATGCAAGCCTAAGGGCAGTCATGATAGTTTACTCTCTTTTTTTAGTTCTTTACATGCGATCTGACTTGCAATGTTTTTTTTGTCAGCAAAGAGATTAATTAGTGTAAATATGCCACTTATTTGTACTGTAGATAATATATTTCAGATTAATTATTAGTTGCATTGCATATAAAAGTTAGTAATCTAATGTCTGACATCTAATCATTTTGTATATTTAATTTTAAATATTTTTCCTTTCAAGGATAAAAAAAGTATGCATACAATTTGCTACCTGGTTCATTATATGATCTGCCATGCATCAAAACATTTACCTTTGAAATGGCTGATATGTGTTTCTATCTATCTTTAGGTATCATCCACGCACGTGCTCTTGTCAGGGAGTGTCTAGCGGAGACAGAGCGAAGTGCTCGCACATAACACGCACACACACCCCCCCTCCCTCTCCTTCTGGTACTTGTCTCCTCATTGTTCTGTTTCTCACAGATATGCTCCTCTTTTCCAAGCTATTTACAACACCATCTCTTTCTATCGACCTTTGTCCTTCATGCATAGCGATCTCCCGCATACTGCGATTAGCATATAAATTTTTTAAACCCAATTTTTGCAATTCTGTATTTAAATAAAAAAAAACAAATCAAGCAATTTGTCAGATTTTTAATTCCACTGCATGCAAGAAGTGCTTGTGTAAAAATGGGGGTGAAGAATTGTATTTGGCTTCAGTCATGACATAAATGCAGACTAGCTGCAGCAACATGTACTTAAAAAGCATTTTGAAAATATCTTTTATTTGTAGTGACATATAGGTTTAACTGTGACAATTCTATTAACTACACAAAAATGTGAACGAGTATACGTTTTCTGTTTCACTGATGGTATAAGTATATTCTTTTACATGTAATATCACAGTGTTAACATAATGTGTCTTTCACTTATATATTTCATAGGCCTTCTAATGCCTGATGTTTTTTATATTTATTTCCTCTATCTTTCAAGAAATGTAGTATACATACAAAAACAATGAGGGTAATAGCAATAAAACGAATAAACATGATATATATGAAAGAATAACACAAAAATGGGGCTGGGGTATAGTCATAGCAATCCCATTTTATCATCTTTCAGACTGCCCTTGTTAAAGAAAACTAACCATAATGCACAGGGTTGTGAAGTTCTGTGAGAATTTCCATCAGCTATATTCAAAAAGTGATTATACAAGGTTGGTATTTACCTATTCCTGGTTCACAGGAGTTGCAGATCCCATTGGTAACTCAAAATGAGCGTTCTTCAACAAATGATGGGTAACCCTCAGAGATAAATGGATGGCCAGGCGATTCAAAGCTATGCACTGGATGCACTCTTCATTTGTATATCAATTTACCAATAGAACATGAACAATAAGATGGGGATGATGGGTTAAATAAACTTGAGATACAGTTATCAGAGTGCATGTGCTGAAATTTAACAGTGCATATCTCCTTACAGATGGAAAGTTAGACATTCATCTTTGTTTCAGCCCTGAAAAGAGAGGAAATAGCACTTAACGGAGCAGTTTCTTGTTGTTGTTTAACAATATTGCTCACCCTAATTTAGGCTGCTTTTAAGATGAAACTAACCGTGGTAGCTGCAGCAGAGGCTTTGTCGTTGCTAAACAGGTTTTTGTAGCGTCCTTTCTCTTCTTTCTGTTTTTCCCGAATGCGGTCCTCCATTGCTCTCAACTCCTTTGCAACTGAAGTTTCAAGTGATGGGTCCAATGCAATCACTTTGGCAAAGTCAGCTTTTGCCTCTGCTTCATTCCATACTGCTGCATGAGCTTTCCCTCGTTTGAAATATGCCTTCACATTATCTGTGAGAAAGACAAGACTGAGTATGGGCATCTGAAATGCAATAAAACACTATAAAGAGTTCTCAAAGATAATATTACTGCAGCTTTTAATTTCCTCAAAGATTTAGGACCATGCACTTACACTACCCTAAAAGTGAAAAAAAAAAATGCTTCTTTGAGATGCTGTAAATACAGCTAGATAAGTGAACATGCACGGCGCCAGAATTTTTTCTCTACCGGTGCTAAGGGGGGGCTAGACCAATATGTGGGGATGTCAGAGTTACTTAATAAAGAAATTGTCTTTTAAAAAAATAAATAAAAGCAGCTATGGTACACACCACATTCATTAGAAGTGTAGTTTAAAATTATATTTGGCCAAATAGGCATATTCAACCAAATAGATTTTTTATTCAGCTTAACACAAGTGACCACAAGACAACGACAAAAACATTTTTACTGGCAAAGGTGAAAGACTTCAGCACATATGTAGCCTATACATAATCAGAACTGTGCATACATTACACTTAAATTAAACGAACACCACATCACAATCTTAGTGATTATGTAATGGATTTAAGCATTTTTTCACATAGCTGACATATCCAATTGTTTTCAAATGGAAGCGCCGCATTTTTAGAATGCCACGAGCGTTCAACGAGGCATCTTTTTCACGTTCAGCACTCAATGTTTTTACCGGTCACCGAGAGATGTAGAATGTTTAACTTTGAATAAAACACAGCGCTGATCAGACATTGTATGACCGAGTTTACAACAACTTCCTGTTTTATGGCGAAACATCGAACTTTGTGAGGCCGCCACGTACACGCCCTTAAGGGAGAACTCAAGATCTTTGCGATTTAATGTCGCAAAGGCCTTTAGATTAGACTGCAAATATGATGTTGATCTGATTAAATCTCTAGGAGGAGTTTGTTAAAGTACAACGTCTGTAAATGGCAAAAATTGTTTTGCAAAGAAAATTCAAAATATCTGACTTCCTGTTGGTTTTAAGATTTCGTACCAGGATACTTTTTTGTAGGTATTGGGCTGTTACATGTGTCTACCGAATTTCATGTACGTGAATCGTAGCCATTTTGCCACGCCTAATTCTGAAACCCATATCAGAAGTAAATTTTCACCACTTTTGACGCATGTTTAGGCCATCAAAAATGCGATTCATTTGGGAGAAGAATAATAATAGGCTGAGCAATTCCAATAGGGTCCTCACACCATTGGTGCTCGGGCCCTAATAACTATCTACACGCCTACTGTAATTAAGATATATAATCAAGAAATTTATTAAAAACAGAAAGACGTAGCCTATCGTTTCAGCCTTACTCAAAGGCAGCGGAAACAGGTAAGTAGGTCCGTTACGCACTTTAATCCATTCCCGACGTTCTTGGTTGGTTTGCTTCTTATTTATTAAATCCAGACAATTGGCTGATGAAACATTGATTAAACATTGATCATGTCTGACCCATGTCCCCCGACATATTGCGCATCTCATGATGTAGCCTATCCTGCTCATGCTGTTCACTTTTCAACAGATGAAATTAAAAAATAATATTATAGGCTACTACTTAAACATAAATATAAAACTAAATAGGCTATACGTTTTCTTTAACCCTCTGCATGGTCGATGAAGGTGCTGGTGCGTTCTGATGGATTTTTTCCTCATGACAATGTAAATAACACACAGTACTCCGTCATTTTTGGCCATACAGATAAATGTGAAACATAATTATAAACTATAAATTGTCTACTTTTATTGTGTACTAGTAACACTTCCGCGGATATTCTGTATCATAGCAAGCAAAGCGCCTCAACTAAAAAAAAATGCTGCGCTGCCGAAGTGCTCTCAGCTAGGCGTTTTCAGCTGGCTAGATATGCTTTGGTGGACACGTGGCCTAATAATGCAGGAAACAGTGCTCACATGATGAGAGACAGTGTGAGAGATATTTTTATGTCAGGAGTTTTTCTCTCAAACCTTTCCCTCTCTGCCTCCTCTTTCTTTTCTCCTCCTTTGGCCTCCATCAGACATGGGTTTCCTACCTGCACTCTGTCTTTAAACCGGTGTCGCTAAACCGGGGCTATTAAAAATTCTGACGGGGCTATAGCCCCCCTAGCCCCGTTGTAGCGCTGTCACCTTCAGTGAAGTAGGTAGTTGCATAGAATGACACGTGATTTTTGTACTTGTTTTGATATTTACCCTCGTATTTGTTGATGATAGAAGAGCAGTGGTCCAAAACCTCATAATATTGGCCGAGCAGATGCTTGCACTGGCAGTAGTTGAGGAGGAGAGGACTAATCATGTTATCTAGTTTGAGCCATTGGTCATCACCTGGACGCTCCTTTGAAAGGGAATATATGATAAGTAAAAGTTAATTACTCATCTTTCGTTCATCTTCTGAACACAAATGAAGATCTTTTTGATGAAATCCGAGTGCTTTCTGTCCCTCCGTTGACAGTCCACACACCTACTTTGATGCTTCAAAAAGTTCATAAGGAGATCGAAAAAATAATCCATATGAATTAAGTGGTTTAGTCCATGTTTTCTGAAGAGACACAATCGCTTTATATGATGAATTGAATTTAGGCTTTTATTCACAAACATAAACAGAAGCTCAATGCACGAGAACTAACCTTTTGCGGAAGCTCAAACGTGCTGCATAACACACAAGAATGAACCTCATTGGTTCTTGCAGAAGCTCAAATGTGCTGTGTAACACGAGAATGAACCTCATTGGTTCTTGCAGAAGCTCAAATGTGCTGTGTAACACGAGAATGAACCTCATTGGCTCTCACACGTCAAGCGGACATGTTTGAGCTTCTGTTTACCACAAAGCCATCGAGACTCTTTAGAAAATTTTGACTAAACTGCTCAATTCATATGGATTAGATTTACGATCTCTTTATGAACTTTTTTTTAACACTCTTTCTTCATTATAAAAACTGGTAAAATGTTAAGAAGCTGAAATTCCCAATGTTAATTTACAACAATTCCAAATTACATTCATGTTTTTTTATTAAAACAACAAAAAAGACTATTGTAACACAGAGGTTGTGCAAGTGCATATATTCCATAATCACAATTGCAAAAATCATGGGTGAGAAAAATCAAGTTTGGTTCATCACTGAGTCGGTTTACTTGCAGATTTAGTCACAAGTGATGCTCGTGAAGGTGTTTTCAGATCTTCAGGGCTTTTTTTGCAGTGCAGAGAAAGCATGTTCAATTAAGAAAAACACTGGGAGGAAAAAGTATCCATTTAAGAGAGAAGTTCTAATTGAGGGATTTAAATCTCTTAAAATCTGGCAACGCTATGCATTAAATTTCCCGTTGGCTTGTTAGCAATGCAAGATAACTGAAATGTCAAATGACAAAAAGGATTTTCAGGATAAATAAGCAGCGGGGCCAATATCACAGATGATTTTGCTTAATCAATTTTGCTTAATTCAAGCTTTTATGGACACATTTCACATACTCGCCTTCTCCAAACATGAACAAACACCATGTATGTGCACATATTTCATAATGTCTTCTTCAAATGAAATATAGTTTATATGTGCACTGCAAATAAAGCTGACACAGCATTACTTATACACTGAAGACACTGTAAGCTGAAAATTCAAAGAACAATGGACAAAAAAAAAAAACTATACCTTTATTCTTTCTGTATTAAACTGATGTCATTTTTTTAGAGATTAGCTCTGCAGGTATAATGCAGTTTTGTTGATATTTCTACAAATATTTTATCTAAACGTATTTGATTTGTTCATGATAGTTGTTAGTAGTCTCTAATGAGTTTGTTGTCAAAAGTTTTTTTTTTTTTTAAAAGAAACTTATTTATTATTTTTTTAATCAAGGTGCCCCCAACTCTGTTTTAATATTCATTTTTCTGCATATTGAGTGTGTTCAGGGCCATACGCAGGGTTTTATAAATAGCAAGGTCCTTTTGAAAATTTAGATTTTCCCGATATACACGTGCATTTTAAGTTGGGATAACAATAGCTTTAAAAGCATGCCAGTGGACAATAGCATACCATTTGTCAAGTACAGAGAATCATGTTAAATGTTGCAATGAATGATCCACACTACAAAATGGAAATGCAGAATATTTATGACAATACGCAATCACATATTCGAAACAGGAATGGCCTTAAACAAGAAATGTTTCAAGGATTATTTTGCATCGATGATACATTTCAATGAAATGCCAATGCAATCCTTCTGTGTCCAGTATGGAAGCGTATGGGTAGCAATATTCAATTTGAAATGGCAATGTATTTCTGTATTTAGATTTACATTTTCCAATACATATGTGCAACGTTTGGTGCAAAATGAAAATGAAATTATATCATTTACATTTGCCATTTCCTACACTAGTTTTAATATTTAAATTAAATAGATTTTAACGGTTTATAAGTTGCAAAATTAAAATGTATTACCCAAATTGATTAGATATGTTTAACATATTCAAGCAAACATTTTAGCAAATGTTATTTAAATGTTATTTTTTATTTTTGTTATTTTTTCTAAATGCATTTAGACTCGTGGGTAGGACACTTGGGATTGCATTTTCATCACAATACCATGTGATAATTGTAGCAAAATGCAGTGTGAATTTCAAAATACATTCTAATATGTACATCTTGAAATGTAATATGTAAATGGAAATGTATTTCTGTATATAGATTTACATTTTAAATACAAATGTGCAACAGAGAACAGAGAAATGTCAATGTTCCTGAAGATTACGTATGTCCGTCAGTGATCATAGGATCAGTACGTTATTAGAACCATAGATATTTATGGTTAGAACGTGTTGCAGAGAATGCGCCTGACGCTCGTGCACCTTATCATGAGCGCAGTCGTGTTTGCTGCTGAAGCGCTGAAACAGGTTAATTTACTCATAAAAACTATCTTAGACAAGCTGTCCGAGATTATTGCTTGCTCTATCAGTATCGTTGTATTTTTTTCTCTCTCTTTTTACCATTCTGATTGTTGTTTATGCATCAATTATAAAACGATTTTGTAGGATGCTGATATGGGTGTTATTTATAACAATAATAATAATAATAATAATAATTTATATTCTCAAAAATTCCCAAATTCAGATGTTCAGATGTAAAAAAATAAAATAATTTGTGAACATTTGATTTAAAACAGTAAATTTGATTTTGTTTTTCAGTATTATACAAAAGCTATCATGCCACAAATCTCCCATAACAGCACATCCCAAAGGTGCTCCATTTGATTGAGATCTAGTGACTGTGGAGGCCGTTTAAATATAGTGAACTCATTGTCATGTTTAAGTAACCAGTTTGAGATGATTTGAGGTTTGTGATGTGTTATTCTGCTGATGTAGCCATCAGAAGATGGTATCTGGCACCAGGATGTTAGCAGCAGATCCTTTTAAGTCCTGTAAGTTGTCTCCATGGATTGGACTAATATACCCCACCCACTAACAGTTGCTGTGATGATGAGATAATCAGTGTTATTCACTTCCCCTGTTAGTGGTCATATATACACTGATCAGGCATGAATTGACAGGTGAACTGAATAACACTGATTATCTCATCATTACGGCAACTGTTAGTGGGTGGGATATATTAGGCAGCAAGTGAACATTTTGTCCTCAAAGTTGATGTGTTAGAAGCAGGAAAAATGGGCAAGCGTAAGGATTTGAGCGAGTTTGACAAGGGCCAAATTGTGATGGCTAGACGACTGGGTCAGAGCATCTCCAAAACTGCAGCTCTTGTTGGGTGTTCCTGGTCTGCAGTGGTCAGTATCTATCAAAAGTGGTTCAAGGAAGGAACAGTGGTGAACTGGCAACAGGGTCATGGCGGCCAAGGCTCACTGATGCACATTGGGAGCAAAAGCTGGCCTGTGTGGTCCGATCAAACAGATGAACTACTGTAGCTCAAATTGCTCAAGAAGTTAATTCTGGTTCTGATAGAAAGGTGTCAGAATACACCGTGCATCGCAGTTTGTTGCGTATGGGGCTGCAGAGCTGCAGACCAGCCACGATGCTTACTCCTGTCCACCACCAAAAGCAGTGGGCATGTGAGCATAAGAACTGGACCATAGTGCAATGGAAGAAGGTCTAAATGAATCATGTTTTCTTTTACATCACGTGGATGGCCGGGTGTGTAGCTTACCTGGGGAACACATGGCACTAGGGAATGCACTATGGGAAGAAGGCAAGCCGGCGGAGGCAGTGTGATGCTTTGGGCAATGGAAACTTTGGGTCCTGCCATCCATGTGGATGTTACTTTGAAACATACCACCTACCTTAGCATTGTTGCAGACCATTGTACACCCTTTCATGGAAACGGTATTCCCTGGTGGCTGTGGCCTCTTTCAGCAGGGTAATGTGCCCTGCCACAAAGCAAAAATGGTTCAGGAATGGTTTGAGGAGCACAACAATGATTTTGAGGTGTTGACTTGGCCTCCAAATTCTCCAGATCTCAATCCAATCGAGCATCTATGGGATGTGCTGAACAAACAAGTCCGATCCATGGAGGCCCTACCTCGCAACTTACAGGACTTAAAGGATCTGCTACTAACATCTTGGTGCTAGATACCACAGCACACCTTCAGGGGTCTAGTGGAGTCCATGCCTCGACGGGTCAGGGCTGTTTTGGGAACTATTTAGGCATCTTTTTTTTTTGGCAGTTTTAATGCCCTTCTATATATATTTATACAACACTATGGGTTGCACCAACAAGGATTAAATTAAGCACAGTTTAGAGCAAATCTAGGATTTGTTGATTTGTTTAAATCGAGTTGTGTTGCACCACTTAATTTTAAACCCAGATTAACAAATCAGGGATTAGAATTTAACCTGCGATTAAAACCTCCATTTACAGTTCATTTTCACCGCCATGATGGATTCGCCATTGACAGCAACAATGTTAATATTCCATTTCCTTCTTTATTGACCCCCCGCAACTCTCTCTGACATAAGTAGCTTTTGCCGATAAAGGAAATAAACTTGTAAAATGTCAGCTGTCTTTATAAAGCGCTAGGTAGAGACCGTTAGTGATCAACCAGGCAATGAAAACATTGCGGCATTTCAAAAGCATGTAAATATATTTATAGTAGCCTATCAATGAATGGAGTATATTGTGGCATAATTTATGACAAAACAACTGTCACCATTGGCGGAGTGACTATCTCCGCTCTTGACAGCGCCGCCCATTCCGTTGATCGCTGCCCAGCAGCCACGCGTTGAGCGGGCATGAGAAACGCGAGGCGCCGAACTCGATATCAGGCGTAAACTAGGCTGCCACGACCTCACACTCTGCCAGCTCAGTGCGCTTTATTGTTTATTTTTATTTGTAATAAACATCTCTCTGAGACCTGACGACACACCCACTGTTTCTATCTCTGTTCAATCATCTGTATATTTTAATTGTAGGTGCACTTTATTTTATTTAAACCTCCTCAAATGTAAGTTTAAATTAATCCCTAACTGAGATTTAATTCTGAGTTTAAAGTTATGGAGCATAAATTAAATCCAGGATCAAAATGATGGTTTAAATGTAAACCTGCTTATTTTTAAACAAGGTTTAAAGTTTGGTGCAACAGAATTATTAGATAAACCTTGATTTAATCTAGATTAAGACTAATCCTGGTTGGTGCAACCCATCCTATTAGTATGGTTTTATATGTTAAACTGAGCTTGTAATTAGAAAATACCATATATCTGTGTTAAATAGAAATACATTGTAATAATGTTAATCTCATCCTGGGCACAGTGAAATACCTGCTCTTCCTCTCATCTCCATCACCTTCTCTCTTTCTTCTTCTCTCAGTCTCCTTATCTTGACCTGTATATCTTCCCTTCCCAAAGCTGAGCTTTTTTGATTGATACAGTCTTTGCAAACTGATTGTTTCTGTTGGTCATTTAAAATTTATATTGTAAAACAGCTGTTTGGTTTAGCTACTTGTGTCTTGCAGGCTAGACTCGCACTTTATGCCCATTAACTGAAAGCGTGTTGTGAAGCGCCGCGCTGGAATTTGCGCTTGGCTCGCAGCTTCTGTGAACATAATGCCCTAAAGCCTACCTTGATTTGAATTTTTTGCGCCTGGGAAGAACGAGCGTTCCACACTGCATTAACGTCGTTACTCTCTATTTGAGCGCACATGTCGCGCATCTACATTTAAAATAAGCGAGCAAAATACGCAAAATGTGAACGGCCCCTAAAGCAGCTCAGATGAGGTCGGTTATCGTGGCAATATGCAATACCATTGCAGCACTAAAGTAGAGTTAATATAAGGTGATTATTTCACAACCTTCATTAATATGCATTTCAAAAAATTACCGACCTCAGGGACCTCAATGGTGGGTACGGCCCTGAGTGTGTTGTAGGTCTGTGTTTTACTGGTTTTCTCCCCTCTTCCCACCCTCTACACTCCCACTTTTACACGCCCATTTCCCTTAATCTTTTTCAAATCTGAGGTGTGAACGACCAGTGATAAAACAGGGGGGGTTTTATGACACTTTAATGCTTAGCAATTATTAAGTCTAACCTTCATCTGTAAGTTCTTCAGACAGGCTATAGCACTGTAGTACTTCTCAGCAGCTGCTGTAAAATCTCCACTCTTGAACAGCACATTTCCCTCTTCGTGGATCAGTGGTACGGTCTCAAGTTTCTCCTCATCTGTCATTGCCCATATTTCCAACTGGAAGGAGCCAGGGGGCAAGACCTTGGGAAGATGATTACACAGAGAATCATGAAACAGCTGATTCAAGTATTCTTTGTTGTGAAATTAGTAAAACTGTTTTACACCTTAATATGAACATGGAACGTGCAAGAATTTTAGTTACAAGACTGTTCATGTGGTTGTAAGAGAATATCTATCCACCCTCCTGTACAACTGCACCTCCAAAAATGATATCATGCTACTGTTTCTCACCTGTAGCATTTCCAGAGTAAAAACTAGAGGCTGAGGATTGGCCTGCAACTTATCCAGATCGGGGTGACCTATAGAATGATGCGAGTGAACCTGAGCTACTCCACAGCAGTGTCTCTGTCCTTCCAGTGGGTCTTTTCCTTGGCTGATGTTGCGTAGTGACAGAGAAACCATGGGGTAGAGAGCTGTGTGCTATTACAGTAGAAACAAAAACAAATCAGTTCTGAGCTGAAGAATCTCAAAATAGAAATGAGAATACAAATAAAACATGTAATTATCTACATATTACTATAAGGCAGAAAATAATTAACTGAAAGACAGGTCACTAACCTTCACATCACAGGTGAATTCAGCAATTTCACCCTCTCTCATAGATATAACCACTTGCTCCCAAACAGGAAGCTTGAACTTCTTCCCCAGTATGAGCTCCATAGGTTTACTGTGACCTCCCATTGTCCTGGAGTCATCCAACACAGTGCCATCACAAAGGCTAGTACGGTAATGAAACTTGACCTTTTGAGAGAAAAAAATATTAATGTTATAAAGCATGTCATTTATTCATCCGATATTTGTTGCATTATTACATTTTGTTTTAATACATATTTAAGCCCAACAAGCTCTTGGTGCAAAAACATAGACATCTGTGGTGTTTACATTTTATTTTTCACTTACTATTGCCCATATAAGCAAATTTTTCTTCTTCTAGATTTTGTCAAAAGGTTCAATAATTTGTTCCACTTAATTTTTCTGACTAATATTTCATATGTCAGGCTTGACAGGTTTATTAGTATTATATATATGTTCTATAATGTAGCCAGTGTACATGCTGTTGCAGTTACAATGTTGCTAATGAGGGGTACGTAGCTTTCAGATGTCACTCAGAATGGAGGAAAAAAATGTCTCCCCTCTCAGTGCAAAAAAGGCAAACAGAAAGACACACATCTTGTCTGAATGTCTGTGAGACCTCCATCATCAGGTATCCATCCCGATGTTTAGCTAACGGCTAAATCTGAATACCTTGGGTCTCCTCGTAAAAACAGCTTATAAACCAGTTAAAATTCTCGCATTACTTTCGCAATATATACCTAACATACCCTACTGCACGACTTTTGGGGCTATTTTCCGGCGAATTCATATTACACGTAAAAACTGGCGAATCTAACGTAAGCTAGCTCGCTATCTGTAGAGTTCGACATGTTAAAGAATAATACATTTGTTCTCCGTCTCATAATTTCATTACTGTAAAATGTGCCCTGAACGGTACATTACCTTTGTTCCATTAGGAAACGTTGATAGCTCTCCTTTTCCGGGAGAGATTACTTTTTTCTGAATGCCATCCGCTCTGAGATTAATAGCAAGTTCCTCCATTCTTCTTGAAGATGTAGAATAGTGTCGCTCCGTTGAGACTAGGTGGCGCTGCAGCAGCGAAATGACAGGGTTCACATTAAACTGCTACACACCATGGCTTAAACCCTTAATTATCTTGTAAACAGATTTAATTGTGGTATTGATATATCCGTTATATATAAAGGCTATGACAAGTCCTATGACAAATCTTATCATAAGGAATACTACTTAATTAATCTGCTACTTTTAGCTAAATTTAGTAGTCATAAATGTAATTTTGGAGGAAATTAGCCATTGTTTTTCAAATCAGAAGTCCAACAAAACCTAAATACAAAGTTAAGTTTAAAAAATAACAAAGCTGTAAAATGTGTTTCCATTTGTAAACATTTTCATATTTTTATTTAACTTTTAAGTTTGTCACTGTCTTATTTTGGTTTATTCAATGTACTGTAGTTGTAATTCTTTAAAACCAATAAAAAAAACATGGCTTAAAGCAGGTTATAAAAAATATGATATTGATTTGACATGCATGTTTTGTATTTCTCATCTTTTCTTTGACTATTTGTATTGAATTGTTTTACTGGAGCTGATATTTTTTTGTGAGTTAAATGTTTTTTTTAATGTAATATATTTATATATCAGTATACTGAAGCATTGTACAGTGTAAGGAGCACCAAAAGTCAGTGATGTTAGTTAAGGCTTCAATACAGTTCTTTAATTCTTTGTTTTTATTTTAAAAAAATGTTTTATGTATTATTCATTATTATTATTAATATTATTATTTTTTGTATTATGTTGTATCTATGCTTTTGATGTATTAGTTATGTCACCAAATAAAACATAAAAAACATATACTTAACATAAATTAGTTTAAAGAATGAAGACATCTATGAAAAGCCAATTCTTTCAGTTTAATGGTTATTTAGTGTTGTAGATATGATATGAACCGGACATTTTCACCAGTTAATGCAATTCTACAATTCCATCTTCAAAGTGTACCAGATATTCTATTGATAAATACTTCAAAAATGAATTGTATATTAAATTTGAGGGTTGCCCAGTCCAATAACACAGCATGCCAGTCGCCCTCCAGCATTGCCATTCAGCAAACTTGCTACGTTGCCACCTCTGCCCAAATCATCCTCTCCCTCATGGATGACAATAGACCGACCAAGTATTGAGAGTCTCCCAAAGAGTGTTGCATTGGAGTCCTGGGATTGACGAATCTTCCCATTAACAGGCACAAAGTTCCCAAAGTCCCCTGGATGTTGTGGATGGTTCACGCTGAGGGGATTGTAATGCCCACCTGTAGATCCGCAGCCCTTGCTTAAGTCTCCGTACTCATGAATGTGCATTGCTCTTGGCTGCTGACTGTAGACAGGGAGACCATACAGCCTGAAAGTCACGCTCAGCTTTTCCTTTGGGCCAGACTGTTTGAAAAGAATGTGACCATACACACGAGGTATGCCAGGTGCTAGTCCAGTGTTAGGGAGCATTCTACATACGGCCTGATGGGAATCACTGTACACTGCTGGGGGAGCTGGATTTGAGTGTAACCCACAAACGTGCACATGGCAATTGAGCAAGAATGCTAGAAGTGGTAAAATATAGAAGGTTTTCATTTTTTCTTTTCCCTGTGGCAAAGCAAAACAACTTACTTAAAAAAACATAAAGTCAAATGGTACCATAAGTCAATTCATTTAACATCAACACCCCATTACACTCTTTGCAATGTTGAACATGGACTATGTGCTTATCATAGCCATAATTATATTCATTTTTTTTATTAAACACATGAACTTTAAGGCAAGACAGGTAAAAAAAACCCCAATAGATATCACCATATTTCCCCAGTTGATTGATTACATTAATAACTGTACAAAAAATGTATTACAAGTTTTCTGAAATGTTATATGTAAATATGCAAATTAGGTGGTATCTATTTAAATACGCACTAATTTGCATACATTTCTAGAACAGAAATCTGAACACTAGATTAAGCCAGGTTCAAAGTTTTTGTTACATTTTTGATTTCTCTTTTTACAATAAATCTGAAAATACTGTCAACAGCAAGGATTTAAAAAAAAAAAATAATAATAATAATAATATATATATATATATATATATATATATATATATATATATATATATATATATATATATGCATTAAAACGATGCATTAAAAACCGTGTTTTGCCTGTAAAGTGCCTCGCCTTAATGCTCTTAATTAAATAAAATGTTCAAATATCCGAAACAATACATCTCGTCGTTGCCAAACGCCTAAAACAAAATCGTCAGGTTACGTTTTATGCTGATGTAGACTACAGTCACTTCGCATTTTGTTAGATTCTAGCCTAGCCTACTTACCTCTCGTGTGAAAACGCACTTTTTAAATAAATGTTACTCGGTTGGTGTTCCTTCGCGTGAAATAATGTGGTTGTTCTTACACTCGCATAACTCAGGGGCGTTAACATCTCATATTTTGTAAATTATAGACTAATGCTTGCACTCAGTGCGGATCAAATTTCATGTCTGCCCACATAGCGGCACAGAAATTGTATGAAACATAGGCATATGAAGATCACAACTAGCTAATATAAGATATGTTTTACTCTTGTTTGTCCTCCATCAATGTTTTAGTAGTGAAGATGTAGCCTAAAAAAGATAGTAAACGTTTCTTATATATTTTAGCATTTAAGATATTATCTTAAAGTTAAAAAAGAGAAGCTCATATGACGTTTCGTCGTGACGTATGTGGTTCATTTACATAACGTCTTTAGTCCTCACTTCAGGATCAGGTAATTCAATATATCGCAATATACGTGCTTCGCAATATACTGTACGTCTTTATAGTGATATATCATAGTCTTTTGTAAAAGAATCCATTGAAATAAATGTAAAGCAATAAAACCACAGTGTCACCGTCATACAAACGCATCGCTGAATCCCGCTCTATATATTTCCTGTGCCGCAGCGGCTAGTAATGCGCATGCCTGAAAACTTGTATCCTAAGCTACGTACGGGGAACCTGGTTTCGCCATTACTGCTTAGGGGAAAGTCCCCGGACACTGGGCAGAGATGTCCTGCATACAGCGCAGAGCGGCGGTTTGCGCAGCCTATCAAAGCTAAGATGTCTTGAGTGACAGAGCATTGAGCTAGCAATCCCCGTTTGTCAATGAAATAGAAACGCAAGTGTAGTACAATCGTACATCTACAGAACGGGGCTCATTCTCAGCATGCGCATTGTTTTACAAAATAAACGGACTGAAATGTGGAGAATTTATATTATGATTGATAAGTTGTCTATATTATGAAAAAAAAATATATATATATATGCAATTATAATATTTGTCCACTACAGCTAAATTTCCAGGGGAATTGTTAGGGTATGCCTGTGTTTATATTGTTACATTATTATATTATTTATAATGTGTCAGTTTTTCAGAACTCAGGGTATACCAAAAACAAAGGTCTTAAACCTTGAAATCTTGAATTTCGGGCTATTTTTGTCACTATCAATTTTCGCCCCTAGTCCCAATTAATTTATGACTCTAGTACAACTTATGTTTTTTTTGTCGTTATATCATCTCATTATCAACAATACTTTGCTACCCCGGGGTTGCCGTAGCATATAACGCTGTGCTCGTATGAATTCCTCTCGCTTTAATGAATCGAACCTCCCTGAACTCTAGTCTGGACGCGCCCAGCTGATCCTGCGATCCGCCCACATCTCAGCAACGCCGCCTCTCATTGGCTAAACCGTCTGAAAATGCAAACCGCGGCATTTTATGGGTTGATCCTACGCATGCGCACATCTGATAGTTTTGTTTGAAGGAGTTCTCGTAGCCAGAGAAGACTGGACTGAATTTGTCCGGAAAGAGTAGCTCTCTACAAGGTTGCTAACTAATACATTTTTAAAGGAACCTATGTGTGAAAAACATCTATTTTTAAGCCGCGGTTCTTCTCGAAAAGGCGCATAGCTGCTTGATGCATTACTATCATCATGTTAGGGCATTATCCAAACGTGGAAAAATCGCAGCTTGTCAACTACGTGGAGGATTATTTGGAATGTGTCGAATCGCTGCCTTTGGATATACAGAGGAATGTTTCATTGTTACGAGAAATCGACACCAAGTATCAAGGTAAGCGAAACGTCTGTGAAAGGTGCCAGTACGATATGATGTATATTTATGCTCGTTTACATCGTGTGCACTTCACCCTGTGTAGACCGGCTTCGTTTAATTTATTCACAGCAACATAAAACAGATTTTATAAAACATTTCATCGGTGCTTCTAATGCTGTCCATGCTCGTTGTGTTTAGTTGTATTTTGTCTTTATCATTTTCAACTATGTTTGTTCTAGCAACACTATCCTGCCACCAGTGATCAGCCATTTTGACTAGTGCATACTCTGTACTGTTGTTTGGCTGTGCTCCTTCTTAACGCATCGCTTTAGTTGCCATAGTATCGACGTAATGGTGCTTTCAGCGGCGTGTGTTTTGTTCGCATGAAGCCGAAACATCTACGGCTCGATGCCGACGCCTTGTAAAGCCTTCGAGTTTTTACTTTACAGTTTGCAAATGAAGGTTACCGAGCAAAATTATTTATATGCAACGGGAAATGATTCATTCACGTTGCAAAGCACCGTTTAGTTCCTCATATTGTGATAATACCGTGGTGCACGTATGCTCGGGCAGGTAGGCTGGCTGGTTGTATGTTTTGTTCCACAGCGGCAGATGAAGCACTAGAGCAACCCTGGCATGCATCGCGAATACCAAACAATCGACTGTATTATTTTTGAAGCCCATTTCCGCCACATAAGGGAAAAAAACCATGATTTTGTTCATCATAATTATGACAAATATTCTAAATTTGGACATACTATGGAGTCATAAAAGTCTGAGTGATGACAAACTGGCTTGGTTTTCGATATGTTTAATAGTATGTCATAATAATTAGTTTTTTTAATTTCGTCTTTCTCATAATATTTTTTTTAAATAATGTATGTCACAATTTAGAATTTTTAATCTCATAATTATACTTGTGTCATTATTGACTTAGTCTTCATTTCGACTTGTCATAATTATGACGTTTTATGTCAGTGGTTCTCAACTGGTTTGAACCTAATTTGACCTAACTATTGACACACATTACTCTGTCCCGCTTTACTTAACATTCACATAAATTGTAAGAATATGGCTAATACTGATGAATAAACAGTATAAGGCAAGGCTATTAAATGGCAGTCCCAAACTAGTTGTTTGTTAATACAATAAAGTTAGTAAATTGAGCCACCACTGTCATTTAAACGTATACAAAATAACACTAAAGTGAAAATAGTGGCATTTTGGGATTATGGAAACAACAGTTACAATGAACGAACTCAAATAAATATACAATACTAACATGACCTGTTCATGAAACATATGTAAACTGCTCCTGATGAATAGAATAATAATCATGCCTGCATGCAAATCCTTCCCAGTTAACACACAATGTTCAAGCTATGGAATTTATTGGTACTCTTTGGTAATTTGGTAATTTATTGGTACTCTTTGGTAATTTTATGATTTACTAATTGACAACATAACTACGATGTTGCATGCACGTTCCTTCTTTTGAGTTTTATTTATAATGAAGTGATCTATCTACAGGAAAGTTCGCATTTCTGAGGTGAGAGACTTTTAATTTCATAATAAGTTATGAAAATAATGCCAGAATTTTGAAACTGACATATAGCATGACAACATCAGGACAGCGCATTTTTCTCAGGCACTCTTTACTTAAACTGCGTCTGACAGAAGTATCAATAGCTTTCAAGCATGTCTTTCAAAATAAAAGTCTTGCATCAGAAAAACATTTTGAATTGCGTTTGTTGTTGTTTCTTTGACTGCACACTCTGACACTCAGAAATGGTCTTGCGACCCACGACCCATTAGTTAAAAAAATTGTTTTATGTCATATTTGCCAAAGCATGATTTTTTTTTTCCCCTTATGTGATGGAAATGGGCTTCAATAGAAGTATGATAAAGTATGGCTTTATAAAATGTATGCAGTGTGCATAAGCCACCTCACTTAATCTTTCTCTTCTTTTCCCTGTGCCACTCAGAGGTCCTCAAGGAGGTGGATGAGATCTATGAGAAGTACAAAAAGGAGACTGACAGCGGGCAGCGCAAGCGGCTGCAGATTCAGTTGCAGCGGGCGCTCATCAGCAGTCAGGAGCTGGGAGATGAGAAAATCCATGTGGTCACACAGATGATGGAGGTGGTGGAAAACCGCTCGCGTCAGATCGAGGCCCACTCGCCCTGCTTCTTGGAGCCGGGAGACACAGAGCGGCCAGCGGAGAAGGTGAGGCATGACCCCGCAAGCACCTCGGCAAATGTTATGCCTGAGCGCTCTTCGGCGCGGCGACCCAGACGTCAGCGCAACAGTGAGAGCCGTGACACTTGTGCCAATGGTGCCCTGGAGGACCTAGGAGAAGATCCTCCGCAGCAGCCCCGTGAGAAAAAGTCCAAGTCGGCCAAGAAGAAGAAGCGCTCCAAGGCCAAGCAGGAGCGAGAAGCATCGCCAGTGGAGTTCACCATCGATCCCAACGAGCCCACCTACTGCCTCTGTGAACAGGTGTCCTATGGGGAGATGATTGGCTGCGACAATGAGCAATGTCCTATTGAGTGGTTCCATTTTTCCTGTGTTGGACTCACCTACAAGCCTAAGGGTAAATGGTATTGCCCCAAATGCAGGGGTGACAGTGAAAAGACTATGGAAAAAAGTGCAGATAGGGCCAAGAAGGATAGGCGGTCCAGGTAGTGCCTTACAGAAGATTGTCTAAGTGAAAATATGCCTGTGTGGGGAATGGTGTTTTTTGTGTTTAACTTATGTTAAAAGGTTCTCCTCATGCACTTAGCTGAAAAGTTTCCAAGCAGGTGCTGTTGTTGCTTTTACATTAGGTTGGAAAATGACCAACAGATGTAATTAACCATGGAAACACAGATGTTTAAGATACTGCCACTAATGTCCCTAAGACAATGAAGAGTTCTTTTCTAAGCCTTTTTTCCTCTTAATCGTTGATTTCAGAAAGCCTCAAGAGTTTATATATGTTGGAGCTCACCCGGTCCAGGGTAATACTTGTTGTTTAAAAAGAGGAGTGTGATCAATGCACAGGGTTTGATGAACATTGTCAACACCTTTCTTTTGCATTTCTTGTTCTTTTGTTCCACATTTTAGAAAATATATATGAAAACACACCTCTGAAATGTCTTCCAGTGAGAGAACAAATTCATTTTCTTTGTTACTGCTTTTGGAGTGATGTTTTTGTTAAAAAACTTTTTCTTTTTTTAAAGTTTCATCTATTTAAATAAATCAGTGCTTGTTATGTCTCTAATCTGCTTGTTTTTGTCACATGGATAATATAAACATTTCAGATATAGACAATATTGCCTGTATATCAAGAATTTGCTCGATAAGAGAGAAACTACACTATCAGGCAGAAACTTGGGCACTCTTGAATTTGTTTCTTCTTTAGAAATCTTTAGTCATAAATGAATATGTATGAATTTCTTTTACGAAACCAACATTTTAATAAAACTACTTCACTATATGATGATGAAAGCATCACAGCAGCTGGAATCCAGACAGAGTGACTAATTTGAAGAATAATTTAGCATTTCATTTGTGTTATTTCATTATTTTGTTTTACTATTATTCTAAAATGTGGAAAATAGTATGAATAAAGAGTGAGCAGGTGTGTCAAAGTTTTTGACTGCTATATAAGAGCAGTGTTGGGTGTAACTCATTGCAAAGTAATTTATTACTGTAATTACTTTTCCCTTGAAAAAGTAAAGTAAGGGAGTACTCTTAATTTTTTACTTAATTGCATTAAATACTGTACAGTATATTTTATATACTTTTCCTCTTTTTGAAAGTCGGGAAAACTCTTGTGGAGTTTTTCTTTTGCTATTTGAGCAAAAATAGATTTCATGTATTCTCTCATTCAGCTATGATGAAACCCGGAAATGTCTAATGTTAAAATGTATGTTATTAATGTAACCATCTCCCTTTAAAAACTTTGGTCAGTTGAAGAATAATTTATGCAATTTTATATTATTTATTTGAAATATTTTTTCCATGTCTATCTTTGTACTGTTCAACCTGTTGAGGTTTAAATAGGATTTAGAAAATGAGTAGTAAGTAATGCAATACTTTTTAGTACAGGAATCTAATTACTCTGTCGAAGGTGTAATTAGCTAGTAATTAATACATTTTTTATTTACTTTTCAGTTACTTACCTAACACTGCATAAGAGACAATAATATTATGCTTATGCTAATGATAGAATTTGGTTCTCATTTCTTGTGTTCTTTATCTTTCAATTTAGATGTGAAAGTCCAATTAAATAATTAAAAAAGGAGCTGTTGGTAAAGAAAATATTAATGAAAAGTCCTTGCAACTACTGCGTTTTTGCTGTGCTGATGAGGTAAGTTCTTTTTTTGTGTGTGTGGAGGTTTATGGTGAGGTGTTAGTAGAAATGTATCTATTTAAATGATTGGGACCTGATTTAGTCTGAACAAAAATTACCTAAACAAAAAAGATAGAAGCAGCAGACAAACCATTCAGAATTTCACACTCATGTATTATGAAGCTCCCCCCAAAAATACATCTTCGCAAATCCTAAACTACATCAAATCATGTAATTCATGTAATTTTGTAGAGTATGAATAAAAATCCTGCCAGCAGATGTCACCATAAAGGCATCATTGGTTCTTAACTGGTTTTGTTTCAGATCCCGTTTTTGAAGTTTAAAACAACAAACATGCTTTTAATTAACAGCTCATTTGACTGTAATGTCTGCACATTTTGTAAGAAGACATTCAAATAGTGGTTTTAAAGTACAACCTGCATAATTCAACAAAGCATTGTGCTGTTTTGTCACCAGCTCATTCAAGCATTACAAATGGTGATTATTAGTTGTGAATGTATATTTGTTCTGGGTTACACAGTAATCAGGATTACTCTGTAACCCAGGATTTTGTTAAGTGAGCGTTTCAAATGATCTATGAATGCTGTCAGTTAAAAAGTAATCCTGATTACTAAAGTATCTAATCTTCTAATGTGAAATGCAACACACATCATTTGTTTCAACACTGAAGTTACCTGGGCCTGGGAGTGTGTAAAGAAATGCCTTTTTATCCAAACAATTGCAACCCTGGGTCAGGATTTTAAAAAGATTCAGTCTCGTTCTTTCGAGTGATACTCAAATAACTAAACAAGAGGAAACACCTTGGGAACTGAAAGCTGACACCAATGCTTGGGTGCCCTTGCTCTCGGTACAAGATATTTGATCAAGGCCTTAGAGAAAAGAAGCTCACACAAAATTCAAACAAGGCCAAATTCTTTTCAGATAACAGTCCTCAAACTCACACTTCCTACCAATAAATAAATAAAAAATGTTAAAATACATAAATAAGAAATACAACACTTCCAGAGTTTTTTAGTTTTTCAATTATCGATAAAGTTAAGAATGTAATTATACTGTAAGAATGTAATATATTTCAGCTATAAAAAGGAATTCATTAGAAAGATGACTGTAATATGACGGGGTTAATTCATGTGCTAATACCCAAAAAAAAGTGAGCTATCACCACCAACTTTTTTGGGGGAAAAAATGAAACCTTTATTTTTAATAGACAAATTAAAGTTTTCATATCAAACTTTTCAAAGTCATAGATGTCAAGCTCAATGACCTAAAACATATTATTTATACAGAGAATTTTGACAAAATGTCTGGACAAATAGGCACATTTAGATTTATATGAACTTATGAACACTTTTTTTCTATTATTTGAAAAACATTTCTGAAAAACATTTGAAAAATAAGTGCATATTTCTCATGTCTTCTCTGTTTGCTATTACAAGTGCATAAGCTGTATGATTAATAACTTTAATAGGATGGGGTGCAGCCTAAGAGGGAAAAACCCCCACCATAGTCCAATATTTAAATTTGATATTTTTTGTTTTGGCTATAGTAAAAAAAAATGCCCCTTTTAATCAGCCTATAATTATAATCAGTTGAAATTGAACATTATGCCTGAATTCAGAAAGGCACCGAATACAAAAAACGAGCCGATTAAATGAAGAAAGAAAAGGAAAACAAACACAGCCTATATCCTCTCATGGGACTCTTTCAATTCCACTTCACAATTTTTCTCTCTTGTAAAGTGTTAAAGTTCATTGAGCTAATCCGTGACCGCCAGCTCTCGCTCTGCTTTTCCCATGTTCACCTGTTGCGAGGCTCGTGCACTATACTCGCGATGTTTTGAAGGCCGCCTGTAGGTGGAGTCAGGAAAACATCTGGTGATCCGCGCGCTCTCTGTCGACACGTCCAATCTAATCCGCCGCACCGGGCACCAAGCGCAAGGCGTCAGTGACAAGAGCCCGACGCCTCCGAGACGAGTTAACGGCTGCGAATGAGACACCAGAAAGCCTACGGTCTATATGAACGCCCCACATATAGTGTATAGACCGATTGGGAGGCAACCTCGGAGTTAACCAAATGAAGACATGAATAAGAAGGGATGAAGTCATCTCCTGCGCTTTATGGCCAGCAAACATCACCGATGAATGCAGTGATCGATCAACTCACCGCTCAAGAGGCCTCGATGGTGGAGGAATCGGTCTCGCTTGCTTTCGGCCGTATGCGCAGAATGTCGCGGGAGAGGTGTGGGAAGAGGCAGGTTGAGATCTATTAGTACAGACAGTCCAGTCCCATTGATCATTCAGCTTAGCTGCTTTGCCCATCAGTGCAGTGCCTGGTTAATATTGCCCAACGGACCGCTGGCATCGGGCTATGGGCGCACCGTACGGAACGCGTTTGTTTGATGAATAAATGACATTGGCGTCTCTCTCGCATATATCATGCTGGTGGACACTCCGCCGTCACGCGCAGCGCTTCGGCCCCTGGAAATAAACTGAAATACGGTGCAATGTGTTCGTTTTGGAAATTCAATAAGGTGCGCAATAAAACACCGTGTGAGTGCCGCGGAGCTTCGGACAGGGTCGCAATCCACGCCGTGGCCTGTATGTGAAACGCGCCGGAGAATGGAGAAGTTCCTGCAGATAGCGCCCCATTCCCTGGCCATAGTGCTGTCACGGGTCAGCACGGAAGAAGCAGCCGCGGTCACGGAGAAACTTCAGCACCATCACACCGGCTATGAGATATTCGCCGACTTCAAAGCGGAGAACATGCAGCACTTCTGGAATAAGAAAGTCACGGACGCCATATCGGAGACCTTCTTCTTGGGCTGGATAGATGAACATGTTCTGCTCATTCAAGGCAAGGAGGATCATTTGGAGGTCCTGAGGGAAGGATGGACACGGAGGGCCCTCAAACCACCACGGGGCTTCGAGATCAAGTGCATAGGTAAGCCTGACCAAATGGGACCACACGGGGACCCTTGCTGTACAGCCAAGTTGTTTTTTGAGGAATAATCTGGGCGAACGTAGTACCAGTGTTATGTGTGTGTGTTTAGAGGTATGAGAAATATGCAAACCTTCTCCATATTGAACATGCCATTAAAAGGTGCACTTGCAGATTCAGATCGCAGTGGGTATCGAGACTCCCCACTATGCAAAACTGTCATGTGAGGGTTATTTATCTGCTTGAATAAATTATCTACATTGAAAACATGCAATTTTAAGAGGAATGTAAAAATGCTACAGTAAAAGTTACCATACCATGATCAAATGGTACAGTATAATTTTAAAATACAGTGCATTTGACTGTAAAAAATGTTTTAGAAGTTTAAAAAAAAAGTATGAAATACTATATAATTTTTGAATTTATATTCAATAAGGCTTATTTTAAATTTATATTTTTTATTTATACTTTTATATTGAGATAAAAAGTAATACATACTTTATTGCTACTACTTTAAGGGCATTCCCAGAAATCCTTGAGTGAACCATCACATTTTTAAAAATGTTTTGTGTTGCATTTTGTTATGTTCATATATTATTATTTTAGGGGCCTGTTGGGTTTTTGTGTATTATTGGCTACAGTTGCTGATGAGGCCACTTTAAACTTAACTATAAATAGCTAATCAACATTATATTATTCAATGACATACAGTTAGGAATGATAAAATATGTAGTAACATGGTGATGCTTGAGATTTATTCTAAAAGTAGTCTTTATAAAGTCTTTAAATCTGCTTTGAATGAAGTCAATAACCTGATATACATTAAATCTAATAATGCTTTCCCAGTATCATGCAAAAAAAAGAGTGTACTTAATGAGGATTTTCTTGTTGCATAAACAACATGAACAAGGCCACTGTTGCTATTACTTTTAAACCACTCATTCTGAAGGGTTCACTCCCATTAATTGTGACGTCTATTTGAAGGAGAAACAGATTTAAAGTTAAAATATTCCACTGGATTGTCCATCATTCAGAGATGAAATATGAAAAGTTTTGCTTTATCTCTGTGGAATGTTCCTATCCAAGTGCCCGGAATTTCTTTGCAAAACAAATTAATTAACTGTAATTTAGCTAAATATATTTTATCATCAAATATCAAGAACATTAGAAACAATTTTCTCCTTTCATGTATAGCGGTTTGCATGCGTTCACGTCATGTCGTAATAACCGTAACATAAGCTCTGTCTACTTTTGAATCGCTCTCGCAGTACTTCGATGCCCTACACAGTTCGGCCTGCACAGCGGCGCTTTAAGTCGAACACACCTTAAATCGGCAGTGGTCAGGTGGTACAGTAGCCACGTGGCACAAGTCGTAGCTCTCAGAAAATTATAAGTTTACAGATTGTAATTACTAGTTCTACAAGCACGTGAAGGCTTTTTCAGTTCAGAATCGCTACGGTAATTACAACATGGAGTGAATGCACCTATATTTCACCTGGCTTTCACATCTCCAAGGCTGTGTAAACAAAAGACATTTTCAAGGGTGAGACTGAAGAAAGAGAGCTTCAGTCACACATAATGCAAACATAAAACAAACCATATTACTGCACTCGGCTCAAAGGGGAATTCTTCTCATTCCACCACCTGGTACTGAATGATTTGTTTTGGAATGTGGTGATATGTCTCGTATTTGCAGATTTGAGTTTCGGCTTTTTGCCTTGAATGGGCTGATCTACATTCCAACTGATAAAATGATTGATTCATCATTGTGAATGTTTACAACATTCTGGACTGTGTATTTAGTTTAAAAGAAGCCTTATTTTTCATTTTGTTGTCTGATTTTATTACCTGAAAAGTCCTTTAATTCATCCATTTATTTATTAGATTTTTAAAAATCCAGATAAAAAATTATTGTGCTGTTATTACACAAAATGAAAGGTTCTTTATTAGCATTGATGGTTCCAAGAAGAACCTTTCATTCATTGAACCCTTTAAAGTTTATTTACTGTGGAAAAAAGGTTCTTCAGATTATTAAAAACAAATGGTTCTTTTAAGAGCTCTTCCCTTGAAGGTTCTTTGAAGAACCAAACATAGTTCTTCTATTGCTAGATGATAACTCCTCCTGGAACCTTTATTTTTAAGAGTGTATAGCAAAGAATTTGATCACAGATTGGTTGTTTTTGTGAAGATGTAGCATCTTTTGTAACAGTTGATGTAGTAAACATTGTAAGCAGTTATAGTCATGTGAAAGGATTATTGTTGCTTATCATCCCTCATATTAATATCTATAATTGACAGCCAAATAGAAATTATTAAAATGATTCTGTGGTCAAGTAAATACTACAGAAAAAACAAATGTAATTTCTACATGAAATAGTTAGTTCAGGCAAGAATTTAAAAAAGTAAATTCTATAAAATATATATAAAATATAACTTTTCTGATACTGGTGTTCCCATCATACACTGGGGCTTGAATAATTAATAAGGTTGATTTTTCACTGTTTTCCAGCTGTATTTACACTGTTTTATCATTGCTTTTGTTGTTAGGTTTAGTAACTTGCCATTTTGTGACAAATGACACATTCATAGTCAAGAACGATCAACCGAATGTTACTGTCACTGTGTATTGTGTACCAATTTTGTTCGGGTGAGTTCACTATTATAAAGATAAAGTGTCTACTACACAATATCTACTGTATTATTTAGTTAGATTACTAGTTTCTAAGTAAAGCATACACATTAAAAGTGTGGGTTAATTCAGTGTTATATTGTTTGAGTAAAAAGTATTGCAAAGGAAACTTCAACTATGTAAATAATTCAACATTTTATGGCCAAGATAAAATTACTTATTTCTTTGTTAATTTTACTTAACTTATTTAAGTAGAGTTTACTTAATTCCATATGCAAAATTTACTTGCAAAAGAAAAATTAAGTATGTTTTATTAATTTTTTTTTTTAATTCAGTGTAGACTATTTAGCATTCTTTAATTAACTTTCCTTTAATAATTAGTCATTACACTTTTTTGGCTTGTCAGGTGGCATGCAAAAATGCACATAAACATGAGGTCTTATGTACCCATATTATAAGATTGTATATTATGTGCACAAATGCGGTTTTAAAATCTGTTTGTATTTGCTCAATTATGGTTCTGGACCAGTAAGTTCTTAGATTAAGAATGTTTTTTTGTTTTTTTACACCGCAGCTTTATACAAAACCAACCCCCTTTACAACCCCTATATACTGTCGTCCTTGCTGGCATTAAACATGAAGATTCTGCACCTCAGGAAATGAATTGTTGACAGGGTTATAGATATTCTATTATTGATTATTTTTCTTCCTCCTATGCAGTGAAACAGACCCAAAAAAGTAAAGACTCAAAAGTTTTTTATGTATAACCCAGACATCACCCCTGCCAACAAACACTGCCATCTAGACAGTTATAAAAGCTTCCATTAGTGCTAAAAATGTCTTGACATAGCACAGGTCCCCTCAGGTGTGTGATTATCATAAGCATGACAAACAAGTAGTGTCATGTAGAGTTCATACCTGTTTGCGTGAGTGGTGGGGAGGTTGTTTGTGCTCAGTGATGCATCTGACATTAACTCAACTTAAGTAAGGAATCTTTTTTCAAATATTTGAACGCTGTCTAGTAAAACTTGATTGCAGACATGAGCTTTTGCATGGGTGTTTTTACATTCAAAGATGGAACATATTTATATTTTGTCAAAATGCTGCATAAGAGAAAGATAAAGTATATATAGAGCGATATAGTAAAGGAAAAGTTAATAGCAGAAGCGATAAAACTGTTTTTTAATGGTGTTGTTCTGCTTTGTCTTAAAAATAGTGATAAAAAGACGAATCTATTTTAACTTTGAGAATGTAGCTGTGGAGACATCCATTCTTCCAACATAAACAAAATAAGAACAGTTTCTACAAAGTGTGAAAAACATAACCTTCAATTATTTCTTCTAAATGATTAGAAATTCGAGATGTGTGACAAAAAGCCCCCTATTTTCTTCTGGATGTCAAGATGAATTGGGTTGAAGATTTATACTCTGGGTAAATTAGGATGGCTACCTCTGATGTCTTTGTATTACTTGGAGGTCGCCCAAAGACCGTGACGCTTTAGATTTCACAAGACACTAACCACTTAGAGCCTTTTTGGTAACCACACTCTTAAGGAGATTCCTCAAGGCGTCTGCAGAATAGCAATCATTTGTTGAAAAGTGAGAATACATCTTTAAACATGTTCAGTTTTTAGCATCAGTACTCTGTTAATGGAATGTGGATGACTGTCCATAGACTGTCCATTTCCACAGGGTGGAAACATACAAGTGTCCCTGAAAGTCGTGTATACACATGGATTGTGGTGGCAGGTCTGCTATGGGTGCAGATGGGAAGGAAGGCTGGGGGACAGGAAAGGGAACTCTGTGGCAAGCCCTAGAAGCCTTGTCTTCAATAGGAGGAAAGGGAGGAGTGCAGAAGAGAATGAAGGGAAATAGCCAATGGATCAGCAAATCGGCATCATGTAGGAATGTGTGGACAGCCTGGCTCAGTTAGTCCAAGGACATAATGATTGCATTCTTGTTGTACCTGCTTCATGTATGAGGAATAAAATGCTTTATTTTATTTTTTGAGTTAAAGAAGTTTATTGCAATGAAAACGAAATGTGCTTTGCATACTTATTTACTTGCGTTTGCATAGACACTAAAAACTTAAAAAATATTAATGTGTTGACAGCATCTAAAACGGAAGTCATTTACATATAAATAACCTTACAGATGTAGAAATGTTTACAAATCCTTATTTAATCTATGAATATTTAATTAATGGAACTAATCGGTTGATTCTATTGTATTTATGATCAATGTAATTACAAATCTTTAGAATCCATATGATAATGCTGTGTGAGGAACAGATCCATTTCAAGTCTTTGTTTAATGATCTTCATTTCCGTCCTCAGTAGCGATTGCAAATGTTAAATCCCATACCTATTAAAAAAAAAAAAATTCACCAACTGAAGCATTATGACAAAAAGTCTAGGAGGGCGGTCTTGGGGGAGGGATGAGCAGACCTGGGCTGTGGAGCATGGGCAGAGCATGGGAGGACCCTGAACTGCCTGCATCGCCATGGTCCCCTGAATTTCCTGCGCCGCCATAGCTTCCTGAAATACCAGGTTCGCCCATCCCTCCCCCAGGACCACCCTCCTAGACTTTTGTTTGTTTTGTTGGGCGTCAGGAGCCACCCTTAGAGGGGGGAATCTGTAATGTCTAGTGTTTTGGTTTTGTTTCATGTTCATGTTTCACGTTCTTATTTTGTTATGTTCAATGTCATGTTTCCTGTTGTCATGTGATTCCATTGTGCCCTCATGTGATCATGTCATGTGCTTCCCTAGTCTCTTGTGTCATGTTGTCATTGGTTGATTTAGTCATGTGGGTTCTCAGTTCAGTTCTGTCGTTAGGTGTGTTCGACATCGGATGCGGCTAGATGCAACCGATCGGCGAGAGTAGCCATGTGCAGGCAGGGAGGAGCTGCAAACGGAGACGTGAAGTCAGACACTTTCTGCTTCCCGTAGTGACGCTTGCGCCATATTTGCATACTTTATCACAGCTGAAGTTAAATAAATGCAATATTTGTCAAATACACAGATGTTTCAGAGAAATGTTAATTCAATACTTTATGTGCTGCATAATACAGCATCTGTTTGTATAATAAAGTTCAACATAAGCCTATACTAAATTAAGTGGTGTCTACGTTTTTAATCAGTTTTATTTTGTTAAACATGACAATATAACAATCGCGACTACATGAAAAGGTCACCTTTATAAAAAACTGATTTGTGAGCATTAGTGGAGCTGAAGGTTTTAGAATAAACACGAAATACATGTGATCACTGTCATGTGGTGAATCTTGCCAATCGTGGAACAGCTGTGTCGTCATCAGAGTTCGTGCAGCCGCTCTAGAGAAGCTGCACCGACTGTATTAGCCGACTACTCTCGAATCGCTCTCGCGGTACTTTGATGTCATACATCACTGTCAAGTGGCGTCAGCGCGGTCTCAGATCGGACAAATTTTCTAACCGGTATGCACTGCTTTAAGTCAGCCGCCGATCAGTCTGCGCATTAAGTCGAACAAACCTGTTGGTTCTTTGTCTTGATTGATGTTGGTGAATTCATGTTTCAAGTCAAACCTGTTCAAGTCAAGTCCTTGTTTGTTTTCTTCACTTGTAAATAAACTGCACATGGGTTCAACTGCAACTTGCCTCCAATAGATTCGTGACAGTAAATCATGGGGTAATTAATTTTTGGGTGAACTATCCCTTTAATTTGATTTAACTAGATTATTTAATTTGAGTCAGTTCTACTCAAACCAATTAATTATTTTGAGCGTTAGGGTTTACAGTGGAGACAATAATATAAAGTAATAAGTAGGCAGATCAGGGGGCCAGAGAGGCACAGCCTTAGCCAGATCTCTGGACGTTGGTCAGGGGCTGGAGCTCTCGCTGGACGCCTGACGTGGGGCTCCTCATCTACCAAATCCACAGTAAATGAGGAGCCGTTCAACAGTAGCGCATTGTCAATGAATTGGGCCAGGGAAAAGTGAATTTTCCCCCCAGTCAGCTGTAAACATACAGGTTCATTTAACCCATTTCTAAAAATGTCCTTAAGCGCCACATCATCAAAACCCACCAAATCACAAAGTCCGCAAAACTCCTCTACATAATCTTTAATAGCCCGGTCGCCTTGACGGAGAGCCAACAGACGATAAACTGCTGGGTTCATTTTGTGTCAAGCTCTAGAATTCTGTCACAAATCTACTGGAGGCAAGTTGCAGTTGAACCCATGTGCAGTTTATTTACAAATGACCAAAACAAACAAGGACTTGAACAGACTTGAAACATGAACTCACCAACAGTAGTGACAGGAAACAATACCAGACTAAGATGCATGGCAAACATGAGGGCTTAAATACACTAACTAATTACTAAACAAGACACACCTGTGAACAATCAAGGCAAAGAACCAATGACAGAACTGAACTGAGAACCCACATGACTAATTCAACCAATGACAACATGACACAAGAGACTAGGGAAGCACATGACCACGATCACATGAGGGCACAATGGAATCACATGACAACAGGAAACATGATATTGAACATAACAAAATAAGTGTGTGAAACATGAACATGAAACAAAACCAAAACACTAGACATTACATTTACTTACCGTCAAGCCATTCTAGGTGTATATGACATTCTTCTTTCAGACGAATACAATCAAGAGTTATATTAATACATGTCCTGGCTCTTCCAAGCTTTATAATGGCAGCCCAAAAAGTGCATCCATCCATTTTAAAAGTAATCCATACGGCTCTGGGGGGTTAATAATGGCCTTCGGAAGCGAATCGATGGGTTTGTGTAAGAAAAATATCCATATTTAAAACTATATTAAGTAAAATATCTAGCTTCCGGTGCACCGCCTTCCATATTCAACTTACGAAGTAAGTGTAATGCCTCTCGCAAAGTTGAATATAGAAGGCGCAAGACGGTCCGCCAGAAGCTAGATATTTTACTTTTAAAGTAAAGTTTAAAGTTTAAAGTTTAAAGTTTTAAATATGGATATTTTTCTTTCCCAAACCTATTGATTAGCCTCAGAAATCCTTTATTAACCCTCCGGAGCCGTATGGATTACTTTTATAATGGATGGATGCACTATTTTGAGCGTCAAATTTTGGGCTGCCATTCACTGCCATTATAAAGCTTGGAAGAGCCAGGATATTTTTTAATATAACTCTGATTGTATTCGTCTGAAAGAAGAATGTCATATACACCTATGGCTTGTGTGTGAGTAAATCATGGGCTAATTTTAATTTTTGGGTGAACTATCCCTTTAACTTTTAATAGTATTTAGAACTTTCTTTTTCTTTTGAGTACACAAAACTGAGAAATTTTAAGTAATCTGAATTGTTTCATTGTTTTGAGTTGTATAAACTTCTTTTAATTTTGACAAACTTAAATTTAACTGAAACTGGGCTGAGGTTTCTATTTCCCAGCATGCTTTGCCATGACACTCAAAAGGGAGAGTAAATGCTTAGCTAAATTAAGTTAAATGTATGAATTAGCTTATTCAAATATTTATGTGAAGAGCAATTAAAATGTATGGGTAAAAAAAAAAATCAGCAAGTACTTAAACTTTGATTGAACTGATTGCCTCAAATTGTTTGTGTTTTTCCAACTTATTTAGGTTAAGTGTGCCCGATGGATACAAGTTATTTCTGAGATTGGCTTTAATTACATTTATAGCCTAATAAATCATGGATTCGCTAGTGTTGTCTGCAACGCTATTTACCTCCAGCGAAGGGCTTCTGCACACAAAAAAGAAAAACCCTGCATGAACACGCAGCATAATGAAGCGAGTGGCTTTTCCTGATGGAACTCATAGCTATAAGATGGATTTCTTTAAGCAAGGTTACAAACGTTTGTTCCTTTTCTACACGCGTTTCTCAAAAATGCACTTAACACAAACGCACATGTACGCGCTGAAGTGCTAAAATGTCAATCACTCATCGTTGTAACTTCATTACATCCTATAACTTTTGCCGTAATGTTATTTACCTGACCATAAAATGATTAAAGTTTATTTTAATCCATGCTGATGTGCTCGTTGAAACGATAGGCAAAAATATTTGCACATTGCACATAGAAGTGCAGATTAAGAGAGAACTTGTGAGATAAAGTGAGATAACTTAGTCCTAGAATTGTTTTAAATAATACAATTTTGTTAAATGCCCGACATAGATCTTCTCGGGTCCATTTGGAAAGAGCACAATTATTTTAAATTACCTGAAACCCGAGGCTGCTAATACCGAACCCGACCTGTGTCAGAGGCACTTGTCGAAGTTTTGGACCCGAACACGCTCGGGTCTCAGGTCAGGTCTCGGGTTTTCAGATTCAAGTGGGCCTGTAGACCTCTAGTGTGTAGCACCTGTCGCTCTGCACATCCTACAGAAGGATCCCGACATTAGAAAGAGCAGAAAAAGTTTCTTTTACAATGTCTGTGATCATTGTACTCTAATCTTGTTTGGTGCTTTTCAGAGAATCAGTTAAAATTGAATGAGTAATGTCTCAAATAAGCACTGTATCTCATATCCAGAGGCCGTTTAAAGGCACAGCAGCAAAGAAAACAACCTTGTTTAATAAACTAAACTAAAATATGATCATGTTAATGTAATAAAATACCAGGGGGAAAAAAAGATAAATTGTGTCATTGAACTTCTCTGTGCCTCCACTTGCTCCTTGTTCCTGAGGGGTAAAAGTTTGTTAGATGTGTCATCAGGTGTGTTGATAACACCTGTCATTCAAAGAGAGTAAATCATTTTGTGCATGTCTGTGTGGGAGAGGTCAGCTTGAGTTGTGCTCTCTCTGTGGTGTCTTACTGCATATTTGGCTGATGTGGTGTTTGGGACAGTGATGCCTGTGTAGGTTCACTTTCAACACCTCATTTTAGATCTACCACTCCTGCCTTCAGGAGTGAAGTAAATGCAGTGTAGATTCAGTTATGTTGTAAAGATCATCAATTATTAAAGATGCAGATGACAATTCTGTTATTAATTACTCATGTCATGTCGTTCTAACCCCATACGACTTTCATTCATCTTTGGAACTCAAATGAAGAGCTTTTTGATGAATTCTGAGAGCTTTTTGTCCCTCTGTTAACATTCTACGCAACAATTTGACGCTTCAAAAAATTCATAAAGAGATCGTAAAACGAATCCATATGAATTGAGCGGTTTAGTCCAAATTTTCTGAAGAGACTCGATCACTTTCTATGATGAACAGTTTGAATTTAGGCTTTTATTCACACATAAACATTCATCATCTCACACATCAGTTGCGGTAAACGGAAGCTCAAACATGTTAGCTTGACGTGCGAGAACCAATGAGGTTCATTCTTGTGTGTTACGCAGCACATTTGAGCTTCTGCAAGAACCAAGCTCTCTAGTCAAGCAGGTTCGGTTGAGCTTTTGTGTATGTTCGCTGATCAATGTTTAAATGTGAATAAAAGCCTAAATTCGATCTGTTCAAGTGATCTAGGCTCTTCAAATTTTTTTTGATTAAACCGCTCAATTTATGGATTCCTTTTAAAATCTCTTTATAATAACTTTTTGAAGCGTCAAACTTGTAGTTGCGTGGACTGTCAATGGAGGGACAGAAAACTCAGATTTAATTAAAAAGATTTTCATTTGTGTTCTGAAGATGAACAAAAGCCTTACAGGTTTGGAACGGCATGAAGACGTGTAATTAATGAAAGAATTTTCATTGTTGGGTGAACCAAACCTTACAGGGTTTTTCCTGCATTTTTTGGCGGCCACCAAAGCGAATTTTTGTCCCGCAAAAGCCTTCTTTGATCAGTTATTGAGATTTATGAATGCTGTAGATGACTTGTGCTTGTGATAGTACGTATGTCCACTGAGAGAGAGAACGAGCAGAGAACCATGTGCACTCTCTCTGTCTTCAAACTAAGCACAGTCTTTGCTATCTCTCTTCCTCGCACATATGAATCTAAATCAACTGTCACCATGGTAAAAGGTCGGAAGTCGGAACCGAATCCATGTTCCATGTGGTGCATTCGAAATTGTTCCTGAATTACTGCTGGGTGTGAATTGCGCTCAAAAAAAATTTTCCTCTTCTCTGACGTGCGTTAAACCAGACTTTCAATAAACAGAAAAAAAATCCTATCCAGTGATGAAGCGTTTTCTGTGTTTCGGGATTCACACACAAGTCGCACACAAGTCGCGGGTGCTAATGTCCGACCTAGTGAATAATTTGAACCGATTCATTTTAATAACTGGTTAAAACAACTGATCTGTCCAACAGTGAACTACCAAACATTGTATAATCATTTACTCAGAACACCAGAAGTGTGCTTATCCCATTTAGCAAGAGTGGTTAGTAAGAATTAGCCTTAATAATCCACAGTATTTTCAGGTTATTTATATTGACAATGTGTAGTAAATTACCCATACAATAACTTAGTTTAGACTGGAGTGAGGTGAAACCAGAACAAAGCAAATTGTTGTTAGCTAGCTGCTAATTTTATTCATTTGTATATGCTAGACAATTAGACTATTTGTTAATAAACTTTTTAATACTACTTTTTATATCAAAATGAGAAGCAAAAATCACAAACTGTTTGCATTTATTTTAAATTTATTGTCAGTATTAGGCCTGCAGATCACGTGGCTATAGGGTACTTTTAACTGTGTGTGTGGATGACCATGTGTGCCAGCCACCACCGAAGACCATTTTTGACCGAGGAAAAACCCTGATATATCATTAATGCTGAAGTTTTATTTAAAAAAAATTTTTTTTTTTTACAAATAACCCCATTAGATCATAAATAGGGTGACGTGTCTTTTGAAATTACAGTACCTTTATGGCATAAAATGTATTTGGCTTTAGTTTTTGGCCATATACACAAATCTCACATCATGTTATTTTTTCTGTGGTTGACTTCTATTTTGACTATCATATTCATATTTATAATTTTACTTAAGCTAAATTACACAGGTCACACTATAAATTACAATTACAGTTAAACGAAGTGAATTAGACTATTACTTCTTTCATCCAACTGTTGGATTGACAGTTTGATGTTGATGACACTTAACAACATAAATTTGGCAAAGGAATATTAGTGGTCCTAAAACGATATTAAGTTTTATAATTTCAAGTTTTGCTTTCATTCATTAACTATACATTTTAGCCTGTCAGTCCATATCTGAGCTTCCACTTTGGGCAAACAGACTTGATAAATTTTCTGGTTGAAAGCCCAGCTGTGGCTTTGATCTTTGGCCTGTAAGGAGATCTGAGAGTGATCTCTATGATCTGTTGCGGAGCAGCCCTCTCCTTTAGCCTGGAGCCTAATCTGCACTCTTCACCTTTCTCCCGCTCCCGCTTCACTCATGTGTCACCTTGGTAGAACTTTGCTGACTGTCGTCTCACTAACTCTTATCAATCTTCTGTGTGTGTAGTGTCACTCACAAGAGACCCTGAGAAGTTTCTGCACAAATCCATCTCAGTTCATTTCACAGTTGTTTGCTCTGTCTAGCTTTAGGGGCACAGTCATTCTCTAAAGTTCCAGCCAACAGTAAATGTACTAGTGCTTTGATAGTATTTTTTTTTAGCCTATTCATGCTTTAAACTTCCTTCTTTTGAATGCTTCCTCCTTGCTTTCTTAAATACATTGTTCATGTGTAAAGCTATTTTACAGCCATGTTATTCAGACAAACCTGTACTCTTAAATGAAGGACAGCCGTTGGAAATTCTACAACCTGGCAAGTTCTCACTTGAAATGTTATTCTGACATTTATAGAGTGCTTTGAAAGGGGGAAAAAAAACTGTGATAAATACAACATTCAGCAACTCTTCTTTCAGTTTGGTCCTCTGATTAATGCAAAGTCTTACGGCTTTAATGGAGTGGTGTACAAAAATATCTTTTTGTGTCATACTATTGCTTCAAAGACAACAGGAATAATTTGACACTTATTTAGTAGACTTGATCACACTGTTCAATCTTCAGATTGGATGTGTTCTCTATATAATTGTCATTGACATGATGTTACGGTACAGAAGGGACGGAGACAAGAAGTACAGGTTAGTGAAGTTTATTGAACAATCCAGTAGAGAATACAGAAGTGCAGGTGAGTGGTGCTGAGGTTCGTGGGAGTTTGGTGATGAGATCCTGAATGATGCAGTCTGTATACTTGCAGGTGGAGATCGCTGGAGACAGGCTTGGAACGGAGGGGATGATGAAGACACACACGACGGTGGAACACAATGGAGACTTGGAGGGAACAAGGGAAGAAGGTAAGTATCATATGGGAAGTCCTTGAAGTACGCATAAAGGTAAGTACCCAATACGAACGAGACCAGACAGTGACTGAGAGTGTGTGAGTGTCTTTTGTACTGTGGGTGATTGCTGTGATGATGAACTGCAGGTGCGCATGATTAGTACTCAGGGGAAGGCGTGCGCTGTGATTGTGTGATGTGGGAGCCTGGCGTGTCTGTGACATTACCCCCCCCCTCCACGGCCCGCTCCTGAGGGCCACGGACCCTGACGTCGTGGTGGTCGGCCTCTGCCTCTAGGTGCAGGTCTGTTGGGATGAGAGGCATGGAAGATTTCAAGCAGGTTCGGGTCAAGAATGTCGTTTCTATGTACCCATGAGCGTTCCTCGGGGCCGTAGCCTTCCCAGTCCACTAGATATTCTAGGAGACCACCACGGCGCCGGGAGTCCAAGATGTCATTCACTTCTTATGCGGTACTGTCTTCCACGATGAGTGGGAGGGGGGCTTCTTCGGCTACGCCAGGCTCTGTGGGAATAGAAACAGAGGGAAAGTGAGGCTTCAACAGGGAGACATGGAACGTGGGATGAATTCTGAACTGTGGAGGGAGTTGGAGTTGATACATGACTGGGTTGATCTGCTTCACAATGGGAAAGGGGCCAATGAACCTGGGACTGAGCTTCCTGCATTGCAGACGCAACCTGATGTCCCTGGTGGACAGCCAGACCTTCTGACCAGGTTGAAACGTGGGAGCGTTAGAGCGACGAAGGTCGGCTGTCATCTTGCGCCTGCGCAGGGCCCGTTGAAGCTGGTGATGTGCGGAGTCCCAGACCCTCTCGCTCTCCCGGAACCAGTAGTCGATAGCTGGAACATCCGACGGTTCCCCGGACCAGGGGAACAATGGGGGTTGGTAACCGAGCATGCACTGGAATGGGAGGAAGACCGGTGGTTGGCTGGCGGAGGGAGTTCTGTGCGTACTCGGCCCAACCCAGGAACTGGTTCCAGGAGTCCTGGTGGCCGTGACAGAAGGTACGGAGGAAGCGACCGATCTCCTGAATCTTCCTCTCCGTCTGCCCGTTGGTCTGTGGATGGTACCCAGAGGAGAGGCTGACGGTCACACCTAGGAGCAAGAAGAAAGCTTTCCGGGAGATGAATTGAGGTCCCCTGTCTGAAACAATATCCTCGGGGATTCTGTAGTATCTAAAAATCATATTAAACATGAGTTCGGCAGTTTCCATGGCAGTGGGCAGTCCCTTCAACGGAATCAGACGACATGACTTGGAAAATCTATCAATGACCACTAAAACACAGGTCCAGCCCCTTGACACGGGTAGATCTGTGATAAAATCTACTCCTAGGTGTGACCATGGACCGTTGGGAGAGGGCAAAGGATGGAGTTTGCCGGAGGGAATATGTCTAGGGCTCTTGGAGATGGCGCATTCCTGACATCCCCTCACGTACCTTCTGACGTCAGATGCCATGTTGGGCCACCAGAAGCGCTCCTTCAGCAGCGAGAGGGTTTCATTGACCCCCGGGTGGCCAGTGCCCAAAGACATGTGGGACGTGTGGATGAGGGGAGTGCGCCGTGTCTGTGAGATGTATTGCAACCCTGGTGGGCAACCCGGCGGAGTATTGGTGGAGACATTGGAGGAGGGCAATGTTTCCTCAGACCAGGTGATGGAACTCACGAACAGCTTCTCTGGAAGAATGGGCTCGGATTTCTTGGAATTCTCTTCGGGGTTATAGAGACGGGAAAGTGCATCCGCCTTCACATTCTTGGGTCCTGGACGATAGGAAATGGTAAAGTTGACATCCCTCCTTGGCATCCCTTAGGTATTCTAGGTTCTTATGATCGGTGAGTACCAGGAAAGGAAGTTGGGAACCCTCCAACCAATGCCTCCACTCTTCCAGGGCCATCTTGATGGCGAGAAGCTCCCGGTTGCCGATGTCATAATTAACCTCCGCTGGGTTGAGTTTGCGGGAGAAGAAGGCACATGGATGGAGTCTACTTGGGGTCCCCTGCTGCTGTGAGAGCACTGCTCCCACTCCTGTGGTAGACGCGTCTACCTCGACAACGAAGGCCTTCGTGGGGTCTGGATGCACTAGGAGGGGAGCCGAAGTGAAGGCTTCCTTGAGATCTTCAAAGGCTTTCGTGGCCACGGGACAGAGGACTTGGGCTTACTGCGGAGGAGATGAGTAAGAGGGCATGAAATAAGACTGTAGTTGTTAATGAAACGGCGGTAGAAGTTAGCAAATCCTAGGAATCTCTGAAGTTCTTTTATGGTTGTGGGAGTGGGCCAGTTCCTGATGGCTTCCACCTTCCCCTTGTCTATCCGGATGCCACTGCTATCGATGTTGTATCCAAGGAACTGCACTGAGGGTTGGTGGAAGGAGCATTTTTCGGCCTTGAGATACAGCTGGAACTCCCTCAGGCGTTGCAGGACCTCCGCAACGTGATGGCGATGTTCGGCCAGGCTCCGGGAGTATATCAGGATGTCGTCGATGTATACCAGTACGGATTTGTGGAGAAACTCCCGGAGCACCTCATGAATGAAGTCCTGGAATACGGAGGGGGCGTTGGACAGTCCATAGGGCATGACGAGATATTCGTAGTGGCCAGTAGGGGTCACAAAGTCCGTCTTCCACTCATCCCCCTCACGTATTCGGATGAGGTTGTACGCGCTGCGGAGGTCCAACTTGGTGAAGACAGTGGCACCACGGAGATGTTCCAGCGCTGTCATTGATCGGCAATTAATTATTCTGCTTCAAGTAATACAATTGCTCACCAATGGAGGCATCCCAGGCTGGTTTCCCGAAGACCTCTTTGAAATGGGCGATGAAGCTGGTCAGAGTTTGTACTATAGGATTATTCTGAGTCCAAAGGGTTTCAGCCCAGCGAAGCGCCTTGCCATTCAGTTGAGACAGAATGAAGGCTACTTTGGAACGATCGTCGGGATACAAGTGCGGTTGCATCTCCAGGACCAGCGAACACTGCAGAATGAATCCGTTGCAGTCCTCCGCCAAACCAGAGAAGGGCGCCGGTTTGGCCATGGGACTGGCATAGACGGGTGACAAGGGGAAGCAGTGTTGTTGGCGGAAGTGTTAGCTGGTGGGTTGGATGGAAGTGCTCGACGGACTGCGTCCACGAGCTCTTGGAAGGGATCCGGAGTGCTCATACTGGTGCTCATCTGTTGGGGTCCGGTCTTCTGTTACGGTACAGAAGGGACGGAGACAAGAAGTACAGGTTAGTGAAGTTTATTGAACAATCCAGTAGAGAATACGGAAGTGCAGGTGAGTGGTGCTGAGGTTCGTGGGAGTTTGGTGATGAGATCCTGAATGATGCAGTCTGTATACTTGCAGGTGGAGATCGCTGGAGACAGGCTTGGAATGGAGAGGACGATGAAGACGCTGGAACACAATGGAGACTTGGAGGGAACAAGGGAAGAACGTAAGTATCATATGGGAAGTCCTTGAAGTAAGCAAAAAGGTTAGTACCCAATACGAACGAGACCGGACAGTGACTGAGAGTGTGTGAGTGTCTTTTGTACTGTGGGTGATTGCTGTGATGATGAACTGCAGGTGTGCGTGATTAGTACTCAGGGGAAGGCGTGCGCTGTGATTGTGTGACGTGGGAGCCTGGCGTGTCTGTGACACATGACTCTCTTTGTCATTTCTATTAATTTATGTCAGGGTGATATAACATTCTGAAATCATAATGAAGATAAAAGCCTTATTTAAAGAATGAAATTCTTTAAAAGATAACGTTACGTAGTTTGGCATAATCTTTTATTATTATTTAATAGAGAACTTACTAATGTTTTGTCCACAAAGTTCTTACCTTGAAAAATATATTTAAAACTTTAATATATTTTCTTTTGGTTTGAGGAAGTGTGAGGAAAATGTGTATTATTTTTTTGCTTGATGGTTTTACTCCACATGGCATTTTATTCAATTGAAAACCTTTAATTGAAAGCCTTTTAATTTAAACTTTTCTTAACGTTTTTTTCATGAATACAAAGAGTACATTTCAAAGAACTTGGCATGTGTGTTTTTTTAAACTAGATTTTCAAAAAATCGTGTGAAATCCTTTGTCGTTTACACTCACATACTTTATTGACCCATAACAAATTCTTCAGATGATAAGTACTGGTTGTAGTTTATTAATGGACTGTTTATTGATGGTTCATCTTGTATATGTGCTCAGTGTATAAGAAACCATGGCCTGAGTCACAGTGCATGACATTTAGATGCAAGCAAATAGTTGGACAGATGGCTTCAAACTGATCAGAAGAAGTGTGTTTATCGTATTTTGTTTTAAAGACGCTTTTTGCTAACTGATCTGGGTCTCGATCATCTTAAACTAATATTATCAAAGTGTTGTGTGCCAATATTGAAATAAGAAGCTGTTTACCATTGGTGATGTCAGGGATAGTGGTCAATTAAATCTTTGTTTCCTACCTCTAAAATGGATTAGGGTCCTTCAGGCTCTTATATTCGTCAGGATTTGTGACGTGGGTAAACGGGCTTGTCTTTATTCCCACCACAATGTCCTGAGTAACTTTCAAATAACTTAATATGTACATTTAACATCTGAATGTTTAATATTTGTATTGCAAATATTAAAAATGCTAAGTGAACAAGGACTAAATGTATCTTTTGGTCCAGACTAAAAGAACCAAGAGAACAGAACTACACTGTCTTCTCTTATTAGGTCTCAGTTGATCTATTAGAGAAAAAGCATTTACTGAAGACCCCTAAATATTCCTTCAGTAAGCCTCCATTGTCCACCCTGTTGAATGATTTGGTGCTTGAAAAAAGCTTGATATCATTCCAGTGTCCCTCTTTTTTTTTTTTTTTTTTTTTTTACAGTTTCTGAATAAAATGGAGCATTTGTGCAGTTTTTCCTTTCAGGCCTTTTTAAAACTCAACTGTCAAGGTCACACTTCGTTAAAAGAATTTCAACTTGGATTAGAGAGGTTTTGTGGAACTGTCTGTGTGCACTGTATTATAGTGTCACTCATGACAGTAAAGTGGTATTGTTCATGATGTTTTAGAATATTATGTTTAGGCCATAGGGGTACAACAGGGCTAAAGGCGCCCTGTGTAAAAGGTGCCTTTGATTTTATTTTCCTCTAAAACGCTAGATGGCACAAAAACTTGCTGCAGCACTTTCCAAAACATCCCCTTTTCAAAATGCATGTGGAACTTTGGCTGAATCTGATCCTTGACGTGGCAGTAGTGCAAAGTTGATTCTGTGCTAATTTGATCTAATATTTAATGTTTTTATTTTTTATTTTGTAGATTTAAGTAGCAAATGAGAATCACTAATATTATTGAATATATTTTGAGACAAAGGCCTTCTTAATGATTTTCAGTTTTGTTCAAGGTAATTAAAGCAACAGTTTTTTTCAATAACAGAAGAATTTGTAAAAGTATGGTGTATGGGGTAAGCGCCCCCTGCTGTTGGGGCTAAAGGCACAATAATTAACATGATAATAAACAGCTGGCTGACTTTTCCATTTGTTGACATGACATGGCTAGATTCAGATTGTAAATATCATATATTAAGTTGGGTGTCACCTTAGAGAAAATCACCATATTTATAATGACACCATCATATTTAAATAATATGATATTAGTCATATCATAAAATAGAATTTATTGTTACTACTGTAATTCTATATTAAATTATTATTAGTTCAGAATCTTCAACAAAATCAAAATGTTGTTTCTGTATTTTTTAAATATATTTTTATATTAACATATTTTAATGACAGTATATATTTATTGAACAAAAATTAATTATTTTATTGATCACAATAAACAAAAAGTAGTACAAACTTTCCTAAAGTGATTGTTTTGAGTATTAACTTAGACATTATTCAAAACATATTATTTTAGCTAAAGTACACTATATTGGCAAAAGTTTTGGGACACTTGCCTTTACATGCACATGAACTTTAATGACATTCTTAATCCGTAGGGTTTAATATGGAGTTGACCCACCCTTTGCAGCTATAACACCTTCATCTCTTCTGGGAAAGCTTTCCACAAGGTTTAGGAGTGTGTTTATGGGAATTTTTGACCATTCTTCTAGAATCGCATTTGTGAGGTCAGGCACTGATGTTGGACGAGAAGCCCTGGCTCTCCGCTCGAATTCATCCCAAAGATGTTCTATTGGGTTAAGGTCAGGACTCTGTGCAGTTCAGTCAAGTTCCTCCACACCAAACTCACTCATCCATGTCTTTATGGACCTTGCTTTGAGCACTGGTGCACAGTCATGCTTGAACAAGAATGAATTACCACAAAGTTGGGAGCATGAAATTTTCCAAATTGTCTTGGTATGCTGAAGCATTAAGAGTTCCTTTCACTGGAACTAAGGGGCCAAGCCCAACCTCTGAAAAACAACCCTACACCATAATCCCCCCTCCACCAAACTTTACACTTGGGACAGTGCAGTTTTCCTGGCAACCGCCAAACCCAGACTCGTAAATCGGATTGCCAGACAGAGAAGCGGGATTCGTCACTCCAGAGAACACATCTCAACTGCTCAACTGAGTCCAGTGGCGGCGTGCTTTACACCACTGCATCTGACGATTTGCATTGCACTTGGTGATGTAAGGCTTGGATGCAGCTGCTCGGCCATGGAAACCCATTCCATGAAGCTCTCTACGCACTGTTCTTGATAATGGTACCATGCTTGAATTCACTGAGCTCCTGAGAGCGACCCATTCTTTCTTCGTTTGTAGAAGCAGTCTGCATGCCTAGGAGCTTGATGTTATACACCTTTGGCCATGGAAATGATTGGAACACCTGAATTCAATGATTTGGAGGGGTGTCCCAATACTTTTGGCAATATAGTGTCTTATAAATAGTCCCTTTTGCCCCATGCTGGTGAACCTTTTACCCCATGTGTGGGGTAAAAGGCCCCACTCGGCACCTCATTCATAAGATTTTTAAACAAAATGGACCACTTTTATGAATTTATTTTCACACAAAATGCTACAAAATGTTCAATACAAACATATATATTTTTCTGCAATCATACACTATGGGAGTAGGGAAAAGCACATTTCATATCATGCTCAATCCTATTTTGATTGATTTATTTGTAATAAAGTAAAACATGCAGTATAATTTAAGTTTTATTGTAATTTATTAAATATTAATTTACATGAAAATTACATCACAATGCAACCTGTTCTCATATTACTTCATAGTATAATATTATGACTGCTGTGAGTTTGTCAAAACATCATGACCTTAAAGTAATCTGACAATGTGAATTTTTGTGGAGTCTCTCTGTTGTTTATACAAGGCTTATTGATGCATTGCTGCCATCTAGAGGCATTGAGTATAATTTTCATCTGCATCCAGCCTTCTAGTATAGTGTTTTAATGTCAATCATGGAGGTTTGTCTTGAGTGACATAAAATATTTACATATATATAAAGTAGAATTTCAATTGTAAAAATACAATGGTAAAAGTAAAATTTTAGTTAATTGTTAATGATTACATTGTAACACATTACTATAGATTTGATTCATCACAAAGCTTTTATATAAATAAAACATAAAATCTATAGCTCAGACACATGATAGATCAAGTTGAGATGGAACAATTAAACAAATGAAAACAGGAATAATGAGACAACACAATAACTAATAACTAGTTGATTTTAATTATATTTTAGTTATTTTAAATGTTATGATTTTTTGTGTGTGTATGTGTATATACAGTATATATATATATGAGAGAGAGAGAGATCAGTTGGTTGGTAGTAACAATAATACTAATTTCATTACATTTCTTTCTTATTGACTAAAAAAAGGCTCCTAAAAAGGCTCCTAAAGAGCCCCTCTCCGTATTTTCAGCGGTGTCTACTCTCCACCATTCACCTTTTAGAGATGTCCTACTGCAGAGCCTATGAGCTCATCAAGCAACGTCGCTATGGTTACGGCTGCTGTTGCGGCTCAGAAATAAGATGGCTGGTGTTTTTCCCCCCTTTCCTTTTTGTATGAATGAACCAGAGCAGCTTTGCTCTTCACTCTTTTTTCTTCACACTGTCTCTCTAATCCAATCTCCCTTCCTCCAATCCGCAGCCAAGCAGGATAGTTAGTGATTTCAGCTGATTTCAGGCAGACGGGCATAGGATGGTGTGAGGAAGAGGTTAGCACAAGGCCTCCATCCTCAAATGTACTCAAGCTGAACCTGCTGAATGGACTCAGTCAGTAAGGCTAGAGGAGGATTTATTGTTTAGTAGACTGTTATGTTGACATATGGCTGTTGAATTGCATTGCCCACACATACTCACACTAGCACTAAATAATATTAATACTAATGCTAGTATTTTATTATTTAATAAAACTACTGACCTAATCAGACAGTATTACTAGAACACTGCTCAAACGTTTGGCATGAGTAAAAATGAATCAATAATGACTCTTAAGAAAGGAAAAACTATTTCAAATAATTTACACTAAAATGTTAAGCAGAACAAAATGTTTCTTGAGCAATAAATCAGCATATTAGAATAATTTCTGAAAAAGTAATGATGCTGAAATCAATTCAGCTTTCTCATCACAGGAATAAATTAAATTTTAAAATATATTAAAATAGACTATATCAATTGTAATAATATTTTACAATATTACGGTTTTAAAAAAAACAGTTTCAAATAAATGCAGCCTTGGTGAACATTAGAGAATTCTTTCAAAACATGAATAAAAATCTTACTGTCCCCAAACTTTTGAACAGTAGTGTATAGGTACACAAAATACAAAGCCAGTTTGACTACTGATATTTATCTTGTGTTTGTACGCTAGAAGATGAAAAATTTTCCTGTTCTGACTTGTTCCATGTATTGAACTGAGATTCATAGTAGCACTGCTGCACCACTAGATGGTATGTTAGGATTATACTCATTGCAGAATGATCAAAACTAAATATCTGTGATTAGAATCACTAGCCATTATCCATACTTAAATATGTGTATGTAGCCTATATATTGTTTATATTTTATTTTGATATTCTGCAGTTATGTTCTTGGAAGAAATCACATATATTGTGTTTGTGACATTTACATCTGGGTAGGTAGGTACATGAATACATGACTAGAACAAAACCAACTGCAGAGTTAACATTAGTTAATATTCTGAAATTCGGGAGGCACAGGTTCTGAGCTTCTGTTACATGTGTTTGAGAAAGAGAGAGCGAGAGAGAGGGTAACTTTCTACTGTAAATTTCAGAAAACGAGCCCCTCCAACTTTTAATGCTGACTCACAGAGGTCATGTTTACAGCATGTTGTGTCACACCCCCTCTTACTTGTTGTTAGCCTTTAGCCTCAGTAACGCCTTCTTGGAGGAAGTTTGTGCTGCGGTCACATTCTCTCTCATTTTAATTGCAGAGGGGGTGGGAGCAGTTTGAAGGGAAGGCATTGGTGTTTTGTCATGCTTAGTTGGCCTCTAACCTCCTCCTCTTCTTGATTTAAATCAACACAAAACTACATCTCCCATACATGGCCCCTGCTGCTATCATGAGTCCCCTGCATTCAAGTTCAATTATTATTGGGATCTTGTTCAGATTTTTGGGTATCAACTATTTAGATTTGTCAAAAATGGCAAGTGCATCTTAATAGGTATGTTTAGTTTGTGGTTATGCAATTGTAGAAATGCAATATTCACTGTCAGCCATGATTAATTTATTTAATGAGCGAAAGTGACCAATAATAGAGGGTTACCAAGATAAAGGAAGTTATATTCTGGTCATGTGGTCTCTATGAGAATGACCCACTACATGTAAAATCATTTGTTTGGGGTTACACTTTATTTTAAGGTCAAGTCACCTTTATGTATATAGTGCTTTTTACAATGCAGATTGTTTCAAAGCAGCTTCACAGTGGTAGCAGGAAAATAATGCAACAGAATTTGATTTGGCTGTACAGCCACTCTGGAGAAAAAGTGATGTCATCCAGCTCAGTTAAGTTCTCATATAGTGTCAATGCGGGCAGATCAGTGATATATTTGAATATTTGGTGTCCCCAACTAAGCAAGCCAAAGGCAACAGAGGCGACGGTGGAAAGGAACAAAAACTCCATCAGGTGACAGGATGGAGAAAAAACCTTGGGAGAAACCAGGCTCAGTCGGGGGCCCAGTTCTCCTCTGACCAACGAACAAACAGTGTATGATTATGATTCAGGCAACATTACAAGTCCGAAGTCATATTAGATCGGAACATTCAGAGTATTTGTCCAGTTCCATCTGGTTGAAGGTCGGAGTCATCGTGCAGGAGACGGGTTTGTTGAGGATCAGTGCCTCTGGATGTCGTGTCGATGAGGCCTTCATGGGGGAGAGTCTAGTTTACACGGTCAATGCAGACACTTCAAGGCTGCGTTGGTCGCGTCTAGGCGCAGGTCCGGCTGACTACAGTAAACCTCAGGCTAAACGGAGAGACTAACATTAGCGTAGATGCCATTTTTTTTATGATGTAACGAGAACATCAGGTGTTATGGGAAGTGTTCCCGGTTCCGGCAGACTTCGTTAATGCAGCCTAACAATCATTTAACTGATTTGAATAATAGAAATTGATAATGTTCTATGTGTATGCCATAGTAAAGAGATGTGTTTTTAGTCTAGATTTAAACTGACAGAGTGTGTCTGCTTCCCGAACAATGCTAGGAAGACTGTTCCAGAGTTTAGGTGCTAAATAGGAAAAGGATTGACCGCCTGCAGTTGATTTTGATATTCTAGGTATTATCAACTGGCCAGAGTTTTGAGACCGCAATAGACGTGATGGAGTATAATGCGTTAAGAGCTCGCTCAAGTACTGGGGAGCTAAACCATTTAGTGCTTTGTAAGTAATTAGCAAGATTTTAAAATTTATGCAACGTTTAATAGGGAGCCAGTGCAGTGTTGACAGAACCGGACTAATATGGTCATACTTCCTGGTTCTAGTAAGAACTCGAGCTGCTGCGGTTTGGACCACCCAGTAGAGCATTACAATAATCTAGCCTTGAGGTCATGAACGCGTTAACTAACTGTTCAGCATTGTGCATTGAAAGCATATGCCGTAATTTATATATATTTTTAAGATGGTAGAATGCAGTTTTACAGATGCTAGAAACATGGCTTTCAAATGAAAGATTGGTATCAAAGAGCACACCCAGGTTCCTAACTGACGACGAGGACTTGACAGAGCAGCCACGAGTTTTAGACAGTATTCTAGGTTACTACGTGCAGAGGTCTTTTGTCCTAATTCAAAATTCATTTTTTTCAGAATTAAGTTGTAGGAAATTACTAGTCCTCCAATTTTTTATATCAGCTTTGCATTCCGTTAATCTTGTGAATTGGTAAGTTTAGGGTTGCAAAGTTTCCAGAAACTTTACAGAATTTTTGGAAACTTTCCAGGATTTTTTGGAAAGTTTCTGGAAATATACTGGAAAATGTTAGCCCCTTTGCAACCCTATTTGTAATTATGTATAATTTACTATTATTATAGTGAGTCCATGTAACATGTAAGGATACTGTAAAATAAAGTTTTACTTTTTATATCTTCATGATTTCAAGCATATTTTTATATTAAGTATAAAACCCAAAATTAAAATTCTCTCATCATTTGCTTACCCTCATGCCGTCCCAGATGAATATCACTTTCATTCTTCTGTAAAACACAAGCAGAGATTTTTAGAAGAATAATCCATCTCTGTGAGTTCATATAATGCAAGTGAATAGGTTGACTCTTCCAAAACTACGCAAAATGAACATGTAATCTATACAACCCCATTTGTTGGTGTGTGTAAGACGAATACTAATAGTTTGTAACTTTTTACACTATAAACCTTCTGGCCAACTGTCAACGCTTACATCACGCTTCACAATGTATGCCTCAAGTGCACACATGTATGACAGTTGGCAGGAAGTGATGGTTTATAATATTAAATTAAAAAATATTACTAGTATTTTTCACACACACACACACACACACCTGTCATTTAGCTTCAGAAGACATTGACTCATCAACTGTGGTCGTATAGATTACCATTGTTCATTTTGCTTGGTTTTTGCAGCGTCGGCTTTAAGGGACTCATCCATTTGCAATAAATGGACTCACAAAGATGGATAATTTTTCAAAAAAATCTCTGTTTGTGTTCCATAGAAGAACGAACATCATACGGCATGAGGGTGAGTGAATGATGAGAGAATTTTCATTTTTGAACGGTCCAGTATCCTTTTAATGTCATCACGATGTCTAAATAAACATTATTGTGTCCTGATGGAAGTAGTGGATAAGTTTTACAATTCTTTGTTTATTCATTTATACAAATTTCTCTGTTTTCTGTAATTTAATGTGATTTGGCTGCTAAAAGATAAAACGATTGTTAAACATAACAAATACTCTTGACAATTAGCATAGAACTAAAGCGGGTCGTGGGGAAGATGGAGAAGATACGCACTTGTTTTAAACATTTTTATATTACATGTTATTCTAGGACACCTGCTATAGTGTGCATGTTTCTATTCAGTCTTTAATTTTCTTTATGGACCCTGCTATTATTTCCTTTTCTCCCCATCTTTCTTTTCCATTCACGCTAACTGGCTCTTATTCGCACTCCGAAGCACGCACGCTCACGTAGAGCCTCTGCCGCGCGCTCACACACTCGATCGCTTGCTGTGCTGCTCTCCTGCCTCCCCCCTCACTCACACATACACTCTCACACACACACACCCCTTTCATAAGGTGCTGGTAGCAGCAGTGTTAGCAGCAGCAGCAGCGACGGCAGCAGCATTGAAAGAGGAGAGAGCCTCGGAGACAAGATGTAGTCGTGTGAATGAGCATGTATCCTCGCAGCCGCCGTCCTCCTTCACTGTGGAATTACGGAACAAAAGAGGAGGACCATTCTTCCGCATCTGCAGTTTCCATTTTTTCCACCTTCCCCCTCGTCGCGGTTTTTCTGCCTTCCCCTCGTGCGTGGCGTCGTTTTCGTCGGAGGCTAGTGGCAGAGCTAGAGAGGAGGGAGGCTGACAAGGGCTTGTCTGCGGACTGAGATCACCAAAGCTTCGAGGTCACCTTTTTTCCTCCCCCTTTGCGTTTTCTCTTTCCCAGGCAGGCCTTTTGTTTTTCAGCGGACTTGTCCGAGGGGCTGCCGTCGCCGCACTGAATTGGGCTATTGTTGGACAGGCAGGCCTCTCTCCCTCTCTCCCTCCCTTCACTATACCCTATCCTCCCTCCCTCCTTTATCTTCCTTCATCATTCCATCCTTTCATCGTGATGCACCTTGCTTAAACTCATATGTGTGTTTGTCGGTACACACTTACTGTCCGAAATTGTCTTCACGCAGCTTCTCGTTTTCCTTCCCGTCCCACCCCGCCGTCCCCCTCTTCTCCCATCCCCGCAGTGCCTGGCGATGTAATGTGCCCTTCGTGGCACACGAATCCGGATGTTTGGCAGGGGGTCGGCGGGATTTGTTCCAGCCAAGGGTGATGCCTCAGAGGACAGCCCATCCCAGCGCTCCCACGCCCACCTCCAACCACTAAGCACGCCTGCCTGCGCCGCCACGTGTCACCCCCAGTTCGCGTGCGTACGTGCGCGTATGTGTGTATATGCGTACGCACGTGTGCATGTGCGAGAGCGCCCTTACCATGACTCTGGCCTGATACCTGGACTGGGGTGTCCCCTGCCAATGTGGGGGAGGGACTGAACCTCAGGTTACTCCCCACCCCCTCCCTCCCCTTACCCTCTTCCCTCTCTCCCCCCTTCTCCCCTCCCCGGGTAACCTGCCGGCATGAAGAAGACCCGCAGCGGCAACCTCAGGCGGGCCTGGCCCAGCTCGGATATATCGGAGCGGGCCTTAGAGCGCATCCGCACTCGCAGTGAGAAGGACTACCACCACCATAAGCACTTTCCACCGCCCCCTCCTCCGACCCACATCTCCCCTTCTCCGCGGGGCTACATGACACCAGGTGGGTCCCCCAGGACTTCTGATTCACCTTGGACCAGAGGTCGCAAATCAGGGTTCCTCAAATCCGGTCCTGAAGGGCCACTGCCCTGCAGAGTTTACCTCAAACCCTGATCAAACTCATCTACTTGTAATTTTCTTATAACTCTGAAGATCTTGACTTGCTTGCTCAGTTGTCTTTGAGTAGGATTGGATCTAAACTCAGCAGGGCAGTAGCACTCCAGTGCTGGATTTGAGGAACCCTGCCGTAAATGTTTGTTAGCCTAGTGCATGAGTAACCTGCCGTTCTCCATCATCAATATGTCTTGTTTAACTGGGCATGTAAGGCTTCTGTATTTGATGTGCTGATTGACAGGTGATTTTGAAGCAGACTACCATGTGAAGCAGTCACAACAACATGAGGAAAGAAAAGGATGAATCAAGTGTCATGCATCCACCATTTTGGTCCCAGCAAGGGTTTTACAGCATAGTTTGTAGCATCATAAATAACAATTCTGGCAGCTGGTTTCCTTGTTGTACGAGTGTAATAAGAGAGATTGTGAGATGGCCTCAGGATTCATGGCTGCTTTTCTCCATTTTGGTTGTGAGTCTTCTGTTATTGTCCGTAATGTTCAGCTGGAGAGCTGGTCAGGCCTTTAGAGGAGCTCAATAGTGAAATGGGAAGATGACACATCTCTATGATAAACCAGTTGATCTATGTTTAGATCTTTCTTTGAGGTAAAGAAAGTTGCTAGTGAATCTGCTGCTAATACAGATATGTCAAAGGCAATATATTTATGCTTGTATGTTTGTCTTGTGTATGTTCATGAGATGTGAGTTAGCACAAAGGCTGTGATACTTAAAATGCATTTTGATGTCCCATTATGTTTTTGTATACCATTTAAAGCACAAATTCCATGTTTTCTTGAGAAAATCTTTTTTTGATCAAATATTATGTAATGTTAGATTAACTAAGCCTGTCCCACCCCAGAGGTCTTGAACTTCTTGACTCTATCCAGCAATTAAAAGCATACAACTGTTTCCATAATCTGTTGAATTGAAGTTCAGTTTAATGTAGTTAAAATCTTTTAAATTGAACTCATTTTAATCATCACTTTCTACACCATGGCATAGCATGAAGACAAGTAAATTACCACAAATTGTAGCCACAGAATCCATAACATTTAAGAATTCAACCCTGTTATTAAAACTATTGTGAGAATAACAATCAAACAAATATTGTTTCTTAAGGTATTGGGAAGTTTAGGAACATCTTAAACCAGCTAATCTTTACTGAGTGTTCGCTTAATTTAGGCAAAATATGCACCATTTTTACCCATTCTGCTGTAGTGATTTGATGAATTTGATGATATTGTTGAAGTCCCAGTGAACCGGAAGTTGCAACTGATTTTATTTCAGTGCTGTGACGTATTTCCAAGTGAAACGGAATATTGAATAGAGGGCAGGGCTTTACTTCAGTGCTCCTCCTCTCCATCACGTGCTCATAGCAGACTAACGGTTGGAGGGGAGTGGTTAAGGATATTCAAACCCAAGCCGTCAAACTGACATCGTCTGAGAAGGAACGCCTTTTCAGACCGAAGTTACTTTTCAGATTTTGATTAAAGATTACCACGCCAAACAATTTTTTTCTGTGTATTAACTTGCACGGATTAATTGTTCACCCTAAGACCAGTAATGTTTGCTAACAAAGTAAATAGGGTCAATTTTGATTACATGAGGACTTTAAGTAACATAAAACCAATGAAGCTGTTTTGCTGAATATTACCATGACTGCAAATGTTATATTGATTTGATAAAGTTCAATAAACAAGTATTTAATATTAAGTTACTTACATTTTATACACAATATAGACTGTTTTTGTTCTATTTCACTGACGGAAATAGTTCCAAACAAAAGCAACATTCGCGGTGCGTGGTGTTTTGTTGTTGAATGATTCAGCGTTTTGAACGAATTGACTCACTTATTAAGACGGCCACTTGCCGCCACCTACTGGAAATATAGTTTCATATGTTTAAACATTTTTTGTCTGCATTTGTCTTGTATTTTCAAAATTTATTTCAAACATTAATCTCATTTGCGCTCAGTAATGCTCAATCCTGCTCACTCCATCCTATTTTGGGTAAAAATAGGAAAATAATAGTTTGAAAATTTGAAGTATGATAATCCATATGTTTTTCTCAAGTGTACAGGAGTTGTTTTTTTTCACAATGGATGCATGAGGCTCATATTTCATTTCAAGACATGGACTCCATTTTGATTCTGCATACCTTTTAAACCGTGGTTAAATTTCAACTAAAAAAACAATTGGATGTTTTCCCAAAATCGTGCCGCTCTAGAAGTTATTATGATCATGAATATTCAAACCATTCTCACTCTGAGGCCTCAATCCCAGCATATATTTGAAAATATTTTTAAACTTCGTAACATAAGAGGTATTTAATGTTGTTTTGCGCCATTGCTTTAGCAAAGTATCTGTCAAGCGAACTAAAATCAAAAGCGAAATATGGCATTTATTTTACTGTACATTTGTTTTACAATATATACAGTGTACTCTGCTTAATTGTCTTTTTTATTTGGAGGTGGATTTTTTAAAGTCATTCAAACAACAGCAGAGTGAAGGGTGTGAGTTTTTACAGTTACAACTTTAAATAATAATTGTGCTAAAAAAAATACTCTATTGCTCTCTTTAGGCACATTTTGCTGAAACATTTAGAATTTAGGCAAATTTTTTTTTTAAATGTAGTCTTAATTCAACTTAGTGAAAATGGGCAGTTATACTGTAATTAATAGTTATTTTTCAAATACCTTTAACACAAAGAAAGAAGCTCAGCTCGGTCTGGCCCCATTGGCCTGGTCTGTAATCGGCAGACGACAACAAGATGTGATCAAATACAATCAACTTATTAACACGCTCCACAGCGCCACCCAGTGGATTTAGTATAACTGCGAGTAATACAATTATTTTAACGTAGTAAAATTTTAACAGTATTTTTATTTTTCGAATATTAATTACAGATCGAATATTCCAATATTCGACTATTCGTGCATACCCCTAGATAAAAGCATGATCAGTTTTTATCTAAAACAGATGACCATGAATCTGGAATCTGTTTTATTATGTTAGTTGTTGTACATATCGCGTTTGTTCGGAAATTAACTCTTTCCCTATCATTGACAGAATTTTCCATCATTTATGAGACAACACTTCCCTGCCACTGGTGGAATTTTACGGCTTTCCATGTTTTCAGTATTGTATAGTAGAGGCCGCTATTACGCATCTTCTGAAAGAGTATATCTCCGGATAAAAACAGGCAATAAAGAAGCAGAAAAAAGTGATAAAAGCATTGCTACATTGTAGTGCACATTGTAATGTTTGACAAAATTTAGATTTTTCTCAACTTTTTGTTCAAAATGTTGCTTTTTTTTAACTTACCCACATTCAAGTGTTGTTTAAAAGAAAAAGAATGCATGAAGCTAGATTAAAATGATCTTAAAGCGGAGGCTCTGTTCTTTCTTTTGATATATTATATGTTCAGATATTCATACAACTAAATATTCTGGGGGCCATGAATTTTTGGTTGAAATTATCAAAAACAATGGCGGTAACTGGCAACTTTAAAAAAAAAAAAACACTGTCGGGGGAAAGAGTTAATATGCGGTGAGTGGTGCTAAAAGGTTAATGCTCTATTACATTTGAAAATAACGTACCACCTACACTAAACCCATGCAAACATGAGATAAAAATGCATGCCATGTTCTTTTATCTGACTCGTGTTTCAAAGAACTTGTACTCTGCATTACAAGTGCAGTATTGTACCAGGCAAGCTACTTCAGAAAAACCATACATATGGAGCTGGTTATGTGATGCAAACTTCACACTTTTAGTTTACAAATCATGCACTATAAAAGTGTTTTGAGGTCATAATATAGAAAAAAATTGTCTTTATTAATCGCTAATCTGCTCCTGTAATAATAATTTGTGTGAAAAACAGGCTCTGTAATAAAAACACAGATAACTGCAACATGCATGGATCAGTGCAGCAAAAGCTCCTTTGTTGCCTTTTCAGGAGGGCATAATTTTACCAACCAGCTTTATGGTGTTCCCATCTACAGTAGGTGTAAAGATTTCCTTAAAGGGATAGCTTACACAAAATGTAAAATAAAAAATTCATAATTTACTCACCCTCAAGTTGTTTCAAACCTGTATGAGTTTCTTTCTTCTGTTGAACACAAAAAAGAAGATATTTTAAAGAATGTTGGCAATCAAACAGTTGACGTTATCCTTTGAAAAAACACTATGGAAGTCAATGGCTACTGTCAACTGTCTGGTCACCTACATTATTTAAAATATCTTCTTTTGTGTTCAACAGAATAGAGAAACTCATATAGATTTGGAACAACTTGAGGGTGAGTAAATGATGACACAGTTTTCATTTTTGGGTGAACTATCTCTTTAAAACTACTACCTTTACTTGTAAGTGTGGGGTAATCACAGTATACAGACTAATACATATCCTTGTCTGACCTAATGGGCCTTACAAGTAAAGCTGACTGTGCTTACCACCCATTTTACAATAAGACCAGCTGCATACAATAAGTTGTGTTCTTGTTATAGTCCTAAATTTACCTGCTGGCAATTATTTTATCTTTGTACTAATACGAATACAATTATGCTACACAACAAGTATATCATCTCTAATGCATGGTATTGATTTATAAATATTATAAATATATGTCTTCAGTTTACATTATAAGTACTATACCTTTTTTTTTGCATTTTTAATTGGGCATGAAGATTCAAAGTATTTTTGTGGAAACCATGATACGTTTTCTTTCAATCTCATATTTCTTGTACGTGTCTGTGGAAACCTAATCCTACATCACAAGCAAAACCAATATATTATAAAATGTGTTCCTACAAAATATCCTAGTGCGAAATGTTGTCTTTAATATTAGTGTGAATTTCACAACCCACTTTTACTTCTGTAATGTGACGTATTTCCAATGGACAGGATATTCCATGAAAAACTTTGAGTTTTATGCATTACGGTTGTTTCACACCGCAAGCGTGAGCAGTGCGTGTATTTTTTTCCGCCGTGCATGTTAAGCAATGAGTGCATTCACACCGGGAGCAGGAGCGTCGTGTGAGCAGCAGTGAAGCAGGGGTTTCGGCACAGAGTCTATTTTTGCTGCGCTGCTCACACTCAATTAAAGTGAAAGCATACTTTTGATGGACAAAACAAATATGATTTCCCACAAAAAGTGCTCAAAATGAACATAATAAGCATGTCTAGTGTATTTTAACAAAAACTGGAGTAAAAAAAGTATAGAAGATTTACCCATTTAAACTTGAATTATTCAGTTTGGGTGAAAATAATATAAATGAAAATGATATAAATGATATATAAACTGAACTTTTAGTTTTATTATGTAATACACAGACAGGTATAGGCTCTAGCACTACCCAAATTAAACAAAGGGGGTTTGCGAGGGGGTTTTATCCTTAGAGTTGTCTTGTAAACATATCGAAGTATGACTGAAACAACATGATCAGAGCTGTTTTCTTGGGTGTGTTTGTTGTACACACCACATGCTAATAAACTTTCAAGGCTATCAAGTTTATAAATGACCAACTAAAAATAAATATAGTTGTCTTTGTAAAGAAATGTTCACTATACGTATGTAGCTTTGGAGCCGCTGCTGTGACGCTGAACAAACACTGCTAGTGTGAATACTCATGCTCTTGCAAGAGTATTTGTGAATACTCTTGCGTCTGTAGTTGCAGTGACGATGTAGTAACGCTGACGCGAAGCTCAAGTTTGTGGTGTGAAACGGCCATTAGAAATGTATTGGATAGTGAAAAGTGGGCATTACATACCAAAATTAATTGCTATGAATGAGTTTGCTAAAACAATGCTGGGTAACATTATCCACAAGCCTTCCTAACCAATAATTTACCATTAAATAATTACCATAACTAATCTATTTATCACCCACGGCAGCTCGTAAAAAGAAGGACGCTGTATGAACAGCCGTATTAAGCTCAAAATAGGGACTTTAAGCAATAGTTGCTGATATAACGCAACAGCGTTCTGGCATTCTATTGTGCATGCGCGACTTTAACTGCTACTTTGTGACGTTCTACAGCAACCGTCTACTACGGGAGAGCAGCTGAATTGTCGTAGTCATTAATATGTGACAGATTAGATTAGTAAATGTTTTATTTTATGGTTATGTGACTAAATATATTTTTATAAATATATATAATCTGTGGAAGGTGTAGGACCATAAAATGTTCGTTCAATCATTGCATTCGGTCGGATGTGTTCCCTGTCAGTCAACGTGTGTTGGCATACCACTGCGCAGCCTGTTCATGCAGACATCGTACATCATCAGCGTGTTTCACATACGCTGTGCAGACAGAGCGAGAATGGCAGGCAAACGGCAACAATCTAACTTTTGTTCTGAACCGACAAGTGGCAAGTATCTACATTTCAGGTTTGACAGTACAGTTCTATGTACCGCTGACTTTGCCCTATGCAGATAATTCATTGAGATTCGACTGTGTTGCTGCAATGTCCTGAAATCGCATGTAAAAGCTGAAATATAGTTTTCTCACCAGTGAATGACACATGATGTGATCCAATAACGTTGTCTCTGGTCGTCTGGCTTTTGGTTTGAGGAGGTGTGGTTTTGGACAGCGATTTGTAGAGAGGGTGGGATCGTATGCTTTCAATGCTAGAGAGTTAGCATTTCCCAGATCACCTATTGCACCTTTAAATGATCCGTCACGCCATCCTCTTTATTGTTGCTTAGTGATTTTTGCATTCTTTGGCTACGGCAGTTCAGCAGGTCGCCATAGCAGTTCCATCAGCAGCTGTTGCTTCCCCTAATATATGGGACTGAGAACCGTATTCTAGTGCTGTGTACAAATTCACTCTAATAGTCTGCTGTGGTAGGTCTTTGCCATTTCATTTTTAAAAATTTCCAACATTTAGATCGGGCCCGATATTTTTTGTAATAATGGCGGATTTTCCACATGCCTGGCAGAAAATGTAATCGATTACGTCGATGCGCCATTCCAGCTCTAGATAAAATATTACAAAGCCAATCAAAATTGTTCTATTTTGCATAACTTGTACCTATAAATCAATTAGACCAGGAATGTGCATTAAGAAAGTAAATGATTTGATGTTGACTAAGGGTTTCATCTTGCTTGCCTGTTTTCCACTGAACCGTACTTAGTCGCACGAAGTAACTACACACGCTTGCACGTACGCACCGGCCCAGCTGTGACAGTGTTCCTGATTTAGGAGTGGGAGAAGAACGAGGCCATGCTGGTGCAGTAATAGCCTGGCCTCTGTAGTAATGTGAGAGAGAGAGAGAGAGAGAGAGAGAGAGAGAGAGAGAGAGAGAGAGAGAGAGAGAGAGAGAGAGAGAGAGAGAGAGAGAGAGAGAGAGAGAGAGAGAGAGAAAAGAGGCTGTGCTTGTATAAATCGCTGGTCTCCGCCTCCAGTCAGCTGATAGATTTGTAGAAATCATCCAGCCACTATGAGGAACTTAGTTAAGCCTTTGGGATCTTTTGCATTAATAATGACACACACACATGCATGTGTGAAAGATATTTGTGCGGTGCATAAGTCCTCATATAGTGCCTCTTGCTTTCCGTGTTCTGACACACACACACACACACACACACCTATTTTAATATAAACCGTCTCATTATTTCCTCACAACACAGATTCGCTCTGTCGTTCTATTTTTTTTCTCTCTCTCTCTCTCTCTCTCTCTCTCTCTCTCTCTCTCTCTCTCTCTTCTACACATACTATCACTCGTTGCACCAGGCTAAAAATATCCACCCCAGTTCTGGACATCCCAGATGCTGACATCACTAGTGGGACTGTATGCAGGATTTGCATGGCATGATTGAGAAGAGAATGAGAGCATGAGAGAGGGAGGGATGGCGAGCGATGAGGCCAAGGAAATAGGACTGCAAGCTAACACTGCATGCAGTGAAGATTCTGCATTGACCCCCATTTGAAGCAGAGTTTGTTTAGAGTCTGTCCTATATTGTGATATTTGACCTTTCTGTCATGTAGTAAAGAACGCCGGTCTCCATTTTGTGCCAGGCCTGAAGGTTACTAACAAATCCTTACAGTAACATGGAGGGTTACTGTGAATGTGCATATAGTATGACTGTATCTTCATCACCTTCTTAGTCAGTTAATGTGCTTGTAGTAGTGTTGGCTACGGAGTATGACTGTGTTTCTTATCTTAAGATGAAAATGGGTCAGCAGAGAGTCTGGGCCTAGTCTGAGGGGACCAACCTGAGCACTCATCTCTATCCCCTTCCTCACTTTTCCGTTACACTGGACCACTATACATTGCTGAGAATCAGAGCCAAGTTGACTTAAGAAATGAAAAGTTTCTTTTAACATAGGATGAAGCTCAAAGTTTGTGTAACAGCGCTATGTGTTCCCATTGCTGTAGATAGATTGGGTTGTAAGCCAACTTTTTGGTCTTCAGAAAAGAGAATGAGAAAATGAAACTCTGTGGTTGAGCACTCTTAGGTTTGTCCGGTTTCATGAAACTACCTTTAATACAATGAGGTCCATACTATATACTATATTTTGCACTTTTTCTTTATGGCTAATCAAATGTAAGCAAATTTGTGACTGACCACGTTAACTCCTTTGTACAGAAGGTCATATTTCCTTACATTAAATATTTTGCTTCCATTAAAGCCCAAAAGATTCTTTAGAACTCTTTCTTTAGAAGTTGTGCTGGGATGATCAAGATTTCTGGAGTCATTAAAGCAAAAGTAGGACATACCAAAATAATAAGACAATTAGACTATTTAAATAGGCAAATGCTTAGGAGTCTATGATTGGATCATTATTGCAGTGATTATTATGTTTCTAGCATGTTATATGTTTGGCAACAGTTCTTCTAACCCTAATTGATGGAGTGTGTAGCTTTTCATTTTTTAAACAACCAGGTAGGAAGACACATCATGGCCATATTCTAAGATGACATTGTCAAGAGATTCATCAGGCTCAAATTGTGAAAGAGTGGTTGGGAAGGAGCATGAAGAATAATTTTCACACATGAATTGGCTCCTCTGCATCCAGACTCCAGACCTTAAATTCAATGAAAGTCTTTTGGATGTGCTGGAGTAGACTTTACAGAGTGCTTGACTTTGATCTAGACCAAAAATGAATGAACCTCTTGATGGAAATAGCATCACAACATTTATTTCCATAAAGAGGTTTATCAATTTTTGGTCAAGATCTTGTATTGACAATGCAAGAGTCAAGCACTCTGTTAAGTCTACTCCAGCACATCCCAAAGACTTTCAATGACTTTTAGGCTATGTCTACACTAATCTGGATAAATTTGAAAACTGAGTTTTCGTCTAAAAACGCTCCGCATCCACACTATTGTTTTCAATCCTTTTCCAAAAGTTGCTCATCCACACTGAAACGTCTGAAAATGCTTACATCCCCATACAGTGCATGAGTAAAACCTGAGATGCTTCGACCTGCGTCGTTTCTGCTAGGCGTTTATTTACTTTCAGGCTCTTTGAAACGTTGCGGCATTGTCGAGTTTTTTTAAATGGGCCGTATGTACAAATTGACATTAATCTTTAACAAGGCTGTCAAAATGAATAGCAGCCAAAACAACTGCTGTATGTCGTTCACCATCTTGGCTGAATTGGTCATATGACTGCATCACATGACTAAAAATGCTTCATCGTTTTCAAAAGCCTCCGTTTTTACAGTCCACACTACGACGCAAAGACGGCATTTTCAAATTTATCCACTTTGAAGAGCATTTTCAAAAAACGTTTTCGTTGACTTAAAACAGTGTCTCAGTGTGGACGGAAAGCCAAAATGGAGAGAAAAATATGTTTGAAATATGTTTCATATTATATATGTACAAATATTATATACCATACAAATATTTTTAATATTAGTGTGGACATGGCCTTAGTCTCAAGTCCCACCCTACATTTTTTCTCATTCAAGAAGCTGTTTCACTTGGATATATGTCATAATGTGGAAGATGATGACAACTTCCGTTTCATGCCAGCCTTAAATTAGAAAAAATAGAAGCATTTTGACTTCTTTAGATAAGACAAATTAATTATTACTTAATTGCTGTCCAAAACTTGTAGCCATGTGTGCAGCCATGTTTTATTCCAGCAAATGCTCCTATTGTTTTCTGTTAAAACCACTTGTTCTTTTTGTTTCTGGTCTATTCTATCTTTTTTACTCTTTTAGAACAGTTTCTAGAAAAATATTTCATTTACTGATCAAGATTATTTGTGAAAGACATTGATATTTATAACTGCACAAGGTATTTACTGTATACTTAGTCACTTTGTGTTTTGTGATCAATCTGATTGCCAATCAGGTATGCACATGTATACGTCTCTGCAATATCCTGTGCTATATGCAAACATTACAGGATTCTGTTACGCTGCTAATGTTAAGCACCAACATTTTCTGTTGAATCCTTCCTTCCCCATATAACAATGAGTCTTTGGATTTTGCAGTTGCACCATACATGCGTGTTGTCCATGACTGCTTGCTCATGTGTAGGTATGTTTTGGAAGAGTGAAGTTTACATATGTGGCCTCAAATATTGGATCTTGGAGGGCATTTACACTTGGTCTTTCAGATTCTTTACAATTTCTGCTACTCATCCCCAGACTCTCTTCAGAGGATGGCCTGCTTTTGGCAAGGGCTACTCTTGCCCTGTCTAAATTTGGAATCCAGTGCCACAGCATCTCCCTTAGAGACAGATATCTCAGAATATCAGGATCAGAGGTTTTTATATGCCCTTTTTTAGATGTGGCTGTATGATGGGGGATTTTCTATAGAGACTTTTTTCGCAGAAATGTTTCTAAAAGTAATGATGTTTTATGTATGTATTTATTTTGTTGTGAAGGTGGGTGACTTTTAAGCATCTTTATTAAAGTGCCCTTATTATGCTATTTTAAAGGTTCCTAATTTTGTTTAGGAGGTCTCTTACAATAGATTTACATCAAAGGTAAAAAAACAGTGTAATTTTCTCATAATATACGTTGTACTTCACCTCATTTATCAAAGAGTCTTAAAATGGTTCATTCGAAGATTCAGTCTCTCTAAACCCCACCTTTTTCGCAAGCCTACTGCTCTGATTCGGCCCAGTCTGTTGTGATTGGTCTACTGCTTACAGCGGGTGTCAAAATTTCAGCTCCGGAGTAGAGCTGCGCGATTAACCTACACAATCTCATTCAAACCTGCTGACCCAGAGTGAGTCATGTATAAGTATGAAACAGCTTCACAAACAGTGTTTTATGTGTTACAATCATTCATATTATCACAGAAGAACTGGGATAAAAGTTTATAGTTCGGATATAAACACTGATGTCAATGGAAGCGATCAAAATCGCTCACAAATCAAAAATCACCTTTTGAATAACAATTGTATTGATTATATCGTTACACCAGTAGATGGCGACAAGTGACTGTTAAAAAAAGTATTTTTCTTTTAATCATTCAAGAGATTTATTAAAAAATGGTGATTCATCCAGTAATGAAACAAGTTGAAGTATTTATAAGTGAGTCATTGAATCATTCATTCAAACCATTTTTTTTTTATAAATAATTCATTCAGATTAATTAAATGTTTTAAACAGACTGCAGCAATTTAACATTTTGTCAGTACCTCTAGTAAATTACATGTTATTTTGTTTAGTTGTCTGTTCAGAATCATGGGAGAATAGTGATCTCTGTTTGAAACCAAAAAATTGTGATTCTCAATTTAACTAGAGTCGTGAAGCTCTACTCCGGAGGCTTCCTCAGTTCTTGTATACACAATAATACGAACAGTAACAATGGCATTGTTTTTTTTTTCCATATCAATTCCAGCATGAGTCCTCATCCTTTTAAAGTGGATGCAGAGTGGATTTAACAGCAAAGAAAACAGCATCTTCTCAGCATGTCGACAACTCGAACCAAACTCTTCCAGGCCTCAGCTACAACTACAGTGTTTGAAGGCGGGTCAAAGTAGACGTTGTTTGCAGGCAGCCAATAAAAACCATAGGCTGGCATTATGCAAATTTGTTACACTGTTACGTAGGTATGTAACAGGAACTAAGACTGATGACTTGTTTCAGAAGTTCAGAGTTCTTTTAGGAGACAGTCACTTTATTTGTTGTGCACTTTAATCTTTAAAACTTTGCAGACCTTTTACATTCACAAACAGCTGTATTACACACTGCATGAAAGGTAATATTCGAAAAAGCATAATAGGGGCACTAAATAATAAATGTAAAGTTTTCTTATTAATGTTCAACATTTGTAACTGTAAACATTTACAGATATTCAAAATGCAGTGGAGTGTAGTGGCCTACAGTCTGTATACTCTCATCTGAGGCAGTGCTAGGCTAGGCTAGCTGCAGCTGCTGGCCTAGCGCTCACAATATCTCTGCTTCGCATCATCAGACTTTATCTATTGGTGTAATGATGAATAAAGAGTATTCATCCTAGTACACATGTAATGCCTAGGCCCTCAGTGGTTTAGAAAGTGTAAATGAGAAACAGAATGTAGAAGCGTTGCTCCGAGGAACTCTTTTGTTGTGTTTGAAATATTGCTACTGTACTAACAACATACTGTGAACTACTATTAGTGGATGCCCTTGCCCAGCATTTTCTTTAAAGCTGAAAAGGAAATTGAATGACATTCATTGCACTGTTGTATGTTGAAAATCCATGTTTACAGAACAAAAACATACTTTGCATATATGCTACATACTGAATTTCTTTCAAATGTAGCATGATTTTACAGAGTGGGTCTGACATTCTGCTTAGTACACTAAAATTTTAATTTTTACAGAAAAAAACTCTAAGAATGCTACAATAAAAACACTTTAATTCGTTAACTTTAGTTACTTTATATTGTGAAAAAGTGTAAACATTGCATTTTATGTAAATCTAATGTAAAACACTGTTGACTTGCAAGTAAACAATGAAAATACTGTATACATTTTCAGTGGAAAAAACATTAAAAGGACATTCCTAGAATTCCCAGCTGACATATCGCATATGATTATATTTAATAATTTTGTTTCTTAGTAATGTACATTAGGATGTTTTTTGTTATATTTTCTGTTATTTAGTTCATGCTTATTGCATCATTTTAGTGTTGTATGTTACTCTGATGGCATTTTGTCTTTGTGTGTATGACTCTGCGCACTGTCTACACATGAGTATTGGCCATGTTTCCGGGACAGGACACTTACGATGAACTCTGATTCATTATGTGTTTTTTTTTATTGTATCATCTGTATTATTACCAGTACTAAAATCTATTTTGCTAGTTCAAGTATAGGTATATTAACATTATATCACTTGATGTAATACATGGTTGTAAGTTATAAAATGTACAGACAATAATATCCATCCCACATTGTCACCATGTATTAAATGGTAAATTCTTAGCAACAACAGCTGCCTTTTTTACCATAAATTTCACTGGATATTTTGTACAGTGTACAAGTCTGGAGCTTCACAAAACTGATTCAGTTAACTGATTGAGACCTCATCTATTTGAAACTTAACTTGGCCTAGGACCCTAATAAAGCTGGGTCTATAATTCAAAGGCTAAACTGATCATTTAAAAAAAAAAAAGATAAGTTGAATGTTATTTTGCTTTTGCCCACCAAAAATGACATTGTTTTAGCACCCTCTGACAAGTTTACTGCTTTGCTTTTGACTGCCAGCTGTATGTCACATGACCTAATACACTAATTTGTCTTAAATATGAATTTAAAGTGATGGTTTATATATCTATTTATATACTGTTGATGTAACCAAGATGTTTTGGGTGTCACAGAGGTGTGCTTTTTACATGCATTTGTGGTGCACTCTAACATGGCTAAACATAAACAAGGCTTAAGTCTGTCCAACAGCCTGCTTCAGTCTTTCCAGTCAGTCTGGTGACCCTAATCCATTACCTACCTATCAGTAAGAGAGAGTGTGTGTGAGGATGTGTCTTATGGGTGGAGTTGAACTAGTTTAAAGCTGCTGGGCTGCCATATGGGACGTCATGTAATTTGTGGGCGTGCTGAATGTGTGGGAGAGGGTTACTGTCATACTATACTGATTGATGTATAGATATATGTGGTCAGTGTATTTTTAGATTTGTAGTATGTAAAGCCATTTTAATATGTGGTTTTCCGGCAGGTTAATGGAAAGTTTGTGTTGAGAAAAACACACCTTCACCTATGGATTGAGATAGTGATTTGCAGTTTCAGCCATTTGCTGAAAGATTTTGATTTGCACTTTTCTCTTGATCTATGCCTCAGCTATTGCAGGCCTTCCCAGAGTGAACAGCACCAGCACAAGTGGAAAGCATGGCCTATACAATAGAGCTCCAAGGGTAGTGCTGGCCACATTTGGTGTGTACAAGCAAACACTTTTTTTTCTGGTTTGTTGTCATGGAGACAGATCTTTTGTGTCCTCTCCCACAAAAAATGAGGTCACCTCTAGTTCAGTGGGCAGCTGTGAGGATTTAGGTAAAGGCTCTCTCTCTTTCTCTGTTTCTTTGTACTTTAAGATGTAGCGCTAACAAAGTACAAGATGTACCTGGGATGAGCGACAATCTTATAATCACGGAATTGTGATGTATTATTGCATTGTTTAGATAAACAGAATCCATTATCCATCAGTCATTGTCAGACGTTGAAAGTTTGTAGACTCACTTATCTACTCTCATGATGGATACATCTTCTATGGAATCTTGAGTTTTCTTAACAAGTTTCTGCACTGTTGAACTATTTAGGAAAAAGAGGATCCGTACTTTTAAATGAGCATTTTTGCCATTTATGAATCAAATGTGTAAGACGTTATCATAAAAGGATCAAGCCTGTGTTTTACATATCAAATAGGTAACAAATCTGTGCCCCACTGAGCCTCATTCACTCGCTCCCACTCAATGTGATATGTTTACATCATAGATCACCAAGGAGATTAGTCAGGTGACCAATCCTCCATCTTCTCTCAGTGGTGTGGTAGCACCCCTGATTTGATTGAGCGTGTTCAGGTCCCAATTAGGCTAGATTATCTCATGTTGGATCTAATAATTCAGTAATTCAGAAAGATCAGTCTGCAGATGGAATACTATTGTTTGGATAACATTTGTTTTTATATTCAAAACGTGTTTAATATTCAAGACACAGCCTTAGAAGAATGAGAGTTATGAGTTGAAAAATACATTTAGGTTAGAATAAAAAAATTTTTTTTTTGGACTTTTTGGATTCTTGCCTCCACCTAGTGTTGCCTCAGTCAAACTTCTATCCTACCTGAGTTTTATAAGGTTATGATGGTGATCTCTCACAATCTGATATACAGAAGATAAATATAAGCTTCTTTTTCCCCATTGTTGTAAAGCACACTGACCTTTCATCATAATTAATATCAGATTATATATAAGTAGTTTTTATTTGATTTTGTTTATTTGATTTTTTCCTGGTTTTCCTTTACCATTTAAAAGGCCGGCCCATAGGAACAGAATGGTTGACTAAAGTGGTCTTATTGTATATATTGTTAGTAGTATAGTAAGTGGACTTAACAGGATATTCAGACATTTTAAGTGAGGTTCCAGATTGTAGGAAGAGTACATTTTCAATCTGAAGGTCACTGCAAATGGCTTTAAGAATACATTCACATAGGTAAATAATTTCACAGGAAGTGGAGTTGCGGATCTAGCACTTTTAGTCGGACTGATTTACCTCAAGTGTAGTTTCACAACAGTTTCTTATTAAATTTAGAGATTTTACATAGGACAAATGATCTTGAGTTTAAATATATACAATTTTCTATAAATGGACATAGATTTATTATATACAGTTGTTTAGTGAACACTGCATATGTCACGGGTGTGTGCAGGCAGGAAGACAAAAACAGGCGGATACAATTCCAAACGTGATTTAATCTCAAATAAAAGGCAAGACGGGCAACAGCACAATACACTAAACATAACTGTGACCGGACAAAGACTAAGTGAACAAGAGGAACTTAAATTCAGACAGAAACGAGATAATTAACTAAACACAGCTGAACAGAACTATAATAACGAGGGTAACCAAGGAAACAGACAAGCGGCGGGAAACTAAGACAAAGGAACATGTGACCGACAAACAAACTGAAACTAAACGTGACTGTGACAGTGTAAGGTCCCTGTGAATTGGAAGGCAGCTTATAATGACGGGCTCATGTATATTCTTAAAACACTGAGTGACAAAGCATGAAAAATTCATCCACCCCTTTTTAACTAAGGAATAATTGACGACAAGCCATTGAATTATTAGAAAAATAATGCACACCTTAGGTGGTTACACCTCGGGTTCTTACGCATCTAATCCCAAGCCTCCTTTGCTAATTCCAAAACATCTAGTAATGGAGGCTTGAGCCATTGATAGCAGTTATTAGACAGAGAAAGAGAGAGAGATTAAGCGTATGTGAATTACCTGAGTCAGTGTGTCTCTCTACTGTAAGTTCATCTGCTCCAAGAACAGTGCCATTATTACCTCGCTAGTGAGAAATGTCACATAGCTTTTAAGCTGTTAAACTATTTTGCTAATAAAAACTTCAGAGTTTTTGTGTTTGTGTCCATACTGTATGCGTTTGAGAGAGCAGGATAAATAGAGTATGTGCTTTCTGCACATAATAAAACATAATTTTGTTGTTTTAACCTAATGTTTGCTATATTTATTTGCTTGGTCAGTGTCATTGTGGTGGGTTTTTGGTTATTTTGCGTTTGTAAGCTGTAAGAACCTTTTAAATAACTGAAATCATTTGGCGAAGTGATATGGAAATGTAATGCGGCCTGGAAGACCTGCCTGGATCTACTTTAGCCGTGCGTTTCCCTGAAAATAATTGCACACCTCAGAATGTTCGTCAACCAATCAGATTTAAGCATTCCGGCAGGTTAATAGAAAGTTTGTGCTGAGAAAAACACACCTTCACCAATGGATTGAGATAGTGATTTGCAGTTTCAGCCATTTGCTGAAAGATTTTGATTTGCACTTTTCTCTTGATCTATGCCTCAGCTATTGCAGGCCTTCCCAGAGTGAACAGCACCAGCACAAGTGGAAAGCATGGCCTATACAATAGAGCTCCAAGGGTAGTTTATATTATACTACAGTGGCCATTCAGCAGCCCTGTAGTATAATATAAAATATGCTTGATAATGGTCTTTTCCCCTGCCACATCAGTCGACAATGACAATAAATGATCATTTATTACTTTACTTACTAGTTTTGCTTAAGTGGGTTATTCAGGACCCACAACACATTTCAGACAGTGAAGCCTGTATCTCTGTACTGTATCTCTGTACTGTTTGTTTGCTATTTTCACTGACTATTGTTAAATGTCTGCAGCAAGTAGCCTTGTGCCACATTCTTAAACAATTTTAGAAGCTGTGATATGTTGATTGTAAGTTATATAACAGGGTAGGGATGAAACGGTATGAAAATTTCATATCATGATTATAATGACCCAAATTATCACGATTATCGATATTATCACGGTTTTGTTCAAATGAGATGAAAGTGTTCAAAAAGAACAGATGCACACACTGAAAACATTTCATTTCGAAAACCATCAAACAACAAATAAAACAAGCAGCTCTATGCACTTTTTTTAAGCAAGATTCTATTCTTTGGGATTTCCTTCCTTATATGGCTGTCGTCAATAGCAAAGCATTATAACACGGCGCGCATCCATGTATCACAACCGACGCGCGCTCTCATTTCATTCAAATGCAACTTGCGTCTCTGTTTTTGATTGTATTAAAAATGAAATCAGAAGACTTTACTATTAATACTACTATAATTATTACTTTAACTTCTTGTGATCATCTTGTCTGGATGTTTCGTACACTGTACAAAATGGATTTATAAACAGGTAAGATTTAAAACATTAATCTCAATTCAATATGTCCCCGTAATTATTTATGTGGTAAAGAAAATCTGTGTAATAGGTGTACAATGAATATACATTATTATCACTTAAATGTCACCCTAGCTTGTTCGTTCGTCTTTGGCTCAAACTTCACGTTATTTCCCAGACGTAGTTTTAGTATTGAGGTCAAAGTCCATTTGCCTTGCCTTCGCAGATTTGAAGTGTTTCCGCTATTGCAGCGACTTTCTTTTTGCATTTTCTGCAGACAGGGTGACCATCCTCGATTGAGTTTCCCTCAGGACTTTTGTAAAAGCCAAAATACACACCTCGGTCCTTTTAGAAGGCTGAAAAACCTCCCGGCGCTGTCACTGCCTTCCGCCATTTTCTTCTCATTCAAAAAACATCATTGTGCGTTACGTGGCTGCGCCTGCACTAGACTGACGCTGGCTGGACGAGTTTTCACAGTCGTGATAATCAAACACAGTTTTACTGATATCGATATTACTAACCGTCAGTACATTTTATCGTGGTTTATCGTGAAACCGGTAATCGTTCCATCCCTATAACAGGGTAAACTATCTTTCATCTCTTGACCTCATCTCTCTCTCTTTCTCTCTCTCTCTCTTTGTTTGGGGTCTTAGAGACCCCACTGCTGTAGGCCTATGCAAAACTATTAATAGTGTACATACATCAATAATAATTATTTAATTTATAATAGTGCTTTTATTCATGTTTTATATCTGTAGTCTCTCCCTATCTGGTTGAATCAAGTTTTAATTGTTTTCATAAGATCAACATCAAGTCAAAAAGTAGCATCCTGTTACTATGATGTTACGTATGTTTTTTTTTTTTACAATTTAAAACAGCTGTTTTACTGTATTTTAAAATATAATTTATTCCTGTGATGCAAAGCTGAATTTTCTGCATCATTACTCTAGTCTTCAGTGTCACATGATCCTTCAAAAATCATTCTAATATGATGATTTGCTGTTCAAGAAACATTTCTTATAATTATCATTGTTGAAAACAGTATTTTTGTGGAAACCATTGTTTGTGGTAAAACCATTATTTGATGAATAGAAATACTTAATTTTTTTAAGTATAATTTTTTGGTAACATTTATAAATGTATTAAGTGTTCCCTTTGATCAATTTAATGCATCTTTGCTGAATAAAGTATACATTTATTTTTTAACCCCTTAACTGTCACCCCCCTTTTTGATAATAGATGTGAAAATCCACTACACACTAGTCACAAAACAGTCACCAAATATGGAACCTTGAGACTTTCCAACGATATGTGTTTTGTCAAGATTAGTAAAGGTTTTAATTATAAAGTAGTTCAAAGAAATTTTGTAATATGAAATCTGACACCGCCCACAAGGGGAGGAGCCCACTAGAAGAATTTAGAATACTGTTTCCATGGTAACACAACCTCCAATTTTTGAGTTTGTACGCTTTCGAATGATACCTAATTTATGATGAAATATGTGATACAAAAAAGGCGATTTAAAAAAAAAAAAGAGCGCCAAGCATCCTGCTGGCGGGACCTTGACAGTTTAGGGGTTTTAAAACCCCCCTATGGTGAAAATCAAGTTTTTAAATGTTGTTTATATGTCTATGTGGGGTTTTTAAAACTGCAGTGAGTCTCAAAAACACAGTTTGAAATCACCAGTGTTTAGCTTATCATTAACTATTCTCTGAAGCAGGGGAGTCTCCAGAGAAGCCAGGTTATCCCGGTATAATTTTCCATTGATATGAAAAATTGGGTACATTTAGCAATATAGTGGGTGAATTATGTATTTGATGTATATTACGATGATGAACTTTATTCTCCACTGACGTTGTAAGTTAAAAGCGTTTCTAAGGATGCTGATTTTTAGAAGGCAGACTGAGATGGTGAATAGGAATATGGCTTGTGTAACATTAGCAACACACTAGTAGCTGTTTGATAACATAGTCAAGCAAAAGGCTAATCATATTAATTATTATGTGTCCAACGTTGTTAAGAGCGATACATAAAATGGCACGCATTAACATTCTGATACATCTACTTGTAGACGGGCCTGTGTAATTCACTCTTCCACTTGAATCAGTTTCTGGTTCAAACATACAGTATATGTTGTATGCAGAATGTCTGTATGACACACCGGTATTCCCATGGTAAAAGTTACAAACACTATGAGGTTTAATAGTGAGAACTGAGTCAGCATTATCCAAACCATGGCTTTTCACATCATTTCAATTTGGTCAAAGGAGAGAATGAGATAATAATTACAATGCATAATTCTATAGCCTTGTTCTTAAAACAATCATAAATTGTACACTTTAGCCATCTTTATTTCTTGGAGATGATGTCCAAACTGATAAGCAGCAAAAGAAACACTGCTCAAGTGTCTGTTCAAATGCTTTGAAAGAAGCCACAAAAAAAATCATATATTTTACACTCAGGTTAAACAGTAAGACTGAACAACTCCTTTAACCTTTAAATATTATGTTGTGCTTCACTACTTAGCTCACCATGCTTAAAGAAAGCATTAAACTGGTCTGAGTCTAGCATAAAGGGCAACAAAGGGTCTGAAGCTGCGCTGCTAACACTGCAGGATGCAGATAGGATGACATCATCCACACAGAGCTGCTGCTCTCCTGGTGTGTGTGTGTGTGTGTGTGTGTGTGTGTACGGCAGGCAGGCAAAGGACCATCACTCAAATCCCAGCCTGTGTGTCATACTGTTCAAGCAGAGTATGTACAGACAGCAACGTGCTGCTCGAAACCCTCTAAATGACTTACAAAGCATTAGTGACTGTAGGGGAGGCTGGTAGCCCAGTGTTGTTTTTGTGAGGTATCAGCATGTTAGAGCTAAATTCACTTGCTCTCCATTATGAATTTTATTGTTTTTACTTATGTAGGGGAGGAGAGTGGGTGTGAGGATGTGTGTGTGTGAGAGAGAGAGAGAGAGAGAGAGAGAGAGAGAGAGAAAGAAAGAGAGCAGGATGGAGGGAGGCGCAGAGAGACCCCTCCCTCAGCTCTTGTGCTGCAGCCATCAGAAAAGGCGGCTCTGACGATGGACACTTTCCCAATATGCTCCACTCCACACAAAGACAGGAGAGGTGTGACCAATCACAAGCAAGCTTCATGCACACCTTTTTTTTATACTCTCCTCCAGCACTGCTCAATGGCACGCACACACACACACACGCATGCGCGCACACACACACACATATATCTGCTTGCTCTACCCTCTTCTCCGTCTCACACACACACACACACACACAAGCTAGTAGGTGGCCTGCTGAATTCGTTGTTATGGCAACGCATCCCAGTTGCTCTCTCTTGGTCCTCAGATGTGTGCTACTCCAGGATTTCTCTCTCTCTCTCTAGCACCCACCCTCTTATTCTTCCTGTCTTCATTCCTGCTCTTGTGCTTCACACTCAATCTTGTTAATGAAAAATTGAGAAGAGTATGTTGGCTGCAAGACTAAGCAAAACCTGCTCAACCACAAAGGCCATTTATGTAAAAAAAAAAAAAAAACTATTATATACACACACACATCATCATCTCTTACTCTTGGAGTAGTATATTAATATGGAGTAGAATATATAGATTTTATATGGAGTTTATATAAACACGTTCAAGATTTTTTAAAAGTCCCCCTGTAGTCAATAATTGTATCCCATAAAACAAATTTTTGATTACCAAAATTACATATTTAAACGTTTGTTTTGTTTTTTTCTGTGAAAATTCAATTATTCATGCCTTAAAATAGCTTGAATGTAGCTCTACACCCTTCATTTAGTATACGTGGATTCATGAATATGTAAATAAGCCCCGTCTCCACTCACTCACACCAGCTCAGGGACCCACTCGCTTAACCTTACTGTAGTAAACGCTGCACAATAGCAAGTAGATATACTGGTTTAATTCAGCCATATACACTCACCTAAAGGATTATTAGGAACACCATACTAATACTGTGTTTGACCCCCTTTCGCCTTCAGAACTGCCTTAATTCTACGTGGCATTGATTCAACAAGGTGCTGAAAGCATTCTTTAGAAATGTTGGCCCATATTGATAGGATAGCATCTTGCAGTTGATGGAGATTTGTGGGATGCACATCCAGGGCACGAAGCTCCCGTTCCACCACATCCCAAAGATGCTCTATTGGGTTGAGATCTGGTGACTGTGGGGGCCATTTTAGTACAGTGAACTCATTGTCATGTTCAAGAAACCAATTTGAAATGATTCGAGCTTTGTGACATGGTGCATTATCCTGCTGGAAGTAGCCATCAGGGGATGGGTACATGGTGGTCATAAAGGGATGGACATGGTCAGAAACAATGCTTAGGTAGGCCGTGGCATTTAAACGATGCCCAAATGGCACTAAAGGGCCTAAAGTGTGCCAAGAAAACATCCCCCACACCATTATACCACCACCACCAGCCTGCACAGTGGTAACAAGGCATGATGGATCCATGTTCTCATTCTGTTTACGCCAAATTCTGACTCTACCATCTGAATGTCTCAACAGAAATCGAGACTCATCAGACCAGGCAACATTTTTCCAGTCTTCAACTGTCCAATTTTGGTGAGCTCGTAGCCTCTTTTTCCTATTTGTAGTGGAGATGAGTGGTACCCGGTGGGGTCTTCTGCTGTTGTAGCCCATCCGCCTCAAGGTTGTGCGTGTTGTGGCTTCACAAATGCTTCGCTGCATACCTCGGTTGTAACGAGTGGTTATTTCAGTCAAAGTTGCTCTTCTATCAGCTTGAATCAGTCGGCCCATTCTCCTCTGACCTCTAGCATCAACAAGGCATTTTCGCCCACAGGACTGACACATACTGGGTGTTTTTCCCTTTTCACACCATTCTTTGTAAACTCTAGAAATGGTTGTGCGTGAAAATCCCAGTAACTGAGCAGATTGTGAAATACTCAGACCGGCCCGTCTGGCACCAACAACCATGCCACGCTTAAAATTGCTTAAATCACCTTTCTTTCCCATTCTGACATTCGGTTTGGAGTTCAGGAGATTGTCTTGACCAGGACCACACCCCTAAATGCATTGAAGCAACTGCCATGTGATTGGTTGATTAGATAATTGCATTAATGAGAAATTGAACAGGTGTTCCTAATAATCCTTTAGGTGAGTGTATGTGCAGTGGTATTTCATTTGTAGTTTAATAACAATATGAAAGCATTTGATGTTAATCTAAACAATTTGCAAATAATGTAGTGGATATGCTTTATTTTAATAATGAGCTGGACAATAATGGGTAATACATCAATGACTTAAAATATTCTAATATTGTATTACATTTTTATTTCTTTATTATATTACATTCATTTTTATTTTTCATGAAAAAGTGCAAAAGTGAAGTATAGTCTCTCAGATGTATTATGTGATATAACATGTTGTATTGCTCTGAGCTGTGTTAAATCTAGAAAATTGAATATGCATGGGTGCTTTTTTTTGGATCAATATTGACGCATGGCCTGGGGTCTTTCTGCCTATGCAGGCAGAGGGGCTTATTGCTGAGTTGTCAGTATAAGGTCACTTTTGGCAACATGTGATCACATACCCTGGATGACCCTCATGCTACTGTTGTGAAGCTACAACCTCCACAGTCTCAAACTACTCTTTTCTCCTCTCTCCGTCTTAACGGGGGGGGGGGGGGTCCTTAAATGTCACCTTTTTTAATGCAACACAAAGTTCTATTAAAGTAGGACTGAAAATGTTTTTGTCTCTCTCTCTCTCTCTCTCTCTCTCTCTCTCTAGGCGATGTATCTCCAATCAGTATGTCACCCATCAGTCAGTCTCAGTTCATCCCACTGGGAGAGATTCTGTGTCTGGCCATCTCAGCCATGAACTCTGCCCGCAAGCCTGTCACACAAGATGCGCTGACGGAGCACCTTGCCACCTGCTTCCCGGGTAGCCCTCCAAACACACTTATGTACTAGGGCTGGGGGTGGAATCGATCCACCTAACTATCATGATTTTTTTAAAATTTCAGAATCTATATGAATTAATATTAAATAGCTTTATTTTAGTCATTGCTTATAGACGAGTCCTTAGTCCTTGCTTATTTTATTTCAGCAGAGGGCGATATGTATTGTATCGTGAGTATCAAATGCTGTAAAATCTCTTACTAGTGAGCACGAGAACTTGAAAAATGGATGGAGAGACATCTACGGATATACGACCTGCACCATCATGTATAAGTGTATCATTAAAATTTTCCCCATGATCTAGAGTTAAAAAAGCAAACAAAAATCGCAATACATAGATATATCGAATCGCAATACTTGTAAAATCACAATTCTTAAAACTCACAATACTTATCGGCACCCAAGTATCGTGCTAGTATCAACTCTGGAGATAGGTGTATCATCCCAGCCCTATTATGTACACAAACACACACACACTTGACAGACAAATAAGGAATTACATATATAACATCATAAACATTGTCATAAAAAATATAGTGCCTGATAAATTCTCATTTTGGAGCAGCCACAATTTTATAGCACTTGGTCAAATCCATAATCAGTATTTTTCAGGCAAGGCATTTACATTTAAAGTAAGACTAATTTTGATTTGTAGAATGAAATGAAAAATATTCATACCCTGTCACAATAAAAAATTTATTTTACAATAATGTACATTTTAATATACATTTTATAATGTTTTTGGAACAAACTGAATGCAAACTGATTTTCTACCTCACCTAACTTATTTTTTATAACATTTTCTAGTTGCCAGCCACCGCCAGCGCTTTTTATAATTTTCACAAAAATGTCATGGCCCCCAGAATATTTTGTTGTATGAACATCTGAACATACATGTAACGTAATCCTTATGTTCCGGGAAGAAGGAGGCTTGCCACAATGCAATATATCAAAAGAAAGAACAAACTCTCTGCTTTTAAACAAAAACCCTGTTTTATTCTAGCTTCATGCATTCTTTTTATCAACACTTGAATATGGGTAAGTTTCATAAAAAAAAGCTAAATTTTTAGCAAAATGCTGAGAAAATCAAGTTTTTGTCAAATACTACGTATGACTAGACTTCAGTACGATGATCAAATGATAGATGAAGTAAATTGAGTCCATCAACACCCCTAATGCTTGCACATTATAGCTCATCCTGGGCCGACATTTCCTTCAGTAACATTACACCATTTTGATTTATATGCTGTTTAATGTTGGTGATTGCGTTATTTTACATATGCATATGATTACATATGATATCGCTTGTTTCTGCAACTTCTTCACATGTGTTTTGGTCAGGAGATTCAGTACTCTTTCAGAAGATGTGTAATAGCGCATCTTAGGGGAGGTGTTTTCTCACAAATAACGGAAAATTATGTTTGGCAGGGAAGCATTTTCTCACAAATAATGAAAAAAATTCCGTGTTTGGGGGGGAAAGTGTTTTCTCACAAATAACGGAAAATGTTGTGTTTGGCAGGGAAAGAGTTAAAGGGATAGTTCACCAAAAATGAAAATTCTGTCATCATTTATTCACCCTCAAGTTGTTCCAAGCCTGTATGAGTTTCCTCCTTCTGATGAGCACAAAAAAAGATATTTTGAAGAATGTTGGTAACCAGACATTGACTTCCATAGTATTTCTACTATGTCAATGGCTACCAACATTCTTTAAAATATCTTCTTTTGTGTTCAACAGAAGAAAGAAACTCATACAGGTTTGGAACAACTTGACACTTTTTTTCCCATGGTTTCCCACAGTTGAATGTCCAGAGCTTTTGTTTTTTTATCAAACATTATTTTTTAATAATCTCTGTAGAATGACCCTGTTGTATACCTTATGTTTCCCAGCTATGTTCAGAGAAATCAGTCAATCAAAGTGCAAAGTGTGCAAACTTCACCTGAATAGTCTGTCTGCTTTTCCTTAAAGAATGAGTGGGGGAAAAAAGAAAAAAGGAACAGAGGCTCTGGGTTGCGTCATGTTGGTATGGCAACTACCACTGTATGATGTAATGGCAGGCAACATTTAACCCTGACTAGTTACAGCTTATCTGCTCCTTTATCCATTGTGTGTGTGTTTCTGTGATTGAGAGTGTTGAAAAGCTGATTTGAGTGAAGTGAGGACTTGAGTGCAGCGAGGACACCATGTAACATGTAGTGCAGTCTACCATGTTGGTGCTCCTTGTCTGTGAGTTACAGACGACGTTTACTTGGTTTACACATGTGAACTTAAAGAAACGTCCACATTATTGAGCCGTCACAAATCTGATGTCTGTCTGATGTGAGACATTTTTATTGTATATAAATATATTTTTATTTTAAAAAAATGAAAAAGCAAAAGACAAAGACAAAGTACATAACAGTGGTTCTCAAAATATGGTCTTTGGACCACTGATGTGAAATATAAAATCTAAAAAGGAAAATATCTACACTACTTAAAAGTGTTGGTAATTGTTTTGGTAGTTTCTCACAGATTAAGATTTTATTATTATTATTTAATACTATTATTAATATTATTTTGTATTTTTTAATCTATCATCGTATGAGTTAATCATATGATGGAGGACCCCTTTGGTAAGTCACACAATGGCAGTTTTTGTCTTGTTATTACATTGAATGTCTTACAGACGTGATGATAAAAGATGAGGTAATGGCTGATGTGTTGGGATTGGTGGTGACATAAATCAGCAACCAATGCTTTTCTTTTGATTGACCTTCTGTATTTATTTGTGTGATCACACCTGCTCCCGGTTAATGGCACGTCATAGCTGTTTTGGATAATGCTGACATCTACATGAACCCACTAATCTGCACCCCTGCCTTAAACTTTTTTTCCCCACTCCGCATCTTAGTGTTTGCCTATTGAGCTATTCCTTTGAAAAATGTATTGGTATTGATTGAAGATTTATTATTATTATCATATCACAAATGTTAGCCAAATAGAAAACATTGTGTCAGCACATTACTTTGCACTATAAAAATTATTATGAAATTTACATACGGTTGTATTTTCTTCAGGTGTACCCACTCCGAGTCCAGAAATCCTGCGGCACACGCTGAACATGTTGGTACGGGAGAGGAAGATCTACCCCACACCAGAAGGTTACTTCATTGTTACTCCACAGACCTACTTCATCACCCCGTCCCTCATTCGCACCAACAGCAAGTGGTACCACCTGGACGAGCGGCATCCAGAGCGACAGCAGCAGCAGCAGCAGCAACAACAGCAGCAGCAACAGCTTCAACAGCAACAACAGCAGCAGCAGCAGCCACCACCTCAACAGCAATGCACATCACCACAATCTGGAACCATCACTCCCTCCACCTCTGGCTGTGTACGAGAAAGGCCTAACCCTAAGAACCACTGCGACTCCTATAATGCCTACCGCGATGAGGTGCCCAGCATTCATACCTCCACAATTCAAAGGAAATCCCCAAAAGAACCCAAAGGAGATCCCCCTTCATACCCACAACCCCCACCCCCTCCACCTGCCATTCAGCACCCACCTGACCCCACCGACAAGAGCAAGAGCATGACCGCCACCTTCTCTTACAAGACAGACACGCTAACCAAGAAGAAGGAGGGCAGTGGTGGGGGCAGCAGTGAGAGGCAGTCTAAGAAGTTTGGGCTGAAGCTGTTCCGCTTGAGCTTCAAAAAGGACAAGACCAAACAGCTGGCCACCTTTTCAGCACAGTTCCCTCCAGAGGAATGGCCCTTGAGGGACGAGGACACACCGTCAGCCGCAGCGATCCCTCGTGAGGTGGAGATTGAGATCATCCGCCGCATCAACCCAGACCTGACAGTGGAGAATGTGGCCCGTCACACAGCTGTCATGAAGCGGCTGGAAGAGGAACGAGCTCAGCGCTGCAAGGCCAGCTCTTCCGCACAGCACAGTGCCCGCAGTCGGCGCAGCAGAGGTCACCGGCGTGTGCCACATGGGAAGTCGCGTTCGCACAGCAAGACGCGAGCTTCTCGGGGAGACCCCTCAGAGGGCTCCAATCTGGACCTGCCAGCAGTCAGCCTGGAGAGGGACTACCGTTTTTTCAGCCATTCTCTGGTACGCTCGCCAAGAGAGGGAATGTACACGGTGGAACGCAGAAGCGGTGGTGCCTATCTTGTCCACAGCAACCCCAACATTGCTGAGTCACACTTTCCTGTCACCCCGGAGTGGGATGTTTCAGGGGAACTTGCAAAGAGACGGACAGAGATGCCTTTCCCTGAGCCTTCGCGTGGGACGTCACATTCTAGAGTGCACCGGAGCCACAGCCACACTCAGGACCGCAAGTCACGCAATGAGCGGCCCGATAAGGCTAAAGAGCGATCACGTTCTATGGACAACTCCAAGGGCCCGCTGGGAGGTGGGAGCTCCACGCTTGGCACAGCTGAGGATTACGACCGCAGTCCCGATGACAGAAGCCGATACTATACTGACGATGGGACGCTAAGGGCTTCCTCTCAAAAGGCCCCGCACTACTCATGCATCATGTTTTCTGCTGCCAAGTTTAGCTCTGAAATGTCTGTACTTGATATAGGCAAAATGAGTTTGGATGAATCGAGGCTCTGTAGCCCTCTAGAACGGAACAAGAGCAGGGACAGCCTCCCAGCCTACAGTGACCTGAAGGCCCTGTCGCCAAAGCCTTTGGCTGATGACTACTTTCAGTGCAATACATCGAATGAAACAATCCTTACTGCCCCGCTGCCTCTGGGCAAATCTGACCATGACACTTTAACTCCATCTGACGGAATCCACAAGGGCTCTCTAGCTGACCGGCAGACACCGCACCTCACCTCTCCTCACCCCGTGGAGTATAAAGAGGACTCCTCCACCAAGGGGCACAATGGTTCTGGCAAACCCACACCGAGCCAGACACCTGAGCCTATGCCCAATGGACGTTTGATACAGCATCAACACAACACTGACCCAGGGGGCGGGGGAGGTAGTGGTAGCACTGGTGGCGGGGTGGACAAGAGGAAAGAGATTTTCAGTAAGGACACTTTGTTCAAACCGCCACACAATGTTTTGACTGTGAGCTATGTGGACAGTGGCTACTCAAAGTCAGGCACTTTGCGTAAGACTCCGCATATGAAATCATCTGAGGTCCTTGACACTCTGGAGACCCAACAGCCACCTAACTCTACCCCTTTGTCTGCTTCTGCCCCGGCACCTACAGGCACAGAACAGGGTGCTCCCTCCACATCTGAAGCTGCTTTTGACTATTACAACGTGTCAGATGATGATGATGAGGAGGAGGTAGAGGAGGCCTCCCATAAAGAGGCGGCCCTGACAGAAACAAAGGGGCAGGCAGGGGCCGGAGATGGTGGCGGAGGTGGTGGGACCATGCAGTGGTTGCTAGAACGGGAGAAAGAGCGGGATTTACAGCGGAAGTTTGAGAACAACTTGACTCTGCTTAGCCCTAAGGAGAACGAGAACAATAACAGCCAGAAGACTGCTCACTCAGCAAGGCTGGACAGCATGGACAGCAGCAGTGTGACTGTAGACAGTGGGTTTAACTCCCCTCGGTAAGTACTCACTCCATAGGCAAAAGATTCTACAATTGAAAACCCATATAAACCCCGGCCTCGCCAAAATCTTGCTACCAAATTCATAAGAATAAACAAATTAATAATATAAATATAAATAACTAATATAAATTGCTAATGTGTCAGAAACACCTTTTCTTTTCTGACATAGTCTGGTGTTTATGTCTAATGTCTGGTGTTTTTCATATGACATTTTATATGTTTTGTTATATGTCGTTTTTGTCTAGGATGCATCTATGAAATGTTTAATTTGATGCACATAGCTGCCATAGGGCCCATATAATTTTGTATCCCATCTTATACTGATATACTGTGTATAGCATGGTTTATCCCCTTTCCTTTGTCAAGGCCACAAACCAGCACAGACAGCCTTTAAGTGGGTTTCCCAGGGCTTTGTATGTGTTAGCAAGCCCTTTATGAGTGAGAGGGTGAGGACTTTTTTCAGCTGCTAAAAATAGACCCCTTGTGTCTGTATGACTCATTCAGAGGGATATGGCAGGAGCAGAATAACTGAGAGAGCCTACATGTTCTGAACATGTGCTGCCTACAATACACTCTAAGAAATGCACATAAAATAAAGGGCAATGTACTGTGTTCAATTTCGGAAGGTTTTTTTTTTACAGGTTTTTTGCCAACATTTTGAATTACACATTGCAATGTGTTTTATGGTTGAAGGTAATGCCTGTAAACTGGTACAGGTACTGATAATTTTCTGCCACAATATTATGTTTTTCTTACAGTATAGTGCAAGTTTGTGTTTTAGCTGCACTTGCTGATCCAGGACTCTTTTTTGACCTAATAATAACATTCTGACCTCATTCTTTGACTGATATGCCAGTTCTTGAAAAGCAAGCTCTATACTGAAAATCTCATAGAAAGCCTCTCTAAACTAAACTTTGCATTAAATTTGTAATGTTTTGAAAATGTGTGTAATGCAATGCACCTTTATATGATCAGTTCCATGTATTGATGATAAAACACACAAATTTGAAGACCGTTTATCTGAGAGTTGCAATGTGAATGTGCTCTGTCCGCTCCATAAGCTTAGTCTGTATGTCTGAATTAATAGCCCCGAAAAGCTTACGAGACAAAATTCCACAAGTCTCTCATTTTAAGACCCCCAGCAGCCCCTTCACACACATACTCACACACACACTCACACACACACTCACACTTACATACACACACAAAATCATTCACTATTTTCTGGATGACTCATCACATTAGTGATGATGTCATTCCACAGCTCCAGGAAAAACACCAGCATAGCTCTTGTGCATAGACACAATTTAGTTTGTGATTTGATGTGTGGTAGTAATGCAATTACACGGAGTGGGACATGCAAAAAACTACAACTATGCACTTTTTTTCTATGCAGTACTGATGTTAAATACATCCTATCTGAGTTTAACCTTTGTATTTAGAGGAATAGTTTTCCCCCAAAATGTGTCATCTTACTTGTATGACTTACTTTCTACCGTGGCACACAAAATTTGCTATATTGTTTGATTGCTATTTTTTATATAATTACAGTGAATGGGGACTGGAGTTTCATGCCTCAGAAAACAAGACACAAAAGCACTATAAAAGTATTGCTAAATTAGATCTGACTCAAAATAAATATGATGATATTTGCTATATCTCTCATGCTTCACCTTGGAGAGTGATTGTGTAGATTTTCAGTGAATAAAGATTTAAATTACAGTTCGTTAACACTATCCACCCACAACACTATCATATGGACCTCTTTTATAATACTTTGGTGCTTTGTGTCCTTTTTTAATTGTGTAAGCTTCAATATCTGCCTATTGTAATTTCATTGACAAGTGCAAGACAAGAGCTCCTTTTGTTTTCTGTGGAAACATGTAAAAATATTCCTTCTTATATATTATATATTGCTTTCTTATGGTTGGCGATCAGTGCTTCTGGTTTAGTTGGGTTAAGCATGAACATGTTATTCTTGTCATACCATCCTAAAGATCTAGAGCATTTTTGTGCAGCTAAACAATCCTGCAAACCAGAGTAAAACCATAGGTAGTTTGCATTTCCTCTTTTTGAGGACTTGTGTGATTTATATAGTTTTTCATGCCCCAAAAGAGTCAGTTATCTTGCCTTAAACCCTCACTCTTTTTTCTTTTCCATTTCTTCTTCTCTGGTCATTTTCCCACATCTACCACTTTCGCAGCACACGGGAGAGTCTGGCATCCAACACCTCAAGCATCGTGGAGAGTAACCGGCGACAGAATCCGGCCCTGAGTCCAGGCCACATGGGTACCACCAGCATCGGCCCCCCATTCAGCTTCCGTGCAATCCCAGAGCCCCCTACCACGCAACCTGAGAAACTGCAGAAATCCCCCAACTGCCTTGCCTCCATCACCAGCGTCTGACATGGGCCCATCTGGGTTGACGTAGGGTCAGGGTGATCTGCAATGTTGAGGTACCTAAGTTCAGGAGGTTGGGTGACTCCCTCCATCAAGCACCTCGACTACATGGGGACTGTTAAACCCACAGGCATGGCTTCCAGAGACTGTTCCCACAGCAACAAAGGTCACTGCAAAAAAAGAGAAAAGGGGAAAAAACAGAAAAGGAAATGTCTCATCATAGGATTTACCTTCACAAGCAATTAATCAGGAAATTCTGCAGTCGGAATCAACCATTGTTTTCAAAATAGGCTTGAAGTAACTGGTAATTTAACAATGTTTTGTTTTCAAGAGTATATTTTGTCAGTCACAGACTAGAGATCATCCAGCCAATGGATTACGTTTGCACGCATTAAGAAATAGATGCTGATGTGCTGGTCAAAGGTATTAAAGATTTGTGATATTGGTATGCAGTACAAGTTTAAAAAATGAGGCATAAAAGCTCTCATCTGAGCAACATTTAATTCATGAAGTTGTATAATATTCCTAAAAATAAACTCATTTCTCATGACACTGTTAGCTGTTAGCTGCATTGGTGAAACAATAAGAATCATACTCATATGCTTATAAAAAAAAGTACATAGACTGAATTAGTGGAAATTCTCGTTCTGAAATTAAAGAATTGTTTTTTTTTAGAAAAAGGACTATTGTTTTTTTTTGTTTTTTGTTTTTTTTTACCCAAACTTATTAAGCATACAATTACTTTGTATGCAACTTTACACTAGTTTCATTTAAGTTAATATTTAATCTCAGGTCATGAACAGTTAACTCTCCTAAGAAGAGGTAAAGCATCAGTTAGTCTGTAATCATGTTTCTGTGGATCGTTTCACCAGTCTTTGTTTTTTAAGGGAATAAAACACATTCTCGGTAGACAAAAATATAAATTATTTCAGTTTAATTTTTGTCTAAGTTTAATTTAGATGTAGATTATTTTTATTATGTTAATTCCCTTTTGAAATAAAAACAGGTGTGTGTTTTATGCCAGTGTGAATCCAATACCAAGTCTCATGAACCTGGACACTTGTGGATGTCATTGTTGGTTTGGAAACATGCTTGTCTTCTGTGTAGCTTGATGGCTCTATTTGTTGTCACAAAAGGAGGAGGATGTTGGGAATCACAATGGCGGGAACACGGGTGTGGTGTCCAAAACATCCAAAACACTCCAAGGAAAGGTCATACAGTTCTCTTCCTTTTGGGCCAATGGGATTCAGAGGCCCTTTTGCCCTTTTGCTGCTCTGATAAAACCTTTATTTTGAAAAATGTTCTTACTTGAGTTGAATCCAGACCACTACGGTGTTTTATTTTCAGCTTTGTTTTCCTTGGGAATTGAGCTGGTTTTGATCATTACTCGAGCCATGTCCCTGACCTAAATGCAAAATATGGTCAACAGATGACATGGTTACAAATTTTGCCACAGCCAACACATTATATGTATATTCACAATATTCTCAACTTTATTTCAATAAATGCTTCTTTTTAGATTGGAACAACTGATTCAGTGAAAGTATGTACAAATAATTTGCTCCACTCCTATCAAATGTCAGAGATGAACATAGATTACATTAGATTTGGACCTGCCTGTGTTATATACAGTAAGGCTCAGATCCATGAGCAAAGGCCCCTTTTCCAATATTGAATTAAACACTAAAATACTTGCTTTGAACATTTGGACTATGGCTTTAACAGTTTGGCGTGCCATCTCAATGCACCAGAACTAACGGTCTTGTCCCTTCTGGCAGTGACTCGGTGAGATTTGGGAAAAAGATCAGAGCTCATGTCACATCCATTAGTGCTATTTTGTGGTGATCCTCCTTTTTATCTTTTATTTGCTTCTTTTCCCATACCCTCCACAGTTTCATTGCTTTATGATAAGTGTTCAGGTGGATATCCTCCTGTGGGACTTGTTAACCACTTTCAGCTCGCTCCCTCTTACCCGACTATTATCCACACACACACAGACACACCTGCAATCAGCCATGCAAACTACCCTAAACCCCACATACATGCACATAACTAGCTACCTCCACCACCTGTGTAACAACAAGGTAGGGACGTGTACAGATTTGGATTCTTTGCCTGTGGAACATAGCGCTATCAGCCTCTTCTCTGTGAATGTTGACAAGGAGCGGCGGACATTGTAACTAAGAGGACTTCTAAAGTAATCAGTATTAAGTGCTGTAGTTTCAACTCAATTTTTCTCAGTTTTTGACAGAAGTGTCTTTTGCTTATTTGCAAGTTGTGTATAAATCTGTCTAGCACCACATCTACAAAAGATTCCCAATTTATGTTTCCCTCTGGTTTTCAGTTCTCTGCTGCCCCCTTTACAGGAATATTTGCTTCATGATTTCAAGCCCAGTGAGTAACCATTCAACTCTAGTTTGTTGAAAATGCATCTGGACAGAAATCAAGGGACTACATTCTATATTATAAACAAGCACCTCAACAGATACAATATATTAAAATGAATCATGTCAGGCATCCTCCAATCCTAAACGTTTAGCCTAAATCAAAAATTGTTAATCTGCCTTCTACTTTTTGGCAATTGGCAATACTGATTACAACAGTATTGTTTTCAGTTTCCCACCTAATATTTGAGAGGACTGGTTAGGGTCCAAACAGCCTCTTAGACCCTGTAGTTGGAGGTGGGATGAAGATTGTGGAAAGACAAGAGCCTCATATATTAAATGGTAATTTTATATCATTGCTAGACATCACAGATGTACATCAGAGAGCCACATTAGACAGAGCAAGCACCTCATAACGTCAGCTCTAAAAAAAATAGATTCTTTCTCTAAACATTTCAGCAGAACTTTACTTAAAACAATGATTTAAGTCCAGAAGTATATTTCAGTTTGGTGACAAATACACCTCTGCAGAACTTTAATCACTTTTGAATGGTTTCTGATGGACAATAATACAAACACATCCTTTGTGACAGGATGCATTTTGTGAAATTTAGTTTTAATTTCAAACCCCTCCTTCATCTGGTAATCTTTTCCCCTCCACTTTTTATTTTTATTTTTAATCGCATTAGTTTTTGATAGACAAAAGGGAGTAATGCAGCCAAGACTGCCTTGTAAAAAACATGTTTGCACTGAAATGCCTGGCCTCTGGTTGCTGTTCAAGTCCATCCAAGACGGATGCTTTGTTTATATTGTAAAATATTTCATATGAAATAAAAATGACCATGAAATGTCTTCCCTTAACATTATGGATTTTAGAACCACATCAGACAACATTGTTTCTAAATGGTGACAGTGTACAGTATCATACTGTAAATGAAATCAATCTGCCATGCTTAGTATAACTTCAAAAGAAAACTGAAAGATATGAGGGATCTTTTTGTAATGTCTATAATATTTGAAAAGAAGTCCCTATTTGTGTAGTAATGGTGTTTCATCGTTGTGGTAGTGTATGTGATAAACCCAGTTGGGAGATTGTGTTACTTTTTCAGACAATAAAATAACATGTTTGGTTATATGTTTTAAAATTTCTTGTGTCTTGAAACCTGTGGAACGTCAAGGATTTATAACATTAGTTGTAAGTATTTTGGGTGGCATATTATTCTAAATGTTGGGTTAATATTAACTAAGCAGCACATTTCTGTAATCTTTTATACCATTTTTAGAAGAAATAATGGTAACACTTTACATTAAGGTCTCATTTGATGTATAAACTAACATGAACTAACAATGAGCAAAACATTTGTTACAGTATTTATTAATCTTTGTTAATGTTAGTCAATAAAAATCCAGCTGTTCATTGTTTGTTTATCTTAGTTCACAGTGCATTAACTAATGTTAACAAATACAACATTTGATTTGAATAATGTATTAGTAAATGCTGAAACTAACATTAACTAAGATGTATACGTGCTATAGAGGTATTGTTCATTCTTAGTTCATGTTAATAAAGTTAACTAATGAAACCTTAGTTTGAAGTGTTACCATATTGTAAAGTGTTACATATTTATGTAACAGGTTATTTAATTTTTTCTTATTATAAAGTGTTTATGAGCTGCTTAGTTCATACATTTTAATTAAATTGAAAAATGAATTATTAAAACTTAATCCATAAAATGATCCCATAATGGGAACCCCTAAAAGAGCTGTATATATGAACCTGACAGAAACGTTTAAGGTCATATAGAACCTTTTCCTCTAAGATTGTAAGCAGAGCTCATGCTCTGTCATGTATTTTTGTAACCTAATGTAACAGGTTTAATGTAACCTAATAATTAGTTTATGATACATTCCATTTCCAATGCAAGATTGTTGTTTTACAAGTTAAACATAACGAATCATTGAATCTGAATTAAATATGATTAATGAAATTTCAGGGCTTCATGGATGAACTTCATGGATCCCTGTAAAACTGAATCATTAATCAATAATCTATCTGCTTTTACTGGATGAGACAGGAAAGCAAATTCAAGTGGTCGAGTTTCTGTATGTTGTATTTTGCCACCATCTAGCGGCATAAAACAATTTGTAGAACAGACTGTAGATTACGGTTCAAGTATGGAGCAAGATTCAAGATTTGTAATTTAACTTAAAAAGGTACAACAAAATTAGTCAAATGTGCTGATTTGAATCACACACATAAACCGCTAAATATGCGATATGTGACACACATCAATGAGCAGAATCTGATCGACAGATTTTTTTTTTTTTTTATAAAAATGGTCAGATTCAGTGACATTTGAGACGTTTAAAGTCACAGCATTTATAATTTAAAATAGGCCTATGGAAAACAAATATTTCAAAGACTGTGGTATTTTTTTATTTTAGTGGCATTGCATAATGTATACTCTTCACAGCCTATCTGAAAGGTGTCTGAAAAGTAAATTATTAACTTAATCACCCAACTGTCTCTATTATCATAGGGATAAACATGTGTCCACACAGCTGCTTCCTCACCACTAGAACCATAACAAAATTAAAAAATGTATTAAACTTATTTAACATTAGAAGCATGTCCTCATTTACTGTAAGGATACATATGTATAGAACTGAAGAAAACGACACTGGACCTTATACTTGAGCCTTAAACAATAGCAGAGCAAATTTCTGTGTAGGCTACACAATTCTTTCATTACATAAATTGTCGCATTAAATGGGGACGCATTACGCCAGAATGCATTATGAAGGATTTGAGTTCCTCATCAGTTCAAGATACATAGAAATATACTGGGACTGTAATATATAACTGCTTTTCAACACTCACCCATCAAGATTCGTTTGATCTCAATGAATTTCTTCAAATAATTGTTTTTTCTTTATTAAACATATATTTACAATTTAAGTTATATTGTTTATAATGATTACTAAAATCTAAAAACATAAATTCCTCATTGCTCTGTAAAAGAGAAAAAAGCTCAAGTATAGGTCTCTGCAGGCTAGCAATAGGAGTTACTAGATCAGTGGGCGAGGCCATAAACAGAGGGGCGTTTCACTGCGTCACCTGATTTGTCACAGTGTGGGTAGGGTTTAGGGGTGGGGTCGGGTGAAGGAGATCATTTTCATTGCGTGATTTATAAACACCCATCCATTTGAAAACACCCACAAATTTAGAAACGCCCACTTTTGTTCTGCAGAGAAAGCTGCATGTTTTTATGGACAACGACCACGAGAATTGTTGAACCCTCCAGTCCTCCAGGTGTCGCTAGAGAGACCACTGCTACTTTTGTCTGTTTAGAGTCGACCCACAAAAAAGAAGCAGCTGTTACTAGCAAAGTTTAGGTTAAAGTTTTCCGCCGGCTAGTAAACAATCAATTTAAACAGATTTACTAACATTTTATTCCTCGGAAGTGATCTAAGGACCATGACAGACAGAACTTTGTGTAACTGACGAGGATCAACAGTAATGGACAGTGAGTAGAGGATTCTTCCTTTTTAATTTAGCGCTATTGTTGCTGTTAATAACGGGATGTTGGGTTGTTTAAATATTCAAGCAAACCTTCTCAGTAGATTAGCATGGTAAATTCTGCAACAGATATTCTCAAATGATTTTAAACTTACATTATTATTGTGACACGTAATTATAAGCGTGATACATGTAACGAGCTTCTCTGTAAAACGCAATATGTATCATTAGATTATTTTGGGTGGATACAAACATTCTGTTGTTAAGATCAAGCGGAAGAGTGTGTCAGTCACATGCTTCCTAAGGGCAAATATTATGTCGCACTCGGGTATTTATTCCACATCTAAATCTATATCTGCCTTATCACATGCAGATTTAAAGTCTGTAAATGCGACTGATCAGATTTAATCAAATAATGTCTTGTGCTGAAATAAATAATAACAAAAATGAAAAAAGTGAAATACATAATAAAAACAAAGCGTTGTTATCATAACAAATCCAAATAGGTCGTTGTATACTTTCTCGTAATAGAGGAAAACACTTTTCCTTGCTGTGCTTACTAAAGTTATACAATTTTGTAGACCAATCCTGAAAAGGTACTGTACATTAGCCACAGTGAGAAGCTTTATTCTAGAGAAGGTAATGTTGCTTGCTCTTCTTTTCTAATAGTGTTTGGTGTTTATAGAAATTAGGAAGTTGGCATGCTGTGAAGTGATTCATAGAGAATGGTGTAAAATTCATTATTGTGCATTGTAAAGGAGTTTTATAGGGCAGTCAATGCACTGACATATGAGAAATGTAAAGGGCAGAGCGTAGATGATCAATAACTTAACTATGGTGTTTATCAACTTCACAGTGCTTGCCGGTTAACATCCAGTCAATGTCTGAGGGCCTGTAGCTATGGGGACACAGTTCACAATTGATGACGCATTCGTCCTGGAGGGGGAGGAGGAGGAAGGTGTGGTGCCTGGAGAGGATGTGGGGGAATGGAAGGGGAGAGAGAAAGACGGTGGTGGAGAGATGACATTTGGACCTCTTTCTTTTGCCAAAACACAAAGTCATCCTTCTGGATCCGCTGGCACTCCTGAACACAGTAATCTGAAATATCAGGTCAGGTGTTTTTCACTTTCTCTTTGAGAGTCTTTTACGGGCAAATCTGACTGACTTTATTTTGTGTTCTCCCACAGAATCTGGAAAATGAAGATGCTTTAGGTGGCACTGTGAACTCTTCTTTCAACAACTTCTTCAAAATCAGGTTTGTCAGTTCACACCAGAGTGTTGAATTTTTTTATTTGAACATTGTCATTAAGCAAGAATATTAAAAGTTAATCCAGAATTTGTTGATTAAGGTTTTATTTTATTATTTTGCACTGATAACAAATCGTTAATTAAAACCTTTACCTGTGATTAAAACCTTAAGACACAATTAACAGCCGTTGCCAGCGATGATATATTCACCAGTGTGTAATTTACATCTTCTACTGTCATTATTAAATGCTAGATTGTTAAAATATAAAAAAAAACCCGTTGAAGCAGGGAGTATTCATCTCACAAACAATGACAAATATTTATTGTATCAATTAAGGAAACATTATGAAAATCTTATTATATTACAGATTCCTTGTTGAATTTGTACTTCCTCTGGATATATTTTTGGTCTGCCCAAAAGTCATGACACAACAACAGTTTTTATCATGACAAAATGTTGATGGACTTGTGATGCTTTGCGCGAATTAACTTCCGTTAAGCTGTAAACAATCAGTGAAAGGCTCACTCTATGAACGCAATAATACCTTTTTTATACTGGGTACGATGTGATGACATTATTCTACTCACCCTTCAAATATTGATCATTAAAGGCACATTTAAAAGTGTAAAAGCATCAACAAGGTACTTTCAACAGATCATGAATAACCCAAAAAGCATGATTCTTTCCACAGCAATAACAGAAGAGTTAAATATCACTGTAGCAATATTTATATATCTGTATTATGTAACATACGTTGCCTTAATCGAAATGTTCATTAACTTCAGCATTGCATGATACTATTTCAAAGTGATTTCTGAGATAATAAATTGTATTTACAATTGGAAAGAGACGTGAGGATTTGAGGAGAAAAACGAGAGATTCTTCGCGCATTCCAGTTATTAATGGGATATATCATAAATTAAATCGGGAGAACAGACCACAAATGTGCTGTATATTTTGTCCCTTTTCATACTGTTACAGCGGAATACAAACGGAAAAAGAAAAATAATCATGAGGAAAAGAATGCAGTGACTGAAAAGAGCTCTTGCCATATATATTCTTGTTAAAATACCAAGCGTTACGTTATTCTCATGATGTCCGAAAATAAAATCTGAAGGAAAATTGACAGCTCATTCAGTCAAGCTGACGGATAAGCTTTATTTATTGCACAACCTTATGATCTGAAATGAATCATTTCGATCTTTTTGAATAGAAGTTCCCCAAACCGCAAGTGCCACCCATAATTCAAAACACAGTAGGCTCGTCAGGAACGAGGAGGATAAGATGGACCCAGATTTTGTTTTAAAGAATCTTTTTAAGAGTCTTCATGTATACAAAATTGAAAAAAAAAAAATTTTCCCTCCAAGTTGAATTTTATGTATATTGCATTATTTGTATTTATTGAATACTGAATCGGCTTGTGCCTTGAAATAGCATGTGAAGCTGATATGGCAATAAACTTGAATATTACTATTACTACTAAAAACATCACTATTTTTACTTTAACATTTTCCCCCAATTTTAGAAATTTAAAAGGCAAGTTAATCTCAGTTCTCACCGTAGTTTGCGTTAGAAATGGCAGATTCTAAAAGACAACTATACATACACTGTGATGTCATCACCAAACTTTTTGTTTGTTTTTAGCCATAGGGTAATGCAAAATGTTTAGCCCAGCATCTGAATTCTCCAAAACATTTTCATCAGAGAACAAGTGAGCAATTCACAGACAGGCATTAAATGACCAACTAAAACAAAATCAATATATGTTGCTTTGATGTACAAGTACAAGTAAAAAGCCAAATGTCAAGCCAAGTGTCTGTCTGTGTTCCAGTGATCCTGCTACTCTGTCCTACTGCAGCTCTCAGTGGTCATTCAGCACACTCAGCTCAGTCACACAGCTGTCTGCTCACTGCTGCGGGTAACAAACACACATTACTGTAAAACCTCTTTTTATGTATTTATGTATGAGACTTTAAACTGATATTAAATAAAATTACTCTGGTCTTGTTCATTTAAATAGTTTGTGATATTCTTTTCCTTTCCTCAACCTTTGGTTTGTGTGGATTGTTCCCAGGTGGACGTCTCATCCGCTAGTAAAGAAGAACAGACGAGTCGTTCTTGCCTCGTTCCTCCTCTTAATCACTGGAGTTGGTGAGACTTTCATACCTTTTGTAAAGTCCTTTGATCATAATAAGTACTACAGATCTCAAGGGGAAGGTGTTTGGGAACTGCTGTTTCTGTCTGACTTGTAAAGTGCTGTTAGTGTTTATCTTGTTGTCAACTGTGATGTTAAGCACAGATGTAAATTCAGATGTGATTGTCAGCTGCTTGGTAAATGTATTATCTCTTCTCCCTCCCTGTCGTCCCCCTCCCTGTGCCTCCTACCTATCAGCTTTGATCTTTACAGGCATTGTCATACAGTTAAACCCTCACGCAGGTAAGACCTGTCACGTTGCCATTGGTTGCAAATACAGATGAGACATACGCAGGGTTGCTTTAGCTAATTATAAGTGGAGCATATCAGTTAAAAAAATCTGTGTTCTTCATGCCTTAAAAACAAAGACAACACCACCTTCAGACATCTAACTCATCAGTTGGTTTCATGCCCGTTTTGGCCAGTAAATTATATAACACATGTATTGATGCCTCTTTTCAGGTGTTTCAAGTGCAATTTTCTTTGTTCCTGGATTTCTTCTCTTCATTCCTGGTGGTAAGATATAAATGTATTCTTAATACAAGCTTTTATATTGTATATAAGCTTTGTCAGCTTTGCCTTTGTGAATATCAGTAATGGATTTTGGACCTTAGATAATATATTATATTATAGATTTATAAATTGTGAAGTAATGCAGTCAAGAAATGTGTATACAGAGGAAGAAACCGACTTTAAAGAGGACCTATTATGCCCTTTTACAATGTCTTGATTTTGGCATCTGCTAGAATGTTTTCATGCTTGAATGTAAAAAACATATTTTTCATATATTTTACATTGTTGCTGCACCTCTCTTCCAAGTCTGTCAGTAACGCTCTGTTTAGTTCCGGTCTCTATGAAGCCCCTCCTTCTGAAAAGGACAAGGTGCTCTGATTAGTTGGCTGGAGCAGTGTGTTGTGATTGGTCAACTGCTTCCAGTCTGTTTCGTAAATGTCACGGCACTTACCATAACTACAAGTTTCAACCGGGTATGCCTATAGACTGTAAAAAAAAATATGGAAGTAGTGTCTGTGATGTCACCTGTAGGTTTCTGAAGAACATTTTTGAAGCCCAAAAGTCGGTGGAGCCGGCCGTCGCCATGTTGGCATTGCGTCACCACGCATCACTCCCGGAAAACCGAAAATAGGCAAAAAGGCGGGACGTGGGTTGCCTAACAAGACAGCAGACAAACGGCAGCAGCGGCAATCCATCTGTCACTCAAGTGGCCAAGCCCTTAATTATGCAGAACTTTAAGGCCTAATATAATTTAAACGGATGATTCACCCCACTCACAGTTGTCATGAAGGCCAAAATTAGCTAAATAGACCAAAACCTATTTTTGTACCAGGCTGTAAACATATTTTTTGATGCTGTAAAGTTGGGAATTTTAACATGGGGGATATATGGAATTGACTCCCTTTTGGAGCCTGTCTCTAGCAGCCAGTCAGTGAATTGCAGTTTAAGTCACTTCCGTGTTGCCTTCAAGAGAGAGACTAGAAGGTTGCCGCACGGGTGTGCCACACACATCCTGAAAAGTGAAACCAAAGCATTTCAGTTGCCCCCAGGTGGCTGGATGCAGTATAGGTCATAAACCCCACCCTCTCCATGTAAACATGGGACATGAGCCAAACTACACAATCAAATTACACTTAAAACATTTTTTTTCCAAAGATGGTTTGTCATTTTAGGCATGTTTTATAACGCTGATGTAAGTTCGAGTGTGGTAGTTTTTTTAAAATAAGTTTGGTTTTAGTTAGTTATTTGATGCTATAAAATGGGTGTGACATCATGATTGACAGCTTCTCTGAGTGAAGTAGTCACAGAGGCACCAACTGGCTTTTTTTGGGATATAACTATGAGGTTAGTAGTTGTATTTTACCTTATTTTAACAAGACTACTACAATCAGCAGCGTTTGCTTGCTTTGGATTCTGTCGGAGTGTGGGCGGGACCTTGATACCAAGGCTTCACTTTTCTACAATGGAAGGGAGTGCGTCGTCCATCATTTTTAGTCTATGGTTTCAACACTACTCACGTAACTCGACCAGGCCTCATCCCTTTATTTTGCATATATGCAGTTAGGTGGGAATTATTTAACTGAGGAATATTGTGACGTATACATTCCTGAAAGAAAACTCAAGACTACAATCAAGGCGTTCCAGTGCTTAATGATATAGAGAATAACTCCCTTTGGACTGGACTTTGTGCTTTGTAACTTTGCAGACCTTTTTTATACTCAAAAAGCAACATTGCACAAGTTGAAAATGGAAAAAAAGCATAATAGGTCCTCTTTAACATAAACAGCATTGCTTAAAGAAAAATGCTAGAGAAAAACTACAACTCTTGCTCTTCCTTTTTTTGTTTCAGTGTATCATGTGATCTATATAAGCTGTGCAGTTCGGGGACGAAGAGGATTCAAGTTCTTTTATTTGCCGTACTTTGAGAAGTAAACAGTTTCTCTTCACATCATCCAGACTGGTGGTCTGGATTGCCCATCATTTCAATATCCCACCCACCCCCCAAAAAAAAAAAAAATGAAGGGGACAACCTATTTTTTTACAACCTCAGTTACTAGTAGTTTTCTAAACTATTTCTTAATTTTTGTAAAAGCCAGTCTGTACACAGGTCTTAAGTATAACCCTTACATTAAAAAAGTAACAGCAGAGCTTTAACTGTGATTAACAATATACAATCTTACATCATAAGAAGGCATTGTGGCAAGGTATTGTGTTCATAGAATTTGAGAAGTTCCATTCAATTGAGATGTTTTATATGTTATGTCCTTAGTTCAGTGTAACATGGAATTCAGCAAGGAGCATTATAATAGGCTTGTTATAGATGTAAAAAGTTGTGTTATAAATAGAGCACCATTTATAACATTAAATTGTACACCACTAGCCTTGTACAGTATAAAAAAGAAATCATAGACAAAACAAATGACAAGAAGAATGAAAATCTCAATCTGAGAAAACCAAGAATGCAATTTATAATTTAGGCCACTGCATATTACACACACACACACACACACACACACACACACAGTCTGAGTTATAAAGCATTTTCACTTATCTTCTGTCTATTGTAAAATCAAGATACAGCAACCAAAGTGATTTGTTTTCTACTGCACATTCATCTTTTTAACTAGTACCACTACTAACACTTTGAACCACTGTTTTAGTGTACATCATACAACAAATGAATGTTGAAAAGATTTTGTATTGTTTTTTTAAATCAAGACACTACAATAAAACCTGTTTTTATATTTGCTTTTAAATGTGTGCTGTATTTTTTCATTGTGCACATTGACTGTTGTATAAAAAATAATTTATACAAGAAACTTTAGCAATTGAAACATTGAAACAAGATACTGTCCGAACACAAAGGAAAACAATTTGACAAGTCAATACACAACTGTTAATTAGTTGAGTGTCTCTATTCAAGTATTTGTAGTCCCACTGACATGTGAGAGATGAACCTAAAGTAAAACTAAAAAATGCCTACAGGCAGTTCTGTATTGTTCAGTTCTGTTATTGAATTCACAGACATGCCAAATTCATAAAAAAAAATCATTCCAACATTTCGTTCGAAAACTCTGATCTCAATATTGTGCTACACGCTGTAGAAGAACATAAATGCTAATCTCCAGTAACTGTTCCATTTCATTTTTGATTGTTTTGTTACATCTGCGGTCAACAAGTATGAAATGTTACTCAAACGTGAAATTAATACTAGACATGTTCTACGTTCTACACTTAGTTCTGCTCCCAATGCTGCATTATTACTAGCTTACACTTTCTGTGATCAAGAGCTGCATCTGTGAGGTAGTTCTACAAGTTACATATTTAATACAATTTTATGAATGAGGTAGTGTGTTGTGAAATATTTCAGAAATATAATGATCTAGTATAACTGCTTTAGATAGCTTAAAACTATCTTGTTTGGTTTTAAAAGTTGAACATCAACAAGTCTAATGTCTGATAGCACTTGATTAATATTGATATATGGGTTTTAAGTTAATCAGCTGAACAGCAGCACGTTGTACATTTCAAGTGTCTTCATTGTAGTGTTTTGTGTTTTGCAACAGAGAGGTCCACAGCTTTAGCCATCACACTTGCCTGAGAAGTTGGGCTGCTGGTGAGATCTGATTTGTGGGCAGGGCTTGAAGGTCGCACGTCTGTGACATTTTGGAAATTAAACAGGCAGGGAAACCATGGAGGAGTGTTATAAGCGATTAGGGGCGAGTCCTCTCTGCAGCTGGTCACTCTGAAATTCGTTTTCGCTGATGTGAAAAATGTGTTAGGTGAGGAATTATCTGATGGTGGAATCCTTAACACAGAACTAAACGATGATCTTCGTGAAGCGTTTATGGACAGGTCCTGAGGAAGTTGAAAGGGAAAGTTAATAATGCTATTAGCACACAAATAGGCTGTGGCTTGATGACAACATGAATGTTTCTATTGTTGTATGTCTATGTACACTTCAGTTGAAAAGTTTGGGGTATGATTTAAAAAAAAAAATGTTTTTGAAAGAAGTCTCTTATGCTCACCAAAGCTGCATTTATTTAATCAAAAATACAGTGAAAATATTATTACAATATAAAATAACTTTAATAACATTAACGATAACTAAGAGTCATTGTTTTAATAAGCTGCTTTGGTTAGAAAGCAAGAAACAGATATGGAATGTAACTTTCTCACCAGTTTGAAGTTGAACTATCTAAAGAACTTTTCATTTCCTGCCAGTGTGTTAAACTTAGGGCCTTATGATTTTAGCAATGCAGAAAAGAATCGCAGAATCCAGTCATAAAAATAGAATTTACTGTATAATGTTGAACGTCACATACACTATATTGCCAAAAGTTTTGGGACGCCTGCCTTTAAATGCACATGAACTTTAATGACATCCCATTCTTAATCCGTAGGGTTTAATATGGAGTTGGCCCGCCGTTTGCAGCTATAACAGCTTAAACTCTTCAGGGAAGGTTTTCCACAAGGTTTAGGAGTGTGTTTATGGGAATTTTTGACCATTCTTCTAGAAGCGCATTTGTGAGGTCAGGCACTGATGTTGGACGAGAAGGCCTGGCTCGCAGTCTTTGCTCTAATTCATCCCAAAGGTGTTCTGTCGGGTTGAGGTCAGTGCACAGGCCAGTCAAGTTCCTCCACACCAAACTCACTCATCCATGTCTTTATGTACCTTGCTTTGTGCACTGGTGTGCAGTCATGTTGGAACAGGAAGGGGCCATTCGTGATTCGTCATCCCAGAGAACACGTCTCAACTGCTCTAGAGTCCAGTGGCAGTGTGCTTTACACCACTACATCTGACGCTTTGCATTGTACTTGGTGATGTAAGGCTTGGATGCAGCTACTCAGCCATGGAAACCCATTCCATGAAGCTCTCTACGCACTGTTCTTGAGCTAATCTAAAGGCCACATGAAGTTTGGAGTTGACCGTGGAATAGTAGTGAGGAAATTTCACGAATGGACTTTGCACAGGTGGCAGCCTATCACAGTACCACGCTTGAATTCACTGAGCTCCTGAGAGCGACCCATTCTTTCACATTTGTTTGTAGAAGCAGTCTGCATGCCTAGGTGCTTGATTTTTTACACCTTTGGCCATGGAAGTGATTGGAACACCTGAATTCAATGAATTGGAGTGGTGTCCTAAAACTTTTGGCAATATAGTGTAAATATGAAAAAGTAGGGCTGTACACTTGATCAAATTGTGATATGGACATAGTATCTGTGAATATTAACTTGCAAAAAGACGGCTACTTAAAATTAAGATTGTATCTTTTAAGGAATATCACACAATATAAAACCTTTTCATCCATGTTTTAGATTAAACAGAAAAATGACAGTATTGGTCAAATATCATTTGATGATATTTTAAAAGATGAACTAAATTGTTAAAGTTTTGTGTATTCATTTTACCACAATTTTTGATAATAAATGTGTATTAAATTATAAAACACTGAGTACAGAAGAATTAAAACAGAAAATCTGCTTTTTTTTTGTAAAGTTTTTGAATCCAATTGATTATAAACTTTTTGATTATTCAAATTCTGAAAAATGAAAATGGGAAAAACGGAATTTGAGAAAAAAAATGTTCAGCATCCATTGCTCCAGTCACTTGATCCATCAGAAACCAGTCTAATATGCTGATTTAAAACATTTCTTCTTATCAATGATGAAAACGGTTGTGCTGCTTAATATTTTTGTAGAAACCGTGACACATTTTTTTCAGGGTTCTTTTATTAATAGAAATGTCACTCGATCAAGTTAACGTGTCCTTTGCTGAATAAGAAAAAAAAAAAAGTAGTACCGACCCCAAACTTTTGAATGGTAGTGTATTTGCTTAACTGGCTGTTACATAAAAAGATCCAAGTCTCTAAATTGTATTTAAAATATACATACCTGTACCAAGTCTTCGTCACTGTATGTGCTCTCTGTGTCACTCTCTGTATAGTATAGAATAAAATCCATGATGATGTGCAGTTGTGTTTGTGGCCAACAATAACATGCAATAAGTCATTTATGACTCCTATGGTGAATACAACACAGTAGACAGTAGAGATAAAGGCAAGAAAGAACCTTACCACTGTAGGATGACACATGGGAATCCTGGAGAGGCAGAGACGCTTCAGTGGGGCAAACCGCAGGTTCTGCATTCTCTGTTGCCACCTCAACAACTGCACACACATCAGGTAGTTCAGCTACAGCGGTCTCCCTCTCAGATGACATGGGCTCAGGGGAGCTCTCCTGCTCTGTTAATGAATAAGCAAGTATAAAACAACGGATCTACTGTTGAAGGTGGAGTACATTTTTTTGGTGGTCAGAAATCACACTGAGGCCAGTTGATTTATATATATTAATTTTTTTTTTTTTAATTAGTCCTGAGCTCTAGCATCACTGCAATAAAATGCATACATTTTAAGTAAGGCTTAAATTTCCAAATATGTTCTGGAAACACTTTAGATAAATATTGCGGTCTCTGTTATTGCTGTGATATCTGAGGGTAGAATAAATGAGGGAATAACAAGTGGTTATTTACCTGCAAATAGCACAGTGCTGTCTGGTGTAGTTTCTATCGTAGTCTCTGCTTCACTCTGTCCATTTAGCGTTTTAATTTTTCTGGGAGTGCCAGCTTTTCGTTTCTGAAAACCCTTCTAAAGAATTGAGGATAGGTGTGAGATCATTTGCAATACTTGGCTAGAAGTGTGCACTGTTGTTCAAGTGTACAGTAATGTGTTCCTACTTTTACTCTTTGCTCCAGGTCCATCTTTTTCTTGCCTGAAAAAGATGACAATATGCATTTAGAGCACCATCAGAAGAATTTGTTTATCAAAATAAAATTATGTAATTCTACACTAATGATAAGTGTATGAGCATAAAGTACATGGTGGAATTTACTAAATAGTATCATGTTAAAGCTGCTGTCTGTAACTTTTTTTGTGTTCAAGATTTACAAAAATTATATAATGAGAATGTACAACATCAATCCATTTTCCAAACCGTGTTTTTGTCTTACCCTGAATCATTATGGTACACTTATAATAAGTGTTTATTGGGACTATTTTAGACCGGTCTGGTAGGAACCGCTGAGGAGGAGCACAGTCCCTGCGTGACTCGCCATTGACATAAACAGAGAGAAGTAGCTCCGGTTGCATTGTTCTTCCGCAAGACGCATGCAGTTCTGTTTATTAACCGCTAGAGTGCAAAAAGTTATGGACTGCAGCTTTAAGTTAATGACCAAACTTACCTTTCTTAATTGCTTTTTCAGATGAGGAAAGCATCCTGTACATTCTGAAGGCATTGCTTCCTCTCTTCATGCTTTTATCTTTCACTTCCTCAATATCTGGCAGAGAATTCATAGCACAGCGAAAATTTGCCTTCCATGTCTTAGGATCTGGTTTGTCAATACCTGGACGATACTTTCCTGTATGAGATATAATTGGGTAATAACTGAATCATAATCTACAACAAAATGGAGTCACAAGCCAGTAGATCCAGCACTATGATCACCCTGGCAGAAATACATTATGCAAATGCAGAGTCAACTCAAATGCATTGTGAACCTATTGCAGAAATGACAAATTTCACCTTTAAAGTAGTCAGAATTAGGGCTACACGATTCTGAAAAAAAATCATAATTGTCGATTTTTCCCTTGAAATTGTAATTGCGATTATTAATTACGATTATTACATTGTACATTGAATGATGATGTTTTGAATAGCCTTATGCCATTGTTTGAAGCGACTGCACGCCATATTGTTATATCAAAATAAACGAGCTGAAACCACTTTTCTATAGCATTAAGTTTCAAATGTCAAATATACATTGGCTTGGCTTCTTTAAATAAAGAAAATTAAAAAAAATGCATGGTATTATAATCTGATACTAAAACTAAAATTAAAACAATAGGAAAAAACCTATAACCTGTAGAAAGAACAAAAACACATCTTAAGCACACAAAATAATGTACGTGGATTATTATTTTTTTTTGTAATTGCGCCTTTGAACGATTACATAATTGTGGCATCCGTAATTGTAATCACGATTACAAATTCAATTAATTGTGCAGCCCTAGTCAGAATCATTCTTACAAGAGACAGTTGGCAACAGCTGTGTCAACAGTTACCTGTGTGAATGGCCCAGTTCTTAAATAAAGGTGCATCCTTTTCCAAATCCCATCCATGTCTGGCTGCATGCATCCATGGGATCTGAAATATCCTTTTCTCCTGTTAATGGAAACATTTTAATAGTGTACTATTAGACTATGTTCACACTGTCAGTCCAAATCATTTGTGTATCCGATTGGAATCTGATCTAAATAACTGACTGTCCACACTGTGTGTGTGTATCGCAACTGTTCAGATCTGATTTGTGTGTGTGTCCCATGTCTCGCTTTCGTTTTCTGGAATATTTGCACTGGTTTCCATGGCATTGATGTTGGGTTGGTAGGACTATGCCAAAAACAACAAGTAAGGGTTTGCCATGTTTTCTTTACGACAATGTGTAGCTGCAGCGCTGATCTACTAATGAAGCAACGGCAACGAATTAGAGGCTGGCATGAGAATGTACGGCAATATGAATGTAGCTTGAAACGGATTTCATGTGATTTTTTTGCCCTTCACACTTACTAAATATGATCGCGGATGGAATCGGATTCCAATCGGATCGAATCTGCACAAAAATCAGATTTGGACTGACAGTCTGAACATAGTCTCGCGTAGCCAGATCTTCAGACTGACAGCAGAATGTCTGGACTAGGGGTGGGACAAAATATCGATAGAGCAATGGCGGACAGCAGTGTGAGTAAAATAATAGATGCCCCAGCCACGTCCAAGTCCAAAATCTGGAAAAGCTGCACTTAACCTTTTCACAGGTATTTTGTTTTCATAGTTAGACATATTGTGATGTATCACATAGGATTGTCTAGCAATATATTGATTAATCACAGATTTGCTGTATCGTGATATTATCGGTATCGTGAGCCGTGTATCACGAGGTACCCTGTGATTCCCACCCCTAGTCTGGGCTCTTCATTGGCCAAGGACAACCCAGAGGCCATCAGATCTGACTGACATGTAAAGCAACCAATCTCAGTTCATTTTGTTCTGCGTCATGTTTAGGGACGTGAAAATGTAACGTCGATGTCCCTACAATAACAGACCAGTGTGTAAAACTCTTGGACTTATTTTAAAGAGTCTATGCCACAAACCTTACATACTTCACTAATCCAGCGTTTAGTTGAACCTGATAAGTGGCCATTGTCACATTTGTAAACAAAACGGCTTGCTTCTTCCTTATTCATTTCACATTTGGCATCACAGCATCTTTGTTTTGAGGCAGACTGTTAAAGAACGCAACACATGTCTCCTGGAAATGCTGTAGAATTCAACCAATCAGATGACGACTTCAAAATTCTTAAAGGGTTTCCAATTTTGTGTGCCATATGCATGTTCAGCCAACGGTCCATGGGCGTGATGTTTGAGACTAGTCTGAACAAGGCTTTACCCAATCCATGTACAACTTAGTTAGCAAACATGTCAAGCATGCTCAAAATTACAATGTATTGTAATTTGATAATGTATTCGCAAAGACACAAAGTGCCACATGAGTCACATTCTCTTCTTAAACTGAATACAATAGAATTTGATGTCAGATTTCCACCCTCACCTCATCGACCCAGAGAAGACCTTGAATTTCCCCGCTGGTAATCTGTTGCTCCAACCAGGGGCGCATTCTCATTCTGTCCACTGGCATCTTGACTCTAAATAGAACAGAATTGAATAGAATGGAGATTTAAATGTACTGGACATCCTGTCTCACATAAAAAAATAAAAAATAATTACGTGTGGAAAACAAACAAACATTAAGATTAAATGAAAACAATATATGTTAAGCGTATGACTCTCTCTATAGGATTTTCAATAGAAAAAAACATGTTAAGTGAGATTAGACTTCCCATGACACTTTTAAATACAAAATATTTCTAAAAAAGACTTCATATGTATTCTACGCAAACAGGGAATTCTGTTAATTATGATTAATTAATTATAGTAATTAACTTTAAACAAATCAATAAAATAAACTGCACAAGAGAGAATGCCACGGGACTAAAACACGTCACACTTCAACCCTCCCAATGTTCAGATCAAATCTGAGCTATTATAACAATGATTCATTCTGCGATAACACACAACGTGCTCTACCTTCACATGGCGTACCTTTCACACAAATTCTATATAAGACCAAGCATTTATTATTCCGAATATGTAATGCTTTTCATAAAAGAAAAAAGTATAAACGATTAAAACCCTAAGTTTAATGTCATAATGTGACATATGTGGACGTTTACTAATGTAAACATGTTTCAGCCCAGCCCAGCACAGACAGAGAATCATGTAGAATCCATATATTTATAAACAGACTAATAAATGCATAGGTCTGCTTTGAAGCCATGTATTTACCTGGACGAGAGGCAGTCGATAATACTCAGATCCCTCGATGAGATGTGTTACACAATCCTGCCCTAGAACTGCGCAGGAAACATAACCACGTTTCGTTTTAGATTTTCTTTCATCATCTCATAAAGTGCGACATAGTGTCTTTTTTAAATCGACATGTGAATTCTTCCAGAAACCGTGCCTTTCGCGTTTGATAGAATGACGCAAAAACGTCATCAAGAACCAGACTGCGGAAGTGAAACAACGAAGCGTTTCATTGGTCGGCGTTACTTTTGAAACAACGGTTTCTTTCACTTTCACTTCCGCTTCCTATTCCAAACCGCCTGCTGGAGCTTGACGTTACTACCAGAAAATCGCACTTTTGCAGGTTGGGACGTGTAGCCTACAGTTGCATTCAAAAAATGGCCCAAAAATACACGCTAGGGCTCTGTGACTATGTAACTTGACGAAGTGTATATTGAAATCGTTTAATATAAGAACTTTACAAACAGACCATATGAACAACAGTCGAGTGGCTTTTGCCATTTTAATTTGTTGAACACATTGGCATGTTCCCGAAATGAAAGCGTTTTAACTGGGTTAAGAATTAACAGATAAGAGAATTAAAAAAACTTACTTGATTTTGAGAAAATTGTAGGTGTTGTGTCAACTCTTATTTTCGTTCGTGCTTGTTCTGACCCCATCATCCTAGAAGGGCACACTTAAGTGTATAGCCTTTGGGTGAGTGAGGGTGAGTTTCTACTGTACTGTGTTTATTTGTACTGTGAAACTTATTCTCATGGTAACTTCTCAGCGGTTTCTACCGTCTGTGACCCAGCTTGTTTTGGACAGACTCATTTAATTCGGTTCCGAATTGCGCAATGTTGGGTGGGTTCGGAGCAGGGATGGGTTGTGGGGGATTTAAATGGTATAATTTCATAGTATGACCTTACATTAACAACTACTGCTAGAGAGCATACATATAGGCTACTTAAAGGAATAGTCCATCCAAAAATGAAAATATTGTCATCTCACCCTGCGTGTTTTTAGTTCCCATTGACTTCCATTGTATTTTGTCAAAGGGAACCAAAACTGTTTAGTACCTTGCATTCTTCAAAATATCTTCTTTTGTGTTCCACAGAAGAAAGAAAATCATACAGGCTTAATAAATGAC